>OX438789.1:8385873-8827994 GCA_949316455.1 Acleris holmiana | reverse complement strand
AATCACTCTATTTATCATATACTTTAGAAACACGATTACTTGTACTTCCCTCGATAGAAAACACATCCAAAGATACCTCTACATAACAAAATAAACACTTAGTACGGCGTAATTACTTCACGGAAGATCATCAGTTTTGGATTTACAACAAAACTACACGTCTTCTATATATTCATCACTTTAGATTTGAAAATGTGTTTTTATTTTACTAATATGAAGGAAATACCTAAATTCGCACGCGTTTCGTCCATTTTAGCCAGAGCCGTCACGTTTCCCCCATGTCCGCATTAGTCAGGCTTCGGCCGTCGGACGTGGAGGCTGTGTCGCTTGGTGGTTGGTTGCGTTTATCGCGATTTTTGTGATTATTCACTTTATTTTAAATGGGGAACAAACACAACCAAGAAAGGAAGAGAAGGGGTTGGCAAAAGCACAATGCTAAACGCTTGCGTGAAGAAATGAAGTTAGTTAAAATCGTAAACCTACTGATAGTGGAGTAGTTCTAAGAAACCTGATTTGACAGTTGTCAAAATGCCACGCTAAGGGAGGAGAAAATAAATCGGTAGCAACATAGACTGATTTTCGAGATGTATCGATTTGTATTACTAAGACTTTGTAATCGTTTAGTTGTAGTCTTGATGTTTTGGGCCAAAATTGGTTTATTTACACAAGTAATTTTCAACAACACGCGAAGTTCTTTCAATTAGTAGGTAGGTATATAAAAAATACACTTCTATGGTGAATATTTACCAAGATATAAAAGTAATTTAGCTAAAAAAACACATTTACAGGCAAAACAAGCTTCTTAGAACGACCCGAGGTTTTTTTTACTATAATTAATTATATAATATTGTTACTTCTTGGGATGGTTTCAATATTTCTAGAGCAAGACATCTCCAGAAATCTGAATACAAAGAGAATACTCCGTAAGAATACTCAGTACCTAACAACTATATTTCAACAAATGAGTAAAATTGCATAATTATTCATATTTTTTTATTTATAGGGTTAATGTTCCAGTTGTTGGCACTTCGCTACAAAGCGAAGAGTTAGGTACCTAATGAACCGGTGAGGTATGCGTAAAAATAGTAAGAGGTGTATAGGAAAACATTTTAATTTAGTATGAATTTTCACATTATCTTTATATTTTTTCAATTTACAGAGTAAATGAATTGGTTGACATCGATTATAAAATTTACCACACAATGGAATTGTAAGTCCCAAATACGAATTATTTTTATAGAATGAGGATTACAAAATTTCATCCAAAAACTAATTCTGTTAATAAATAAATTATAGTTAAATCAAAACGTTCTGTTTTATTACAGGATGCCAATGGACCAAATTTTTTGTCTTTCACTGGATGGAGAAATAGACAATGACATTGCTTACTCACACAGACAAAATAATGCCGTGAAGTAAAATCCGATATTGATTATTGTTGTTTCTTATGTCCTAATATTTTTTTCTAAAGATACCTGCGTACATTATTCATTACATTATATACATACAAACATTAAGTAGGAACTTCTAAATATGTGATTGATACAGCAGCTTTAAGTTTTTAGTTTTTTAAAACATCAATTTAATTTTATACTTTATAGTGATCAGAATCAGACATTGAAGTTTTTGCGGAAATAATCATGGATAAACATTCGTACAAACTAAGATCCTTTTTTTTAAAGACGGTTAAAATACCAAAACCTTCTCCTATGTGAAACAAATACTTTTCTGAAAACCGCATTAAAAACGGTTCAGCCAAACGTGAGATAATCACGGACAAACATACATACATACATACAGGTCAAACTGAGAACTTCCTTTTCTTTGAAGTCAGTTAAAAATAATATCTTGAAGAAAGGGTCCATGACTGGGATTTTTGCCCTACTCAGCCGTTCTTATTACTTTACATTAGGTATTGAGTTCACTTTATTTTGTGCTTAGAATATTGTCAATAAAGGTAATTAGGTTTTATTTCATTTCAATATACAGTCACATTAAATCACGGGGTTGTTGAGCCACCATAGAACTCTGTGCTAATGACAGCGTCAAGTCACGCAAAAGAAATTATTTACGTCAAAATTTACCGTCAACTTTCTATGAAAGGGTTCTCCCGGTAACCTTCGGAGAGGGAAGATGGCCGATTGGAAGATGTACGGCTTTTACTTATGATTTATTCTCTTTAGCCGAACAATTTGCCCAATAAATATTATAAATAACTTAACACTAGCTAAATACACCATAGATGTACAAACGACATTAATTAAAAATTATCTATCTATCTGTGAGTGGGTTCTAGAGTGGCTCAACAATCTCGTGATGTGACTGTACCTCAACAATACAAGTAATTCAATCCTACCTTACCTACCGACAGTAAACAACAAATTTAAAAAAAAATGTAGACTGAAAAAAGTTTTTAACTTCTTATAGTCAATATTTGAATAAAAGTATTCGGAATCGATTATGTGTTTTTATTTTGTAAACATTGGTAGCAACCTCCGCGCCTAGTGGACCGGCGCACGGCTCGTCAGGCGCGGCGCGCGGCCGGCGCATGGCTCCAGCTCGCTCCTTGCTGGTGTGCTATACGCACACATACACAGAGTGCATAAAATACCTAAAGTTAATGAGCGCAAAAAGCTCGGTGCCCCCTTAATATAATGTAATTATTTGCTATTTTAAGCCCAAAATGGGCAAACTGCTGGACCTTTATAAATATGAAATGATCTAATGTACATCGTTTCTGACAATATGTGAATATAATCTCATCATTTCTTAAGATCTCAGGCGTTTTAGGATAAAGGTGTAAGTCAGATTAGGGATCCGTAGTACCAAAAAACAAGCATTTCGTTATTAAGGCCATTATGATACAGTCGTTTTGAGACGACACGTTGGCCTAGTTGGGGTTGAGCCAGCTTCCGAAGCCAGCGGCCCTGTCTTCCAAATACCGTTAAGGGCATATATTTGTGTGATGAGCGCGAATATTTGTTCCTGAGTCTGTCCGTCTGGATGTTTTTTATGTATTTAAGTATGTACATATTTCTCTATATAAGTATGTTTATCGTTGTCTAGTACCCATAGTACAAGCCTAGAGCTTAGTTTGGGTTTAGGTCATGGGTGAGATTGCCCCCTGATGTTTATTTATTATCTAGACGTATTGGCAACAGAGCATTATAAAGTTAAGTCTTAATAAAACCCATCTCGTCTTCCTCGTGTGGCACGACGCAAGCAGGACGCTGTTCCTGGATGCTGGCTTACCTGTTAGGGTCCTTCTCCTCGACCTGCAGAAGCCTCCGGTCCCAGCTGCCTGGCGACGCCTGGCGCGCCCTCTTCATCACATTGTCGAGTTCCTTGCGTCTGCCCGCCGGGTTCGATGGATCTGATGATAGAGGTAAGATGATATATTTACGAAAGTGTTGTGGCGACCGAGCGACAACTTGTAACGAACAACTCAACAGCGCCACCAGCGTCAGATAGCAACTAAAGGCTTCGTCAAACAGCCGGTGCGAATATACCGTGGCGTGGGTAATACCCACAAGGAGTCGTCATACATGCCGTCACACATAACACCGCGTCGCGCCACGCTACCATGGCGCCGCATCCGGCGTGGCGTGACGAAGCCTTAAATCTGTCACAAATTTTCCCGTTAGTTGAACTATAAACAACGTCCAACTTCATCCCAACGGACTTCGGTCCCCAGGCAAAACACCCGCTTGGAGAGAGATCTCTCTACTGTCCTGTCAGCCTGAATTGGTGACCCCAGCGTGTCATCCTACACTACAGGGTTACTACAGATTTTTTCGTATCTCCGTGGCATTGTTACTAGTCTCGTAAGATTCGTTTTTTTGTTAAAGAAAGCAACGTTTACTGATATTGCTGATCGGTGTCATTTATTCACTGACGATTCCATTAATTATTATTATTGTTTCGTAAAAAAATATCGTTTTTAGAATTTAAAGTCTTTATTTAGCTTTCACTTCAGTTTGGATTAACGGAAAAAAATTGCCACCTTTTTTCGTTACATTGACTACACAAAGGTTAAGGTATTATAAACTTTGCCATAATTATGCTACACATTACACAATGTATAGCGTACAGTTGTAGTCAGAATCAAAAGTAGCTAAGCAGAATAACATGTTCAAAATGATCTAGACACGACGTATTCTCTTGACAATAGAGTCGAGTCCAGATCGTTTGAGCTCTTCGGTGGCTTAGCTACTTCTGCTGCTGACTGTAGAACAAGAAACCACTCTTCGATTTCAAAACTATACTTTCGTTCAGAAAATGCAATAAGTTTGCCAGCGCAAAATAGACCTGAGCGCCTATGAGGCAAGGTTGACATTAGCTCTGGTTTTAGACATTAGCTATCGAGTGACGTCTTTTGACGACACGTTGGCCTAGTTGGAAGTGACCCTGCCTCCGAAGCCTCTCCTGGGTTCAAATCCCGGTAAAGGCTGATATTTGTGTGATGAGCGCGAACATTTGTTCCCGATTCTTGGATGTTTTCTATGTATTTAAGTATGTATTTCTCTATATAAGTATGTTTATCGTTGTCTGGTACCCATAGTACAAGCCTAGAGCTTAGTTTTGGACTAGGTAAATGTGTGTGAGATTGTCCCCTGATATTTATTTGTTTTGTGTTTGATGTAGCGTTGATCCTTAATATTCACGTGTTTCGTTGTACGCAGGAAGTCGACGGTTACCGGTTTTTAAATAATATTTTAAATATTAATAATCATGCGACCTAATTGGAAATTGTTATTATGACTAATCTCACTCTAGTCTACATGGCTTTTATGACTAATTTTAGAGCAAGAGAAGTGAAAAGTATAAAAAAAATCCACCAAAAATCAGTTTACAATTTTTCGTGTTTTCTTTAAAGCGTATTTGGTACTCTATCAGTGATGTCTCCTGGGTTACGGGGCTGAATAACAACAAAAAGTGTAGAACCACCAAATATGGTTTATATCAGGGGACAGTCTCGCACAAAGTGACCTAGTCCCAAACTAAGCTCTAGGCTTGTACTATGGGTACTAGACAACGATAAACATACTTAAATATATATAGAAAACATCCAAGACTCAGGTACAAATATTCGCGCTCATCACACAAATATCTGCCCTTACCGGGATTTGAATCAAGGACCGCTGGCTTCGGAGGCAGAGTCACTCCCAACTAGGCCAACGTGTCGTTATATTGCAAGACGCGCTGTTTTTTGAAATTTATTAATTGTGTGGATCAACTTTTTGTCGTTGTTATTTAGTCCCGTTAGGCAGGAGACAACAGTGATAGCTTCTTAGAAAAATGTATAAATAAACTACCAAAGAAGCTTGAAAAAAAAACCCAAAAAGGAAAGCCGGCCAAGTGCGAGTCAGACTCGTGCACGAAGGGTACCATCATCTATAACCACGGTGTCTGTATTAAGATCGAGGAAAAAAAAACATTTGTTGTATGGGAGACCCCTTCATTTATTTTATTTTAATTTAATTAATTATTTATGATGTGAATATAAAACTAAATATTCTGTGGATATTTCAACTGTACCAGTTGCCGTTATTAATATCGAGCAAATAAATTACGTTTGGTGTATGGGAGCCCCACTTAAATATTTATTTTATTGTTTTTAGTATTTGTTGTTACAGCGGCAACAGAAATACATCATCTGTGAAAATTTCGATTTATGAGTGTATGGACTAAAAGGAAATATGGCGATGTATAAAAATGTCCACTTGAATAATTTCGTCCCTGTATAATTTTGACAAAGTATAAAAATGTCCACATGTATATTAGACGACATATAAAGATGTTGCGACAATAGACTAAAAGAAAATATGTCGATGTATAAACATACTTTGAAAGTAGTCATTTTTATATTCCGACTTGATAAGACTTAGACATTTTGAAGTATTGGCTTTCTAATACTCGGACCAATTTTTATTTTATATGTAGACATTTTTATACATCGCCATATTTACTTTTAGTCCAACGACGCATAAATCAAAATTTCAACTAATTACCTATCACGGTTAATGAGATACAGCCTGGTGGCAGACGGACGGACAGACAGACAGCGGAGTCTTAGTAATAGGGTCCCATTTTTACCCCTTGGGCACGGAACCCTAAAAATTTACTTGTGGTTGTACATTGTTTCACCGACGCTCATTTTATAGAACGTATCACTTTGCAGAATTTTCATTTCATGGAAAGCTAATTTCGAAAATCTCCTTCTGTATCTGACCTTTTTTTTTACGTAAAGTGAGGATAGTTTTTGCTCTCGTCTACGCCATTGTGTAAGGTGTCGTTTTTTTTACTGTTTTTATTTAGGTCTTTCAAAAATATTGCGAACAAAAATTTACAAACAAAATCCTCGACAGTTTTACTTATTTATTTATTTGGCACATTTTGGTTGATCTTTGAAATGCTTCGACCTTTAACGATAATCTTTGATTCAATAGTTTAGTATTTATAACTTCTTAATCCTGGTAAACCAGTTTTTTAGGGTTCCGTTGTCAAACTGGGAACCCTTATAGTTTCGCCATGTCCGTCCGTCCGTCCGTCAGCAGGCTAGCGCAGAGACTCTTAGTACTAGAAAGCTGTAATTTGGCATGAATATACAAATTAGTCACGCCAACAAAGTAGTAAAATAAATTCTTAAATTATTATTTTTGTAACGTAACGTGGGAATGTTTTTTTTCTTCTACCCCATAGTGTGGGGTGTCTTGAATAGGTCGTTCAAAAATATTGGGTTTGTAAAACACATTTTCGATTAAGGGATTTATGAAAATATTAAGCTTTAAAGCGCTAATTTTTGTTAGAGTCAGGTGCCCCCCCAGAAATAGGAGCCCCGCGAAGCGGGAACCCGTCGATTTATAGCGGTAAATCTTCATATCAACAAACCAACCAGGTATGGTCAAGAAAAAAAATCAATCAACCAACCAGGTAGTCAGTTAAAAATAAAATAAAACAACCGACCAACCAAGTAGTCATTCAAGAAAAAAAATAAGGCAATCAACCGGGTAATCGGTCAAGAAAAAAACAACCCATCAGATGGACATAGTGGTTTGTTGGTTAGTAATTAGTATTAAAATGGAGTCATATTTTTAAACCGGCCTAATTTGAAAACCGTACAGATCAGGGGAGGGGAGGAAAAGAGCACGGTAAGCTCACACATGCACCCTTCATTTTACGTAATTAGTTTGTTCATCATAATAGAAACTACTCTGTAATTATCAGAGCCCGGAATATATACGTAGCACTTTTGAGCTGTCATAGGGACCCCTCGTTTATCGACTTCCGATATACCTGTGTATATCGATAAATACGGAATACATTTTTTTATAATATTTTGATTACAAGTAGAAGTAAACTACATGCAGTCTTATCGCGAATGAGCGATCTCTTCGAGACAAGATAGAATTATGACTAGGTATCTATTTCTTTTATAGATAAACTAATGATGAAACACTTGCTAGCACTAAAACTGACTTTGAACATGAAATTGATAAATGTTAAAACACTGAACTGAACTGATTAAATGTAGAATTGTTAACTATAAATTTTTCATATTAAATCTCTATTTAACATTTTCAGCCACTCAAAAGTTATATAAAACAGCTCGCTCTTCGGCGATAAGACGGCCCGTTGTTTACCTGTACTTATAATCTTTATTGATATGTTGTGTTCTATAATGTATCGATAAAATTATGTATATCGGAAGTCGATAAACGAGAAGTCCCTATGACACATAAAAATTGCTACGAAAATTCCGGGCTCTGGTAATTATTCGTAAAATCTAACGGCCATCTCATTTCCCGACAGAGTTAGACTGTAATTCTGATTCAATAGGTTGTGCCTAGTTTGGAATCGATGGATAGCTTCATTGTTGCATTGTCACGTCTTTTTAGCGTTCCTTTCCCTATTACCAAATAGCCATCAATTGAACTTACAAACCATGTACACAAACCTTTTCAGCAATTTTTCTTCGCAATTTTTTTCATTATCTCTCCATCACTACTAAATCAATAAGCTATTTCACACCACTATTGTCTTTTCAAGTCTGCAATTGCTACTGTCTGTGCTAATTTTAATTTCGATGGTTTTTAAAACTACGCTTAATTGTACCTGGCATAAAAAAAAACAATCTTATCGATTAAAAATTACAGTACAATAAGTTACGTTACGTTATGATTTTCTTAACACTAGGGTTTGCCGAGCGCATACACTGGAAAAAAAAACGCCTCCTTCAATCGATTCTAGTGATTCTGATTAAAACATACATCTTTCCCATCACTAGTAAACTCAACTATAGACAATATCAATATGGCGCTTTGTTTACATCGTTCGCAAGTTCTATTGATGGCGACTTTAAGCCTTCGTACTCCGTCGGTTCAAACTTTAAGAGTTATATCTTTTGAACTAACTCTTAATTCAAAGACAATACGTTCTAAAATTGATTGCAGCAAAACAAACGAATAATCTTTATCTTCTGTAAAACCAGAATGTTTTGCAACAGTTAATTTATGACCGTATGACCTTTGCCTGCCAGATTAACGTGCCCAACAATGGAGCCGACGAAAGGGCGGAAATGTTAACAAATAGTAAAATAAAAAGAAATGGTTGTGGAATCGGCTACTCCCCGGTAGGGAACAGGCATAAAAACAATTCTTACAGTTTCTGTAAAGTGATATGAAAGATAACTGTATACGCAAAAAAATTGTTAAGTTATTTTTTCATAAGATATGAAGCTTTAAAAGTCATAGTTCAGAACTCCTACAAAAACACTTTATACAAAATCGACGACGGGAGTGACGTTACAGCTGTTGTTCCATGTTTAAAATATACGGACCTTTAGAGAATATTGCATTTATTTCAAAAATTACTATGTATAAGCTAATATCATTCAATTAAAATATTAAGTAAATAAAATAAGGATTTTTTTTATGGAGAAGGCACACGAGCACTTAGGCCACCCCACGCCGGAACGCAACAATGCGAACACTGTTGCTTGGCGGGTGGTTAATGGATACGATGGTGGTAGCGATCCGGACGGACCCTGCACAGGGTCCTACCACCACTAAAAAAACATGCGAAAAAAGACATCTAAACCTTAAAAGAGGTTTTTTTTACAAGTTTTGATTCTATATACAATCTTAATAAACGGGTCAAAACCTAGTTATTGCTTTTTACACGTGTTCTCCTAAATCGTATCGATGATACTCAATCCTGTTTTTCAGGCATGTTCCCTAATACAAACTAACACTAATACGTACATTCCCTACCACAATCGGTAGATTTCTTAACACGTTGATGGACAGAACGCTGCAGCTGTCCTTGGAAAAACAGTACGCCTCTTGACGTACACGTCGAGAGGCGTACTGTCGTATCACTTTTTCCAAAGACAGCGGCTGTAGACGTTCTGTCCATCAACGTGTTAAAAGACAAATCTAATAAACTCTAGCTTGATTCCAGCTCCTGAATACTGTATCAACTGTCCTTTACATAATAAATAAACATCAAGGACAATGTCATACAAATTGACCTAGTCCTAAACTAAGCTCTAGGCTTGTACTATAGGAACTAGACAACGATAAACATACTTAGATAGAGAAATAAATACTTAAATACATAGAAAACATCCAAGACTCAGGAACAAATACTCGTGCTCATCACACAAATATCTGCCCTTACCGGGATATGAACGCGGGACCCGGGACCGCTGGCTTCGGAGGCAGGGTCACTCCCAACTAGGCCAACGTGTCGTCATTAATGTAGTTTATGTATAAGTATGTATACATATAGATGTGTAGTTATATATCTATTTACACTATATTTTTTCGATTTGCACATAACGATACTAGATTTAAACAAGTTCCTTTAAAAAAATCCATTTTGTTTTGGGACAAGCTTTTGTTTCCTACTATTACAGAGCTAAAGCAGTTGTATAGCTGTCTTTCTCTCTTGCACCGTAAACTGAATTGCTTAGCCATGTCATGGTAACCCCCCAGGAAGTGAAGTTGTTCAATCCTCCTTGCAAGATTTGACCCGAACATACGTACTTACATCGCGGTGATGTCTCTTGGGTCACTCTTTGAATATATAATTTTAAAGTATACTGGGTGTCCCAAAAACCGACGTCAAGCCGGAAATAGGTGATAGGGCAGCTCATAAGCTATCGATTTAACCCCCTTGTATATTCAGCGAATTTTTATACTTTTTGTGTAATCACACAAAAGTTGCTTTCTCCATACTAAGTGAACCCTAGTTCCCTTTTCATCTAGCATGGAAAAACAAACTTAGTGTTATTACACCAAAAGATGTCATGAAAATTAGGAACGGCGCTAGAGTGGAACATACATACATACATACATAGAAACATGCATAGGGTGTCAAAATCATTACCCTTCCTTTGCTTCGCCGTAGTCGGGTAAAAAAATTGTCAAGTAGCTTTAAAAACATAATAAGTTCATATTAATGATTCTATCGATGTAAAAAACCACTGAAAAATCTTGAAATAATGCTTGAACTTAAGAGCCCTCGCACATTAAGCCACTAGTGGCGACCACATTAGGTCGCGTTAAGTGGCGGCGATTGGTATCCTTATGTGCGGGGACTCAAAATGTATGGAAAAACGCGCCCGCAACTTGTGGCAACCACTAGTCATTCTGATGTGGTCGCCACTAGTGGCTTTATGTGCGAGGCTTCTTTAAGGGGGTTTTTCGTAACATGGACAAAAGGAAAAAATACAAGAATTCCGATTAAAATGATTAATATCCCCGAAAGTACTAAAAATCGCTGAAGATACATCAAGTTAAATCGATAGCTTATGAGCTGCCCTATCAACTATTTCCGTCTTGACGTCGACTTTTGGCACACCCAATATAAATCCACCATTAGTTTTAGTTGCAATAAACATGCCCATTTTTATGGGTTTTCTTTCAAGCATGTTTAGTAGTGATATGTAGTGTTATATTTATATTGTCATTTTTTCCAAGAAACTCTATCACTGTTGTCTCCTGGGTAACGGGGCAAAATAACAACCAAAATGTGTTCCACCCAGTCCGTCCTTTGGTGACAGAACAGTGATCAAATTATACATAACCTATGTTTAATAACTAATAAAAAGATTTCTGATAGACTCTGGCAAACGAAAGCATGACATGAGAAAGCGCGGCAAATCAAAAAATATACATGTGGTATTACTAATTATATTCGGAAAAAATGTTTTGATAGAGTCTGGCAAACGAAAGCGTGACCTGGACTTATGTAAGTATCAAAACATTTTTTTCCTACTCTAATTTAGTAACCACATGTATATTTTTTGAATTGCCGCGCTTTTTCAGGTCACGCTTTCGTTTGCCAGACTACATTTGTTTATTGTTCGAAAATCTTCGTCCCCTGAGATTCAGAAGTTTGAATAGGAAATAATCTATGGGTAATCTATCGCAAACGCGATATTTTTTGACCGAAAATGTTTCGTTTTTTATCGTTCGTCCAATGACAGGATTCGTAAATTTTTTATTCCGCTACTTGACAAAGTTAACATATTTTAGTCCGATTCTCCTTGTAGTCACTTCCCCTATTTTGAAGGCCTATTTTTCATTTAACCAGTGCTATATAACCCTAGGGATCGTTAGGTATCTTGTTTCTTAACCCTTTTTTCACTTCATGCTACATATAGATTTCGCTACGCTACGTGAAATATTCATTTTCGAAGTTATTTTTTTCTGCCCAGAAAATCTTGCTTGTAATTAGAGAATAAGTAAATTATTAATAAACCGAGGCGCTACATTGGGCAATGAAATTAAGGTAAAATATAAATGGGAAATAGATAAATTATCAAACAATTACATTGGACAAGTAATTGTACGGCGAAATCAATAAGGCATTGTTAATCCGTCACATCGGTTAATATCCAAAACAAGTAATGGCTAAATGAAAAAATCGAAGTGATATTTCGGGCAAACATAAAAAATTCCAAACCCATGGAATAATTTTTGTCGAACCAAAAACTAGTCAAACGTTTTTAGGGTTCCGTAGCCAAATGGCAAAAAACGGAACCCTTATAGATTCGTCATGTCTGTCCGTCTGTCCGTCCGTATGTCACAGCCACTTTATTCCGTAACTATAAGAGCTATACTGTGGAAACTTGGTAAGTAGATGTATTCGGTGAACCGCATTAAGATTTTCATACAAAAATAGAAAAAAAAACAATAAATTTTTGGGGTTCCCCATACTTAGAACTGAAACTCAAAAATTTTTTTTTCATCAAACTCATACGTGTGGGGTATCTATGGATAGGTATTCAAAAATGATATTGAGGTTTCTATTATAATTTTTTTCTAAACTGAATAGTTTGCGCGAGAGACGCTTCCAAAGTGGAAAAATGTGTCCCCCCCCCCCCCCGTAACTTCTAAAATAAGGGAATGATAAATGTAAAAATAATATATGATGTACATTACCATGCAAACTTCCACCGAAAATTGGTTTGAACGAGATCTAGTAAGTAGTTTTTTTTTAATACGTCATAAAAACATTGATCAAAGCTACAACGAACTTTTATATTATGTTACTTGCTGCTACGGAACCCTTCATGGGCGAGTCCGACTCGCACTTGGCCGCTTTTTCGCTGTTCAGATAGGTTAACCTTTCTATTTTGTTTTCTATGGAAATAGTGGGGTTATCATTCCCATCATACTAGTTTTTTTTATTTATTTTTTCAATAATTCTGTATGTAACCTTCCGTGGTTTCATTATGGCTCCAACGAAAGACCAGCGCCGTGATATGTTTTTGGAAGATTTTTCAAATGGTTATTTTTTTTTAGTTAAAACTGTATGACAAATCAACAAATCATTAATGTTGTTCTCAACACAGCTCGGAAATATGAACATTTTTGGTCTGGTTTGGGGCCAGAAAACATTACTTTTATCATACAAAATCGTGCTTATCACACAAATATCTGCCCCTTACCAGGATTTGAACCCAGTACCACTGGCTTAGGAGGGAGGGTCACTACCAACAAGGCCAACGTGTCGTCCAATGAAAGAAAATGTTTTATTTCCTAGCAGTAGTTGAGGAAAACACATGTCTGCCTGGTCGGAAAGCACAAACGCGCGGGAGAGGGGGTAAGGCTTACCTTAAACCGAAAGGTTACCGGTTAGTACACTCAAAACACAAACAGAATCAGCTCCTGTAAGCGGTAACCCCTTGTTACGATTAGTTAAATCTGAATAATACGGGTTATCATTACGGTTGGGTAACCGGATGAAAGGGTTACCCAAACGATTAGCTTATCATATGAAGGGGTTACCCAAACGAACGGGTAACCCAAATGAACCAGATAAGTAATAAACAGCATCCCACAAGTGATTCGACACGAAGCACTTTAAAACAAATGGTAAATTATTTTATTGGAAACAGGGCATGCCTCAATTAGGTATTCCTTTACAGTACTTTACACAAAGGTAACACGGTGAATTCTGAAGGGTATACAACCATTTATTAGCCTGCATTCTTAGAATACAATAGGAAACCGCGAGCGATAATGTAAGCATACAATTTGACTGGTTTTTCAATAGAGAGTTCAAAGCTCTTTATGGAATGAGTAGACCAGAGCTGGACCAATAAACTCAGCAGGAGACAACTGTGTGTTCACCGGACGCTTCGCGGTTAAACGTCTCCTAGCAAAGATGGGCCTTTATGACACCACAGATTGTAGAACGTGCGGCGAAAAGGTGGAGACCATGAAGCACATGTGTGAATGTGATGCCCTCGCCGGAATAGGAATGAAAATCTTAGGCTATGGATACCCGTAACCAAACGATTTCAAGGCACTGCCATTGCACTCCACTATACGCCTTTTACAAGGGGGTGGAGGCAGCATTGGACTTGGAGCTAAAAACCGGACAAGAGCATATCGGACCATGCTCAGTGTAGGGTTCCGAAGCCGTTAAGTGCTACAAACATAAAAAAAAAAACAAGTAATAACTAATTTTCTATTTAAAGTCATTCGGTGCCGTCTTAGATGATTTTAGTAGGTATACACACTTTCATCGCCTGTATGTAGAACCAATGGTCTTCTTAGTCGTGATAGTTTTCCTTTTAAATTAGTTATATGCTCTTTCATCTAAGATTTTTTTATTTTTTTTTTATTTTTAGGATTTGTAGGTTTGGCTGTAGGGGAAGGAGGGGAACTTGAGTCTAGCAAAAAATAGCGCTTTAAAGTTTAATATTTCATAAACCGATTACTTAATCAAAAATCTGTATTAAACCCGCAATATTTTTGAAAGACCTATCTAACGACACCCCACACTAAAAAAACTACATCCCCACGTTACGTGTAAGAGTTACCATAAAAAAAAAATCATTTTATTGTACCACTTTGTAGGCGTGACTAATATGCATATTCATGCTAAATTACAGCTTTCTAGTACTAAAGGTCTCTGCGCTAGGCTGCGGACGGACGGACGGACATGGCGAAACTATAAGGGTTCCTAGTTTGACTACGGAACCCTAAAAAGAGGGGTCGTCATCATCATCATCATTATTATCAGCCGGAAGACGTCCACTGCTGGACGGTTCCCCAAGGTTTTCCACAACGACCGGTCCTCTGCTGCTGTCATCCAGCGGTTTCCCGCGACCTTTATCAGATCGTCGGTGCACCTTGTGGAACGTCTGCCAACAATTCGTCTCCCGGTTCGCGGTCGCCACTCTAGAAGCTTTCCGCTCCAACGGCCATCGGTTCTACGAGCAATGTGCCCCGCCCACTGCCACTTAAGGTTTGCAACTCGATGAGCTATGTCCGTTACTTTAGTTCTCCTGCGGTTCTCCTCATTCCTGATTCGATTTCGCAAGGAGACACCCAGCATAGATAGCTCTTTCCATCACCCTTTGAGTGACCTTGAGCCTTCTCATGAGGCCCATTGCAAGCGACCACGTCTCAGATCCATATCCCATCACTGGCAACACACACTGATCAAAGACTTTTGTCTTGAGGCACTGTGGAATTTGGGACGAGAAGATAGTGCGTAGCTTAACGAAAGCTGCCCAGCCGAGCTGGATTCGACCTCTTTCTCGAAGTTAAACTTAGCTAACTGAATTCTTTGTTCTAGGTATACATAGTCGCCAACAACTTCTAGAGTAGAGTCTCCCAACTTTGACATGGACATTTGACATGATTTTCGTTTTGTCCATGTTCATTTTAAGACCCACTTGTTGAGAAACTTTACCGAGGCCATCTAGCATTGTCAAACGTTTTCGCAACTTCTAAGAAAATGCTTTCTGCGCAGGTACATCGTTGTAACTTATATTTGTGGTACTACTGTAACCTATTTGCTAGGATTTGCTTTATTTACTTTGTCCACAGATTATAAGTTCAAGTCAACCCTTATACTTTGACTTGACCTCCCATAGACAATCGTTTTTTTTATTTTATTGACATATTATTATTTATTGTTTAATAGGCAGAAACGACATTTTGACGATGTCGCTGATGTACGTGATTTACAATTGAAATACTTTACTATTTACTACGAAAGATAATTTAGATTTTCAACAAATGTATGAGCTACTTTTTTGTTTTTATTATTTTATTTTGTTTTGTGAATTTTGCTGTAAGAGGTGTAGTAATATCGCATTTTCACGAATCATTTTGAAAAGAGAAAAAAAAACGAATCGTTTCGTTCGTCCAAGAGGTATAAAGATAATTTAGATTTTCAACAAATGTATGAGCTACTTTTTTGTTTCTATTATTTTATTTTGTTTTGTGAATTTTGCTGTACGAGGTGTAGTAATATCGCATTTTCACGAATCGTTTTGAAAAGAGGAAAAAAATCGAATCGTTATCGTTATAGGTTAGGTTAGTTTTATAAATATCCTGAAATATTTACAGTTTAGGAAATAAAGCAGTTTGGTCAAATGATATGTTTGCGAAATCAATGCACTTAACTACTGCGAGGAAATATATATTTATTATTAATTATACATACATACATAACACCTCGCCTTCATTCCCAGTAGGGTAGTGGGGGTAGGCAGAGCTACAGAAATACCAATAACTCTAAAAAGACTAGTTTATAATTCTGTAGCCACATTTTGCACAATCGGGCCAAGATGATTAGCAGTGTATTAGTGACAAGTTGCAAGCCCATCGCCTAACATTACTACAAGCATTTAATTCCTTAGTCGCCTCTTACGACATCCACGGGAAGACATGTAGTGGCACTATTCTAACCCAGCATCAACACGGACTAATAGCCTTTTATATTGTTATTTAAAATCCATACCAATATTATAAACGTAAAAGTAGCTCTGTCTGTTTGTTACGCTTTCACGACGGATAAACCGCTGAATCGATTTAAATGAAATTTGGTATGGAGATAGTTTGAGTCCCGGGGAAGGACCGAATACACAACTAATACTTTTTATAACGATAAAAGTACCGAATACTTTTTATAACGAAATTTGACGGTTCCCGAGGGAATAGCGATAAACGAATACGCGGACGGAGTCGCGGGAAACAACTACTAATTTTATAAAAAAAAAACCTAACGTCGCATTCCAACAATGACAAAATGGCGAAGCTATTAGGCAAGACGTTATTTTATTATCTGACTGTTCTCAAAATGATAATAGACAAATATCAACAATCACAATGTAAACAAACAATAGCGTCCGGGTAGAACTCGTTTATCGCTATTCCCTTAGGAACAGTAAAATAAATCCCGATAAAAAGTACCCTATATCTTTCCCCAGCAGTCAAACTATCTCCATACCATTTTTTCAATTTCATCTAAATCCGTTCAGCCATTTCGGCGTGATTGAGTAACAAACATCCATCCATCATCCAAGCTTTTGCATTTATAATTGTAGTAAGATGGTATTTTTAGCTTTCAACCATTGTTTATTTTATTACCTTCTCTTTAATTCATGTCAGACCTACCCCCCCAGGTAGGGTGGGACTGAACCATACCACAGTTAGTAGTGCTGGGATTTAATGTCAAACATGTATAATAGAATACGTAGGTAGCTTTAGGTTATGTTAGTTTTGCAGCAGGCCAGGAGGGTCAAACCACTCAGAAACAGGGATCCAGCATTCTGCCTACCGGTTTTAAATTAGGTATAAGCGGTTATAAATGACTTTCAATATTTATATTGATTAGCGGTATAATGAATACCGGTATTCAAGTATATTATCGGTTTAGCCAATTGACAACAATACCTCTTTTTTAATACTTTACCCCTAAATACCATTACCAGTAATACCTGTCAGTGTCAATATACTCGTTTATTAGTTTCTGTAAATGTTTTCGGTGTTATTACAAAAAACTCAGAACGCATTAGACAAGTCTGAAATAACAATTAATAAATAACCGTCTATTTGACATCTTACTTTCAGGTGCAATGAATAGCGGTATTAAATACAGGTATTTAATACTGTAAATAGTGTATACATAGCGATAAAAACAAAAGCGGAATGACAATACCTCTAATTCCAATAAAGGTATTATTTTTTTGCACGAAGTGGGAAAAAGACGAAATGGGAATATGGATGAAATGGGAATGTTGACTAAGTGGGAATGTTGATGAAGTGGGAATGTGAACGAAATGGGAAAATGGACGAGATGGGAATGTTGACAAAATAGGAAGTGGACGAGTTGGGAATTCATTGTGGACGAAATGGGTCTGTTGACGAACTAGGAAGTTGACAATATGAGAATGTGGACGAAGTGAACCTAAACGGTCTTGAACTTCTTGGAAATCCTCACCTATTAACATTCATCACAGATAATAGTCAAAAAATATCTCACCGGTTATTCTGGAATGTTGCGGATTCCTATCCATATGCAGCCGGTTCTTGGAAGCCGTCTCGGCGGCGCGGGAGACCGACCCGTTTCGCCGGGAGCCCGACATCCTGAGGAACAGATTGAGTTCAGTGTTAGGACCAGGGAATCATAACGCACAAGGAGACTATAGCAGAGTAGGGTTGCCATCCGTACAATATTATATAGTATTGTAGTATATTTTGACTCTTGAAGAAATACAGACGACACGGTGGCCTAGTTGAGAGTGACCCTGCCTCCGAAGCCAGCAATAAAGTACAATATTTTTTTACAGTGTACTAACTATATGACATTTTTTTCTGGATAATACTTTATCTCCCCAAAAAAAGGTTGCAAACCCTTGAGCAGAGGGCAGTGTGTTCCCAAACCGTGGTAGATATTCTTAGGATGAGAACGAGTCGCATCGCGCACAGTCCGCTGTTTGCAGCTTGCGAAAAAAAACTAGCACTTCTGTATTATGATGATCGAGGAGGAATTAGGAGGACTGTGAAGCAAAAAAAATCCATGCAAAAAGGCGATAACCTTTGTCTTTGAATATGTTGTAGATATCATGAAAAACTAGGTCTGTACGTTTTCCTTTCCAAGAAAATATTAGTAGCAAAGAAAAAAAATTAAAACAACTAAAACGGAAACATACAGACCAAGTTTTTCATGAGAACTACAAAATATAAAAAAAAACATGGAAATTGGATTAGATTTAGACGGTGAGAAACGTTATCACCCGGAGCAAATTTTATATGGATTATTTTTGACTGCTATGTTTGAGCATAGCTTCCCAATCCCCTTAAGAATGATGGCTAATTAATTTCCTTTTATATCCATCCTTTTCTTTTATACGTATGCATAAATGCTAAGTAGATATTATTTTTGGGATAAGAAACATCTGCCAATGTTTAGTTTTTTTTTGGCAATTGGCAAAAAAAATATGCGAGTTAAAAGCACTCTTGGTTTAAAATCAGCATAAAAAATTGCAGAAAAAAACAAGTGAACAACGTATGTACACTGATGTACAATGCTAATAATTAAAATTGTAATTTTATGGAGCTGTTGTGAAATGGCAAAGTTGAATCTAAAAATAAAGGACAAAGGAGTGCATGGATGGCACAATGAACTACATAGTGAACCTGACAGAATGATATGATATAATTATAAGTCAATATTAACCCCTCGTATGCGGGAGGTGAAAAAAGTACCAAGTTCTAATCTCTTCTGATGATTACGATATAGTCCATAAAATTATGCTTAAAAAAAATACAAAAAACATATTCAAATTTTGAGCACGGACCCATGCCTAAAGCATACGAGGGGTTAAGTTCATCCAACTTTATTTGTTCTATTTCGTAGGAACCTTAAAAACCTTAAATACCTGCATTTAGTAATATAATAATTTAAAAAAAACAATTCTTAATGTAGAATAAAAATACCACATTCAGTTCACCAAATGGCCCAAAAAGATCTGAATCCATTAATAGAAATCAAGAATATTTTTATGATAGGGTGTTTTCCAAAAAAAGTACCTATAGTTAAAGACAAAAAAACTACAACGGTAATTAGATAAATAATAAATAAATCACAGGAAATGTCACACAAATTGACCTAGTCCCAAACTAAGCTTTAGGCTTATACTATGGGTTCTAGACAACGATAAACTTACTTATATAGAGAAATATATACTTAAATACATAGAAAACATCCAAGACTCAGGAACAAATACTTGTGCTCATCACACAAATATTTGCCCTTACCGGGATTTGAACCCAGGACCCCTAGCTTCGAAGGCAGGGTCACTACCAACTAGGCTAGCGTGTTGTCACAATTACTCCATTACATCACGAAAATTAGTCATAATGTAAAATGCCCTCATAAGCCAAAACGCGATATTTCAAATTAAATAAGCATAGCAGATTCAAACCTCACCTGTTAGTAATATGGTTGAACTTGCTACAGGAGTTTTGTCTGAGATGCCACTATTTCTCTTAAAGCAGTAATAATAGATAATTTTCGTATCATAATAAATATTTCCATTGTTAATTTTTGTCCGTAACTATAGATACTTTTTCTGGAAAATGCCCGATAACGGTTGAGTTAACTGCTTAACCAATCTGGTGTTAAATCCACCATTGAGGTTGCCATTTATATGCAACAAGAGTGCCCCATACATGCAATTAAATATATAGGATATAGGCATTCACAACACATTGACGGCTGGTAGATTTATATTACTGAATAAACATTATTTATCTTTTTATAATCAGTCACAGAGAGGTTTAATTTAAAGTAAGAGGGGTAAGTATCAAATCAAATTTAGAATTTTATAGTGCACTGTGTCAATCTTTGCAATGCACTTTTATTGTATTAGTAAAATTATGTTTGTGATGGTAAAATTAGGCTCAAGTTAAAGTTCTTTGTGGCCTAACCTGGAATGGGTTTAACCAATTTAAAGCATTTTAGACAATTTTTGAAGTTTAAGATGCAGAGTAGATCTTGAATTTGAGCCAATCCACCTTAATCCTTAATGGTGCTGTATTTACTAATTTTATGGTACTATGAATATAGGATAGGTAGTTTTAAGCAAATAATAAAGAAGTAAATCTTTACAGGTTTAATTAGTAGAACACTTCATGTAATATTTGCTCTGCAGATAATAATTTGATAACAAGGGCAATCTAAAATTACGTATACAAAAATATTTGCGGACTACATACTAAATACAACAATTTTATTATAAAGAAAAACTGACAGTTAAGGCGATAGACCTGTATAAAAATCGGATATGATTAAATGGTTTGATACATAGAAACAAGATACAGCATACATTTTCAGTTATGATAATAATTACCAACAAATAACGGGACTAACAGCAAAAAACACCCAAGTACGTATCCAACAAGAACAGTAATGAAATACGTGTTTAGATATGATGCGAGTCCATTCTAAAGTTGCTGCGAAAGCAATATGCACCTGAGACACTTGACCGACTTTCCATTAAAGTTAAAGCACCCAACAATTATACAAAACGCTCTAATTATGAGAAAATTCTAAAAATAAATTTACAAGATGGCGTCCCAATGTATTGATCCGTCTGCGATGATTGAAGAGCTTACCTTGACGGCTCCGATCGCGACCCGGGAGGAGCAAGGGCTCCGAACGCGCGCGACGCGAGGGGCGAAGCCCTGCCACGCTTCGGTTGCTCGCAGCCGGCGGGGCTGGAATATAACCGTCATACTTATCAGGCGGCGCGCGAAGGTACGAACGCGAATGCCTCGCGAAAAAAGGCAACTACGCGGCCCGAAAAAGCCCACGCGAGGCGAACATGCAGCCTCCGGGCGCTCGCGACGAGGCCTAACGGTAAGGGCCATACGCGGTGCTGTATCACCTCCAGATTCCTCGGTCTTCCATTCCTTCCACCCAAGCTGCTGGACATCAAACATAATAAATCCACCTTAATTAATCACAATACAAAGTTACGAACCAGTAGTAATAAAACACCAAAACTTTTCACTGAAGTTCAATGATATTCTTCGTTGCAACTCGCTAAGTATTACGCGACAGCGACACACCTTTCTCCATCAGAGACAGACGGCCATTTTGATTTGCGTCTTTGCGTTGCGAAAATCAACCAATTTCATTGACCTTTCCCTTTAACGTTTTGTTACTACAAGTGTTAAAATTGTGTCACACTCAAAAGTTTTGAAATCGCACAATAGTTCAATTCTGAATATTAAACACTTTAAGAAAATTAACATGAAATTGAAATAACAAGCGATAACAGTATATTCAAAAATGTTATTGCAAAACTGTTACTGAAATGTGTTAACAAAACGCAGTCCTCTAATATTGCCAGCGTAGAATATTTTATAGTTAGTAGAAAAAAAGTCTAGTGCGTTGTTAATAAATGTATGGATTTAAATTATAAAAAGGGAATCATTAAATTAGAAACAAATTCAAAATGTGTCATGATTAGTTTTTTCAACATGCACTAAGAACCATGCTCAAGAAGCTTCAAAGCAATTTTCGGAGAAAGCTATTGAGTAGCCTTTTTTTTTATTTCTGAGCTGGTATGCACAATATCCGGACCGGAAAAAAGTATTGTCCATATGTATTTAGTGCCATGCTATCTATGCTATGCTATATTATATAGTGCTGTAACAACTTCTGACGGGAGAACGTTATCGTTACATGCATTTTTAATTTTAAGTATAATTATTTCGTTATATAGGTGCATGTTTAACGAATCCTCAACAAGTAAATAAAGATAAACACACACACAAATGATAGCTACAGTTTTTTTTTTTATGTCAACAAAAATATCAAATAATCTAATTAAAATTGCCTGCGACGCCAATTGGAAAGAAGAAAATAAATAAAAAGATCATTGGAATTGTTACATACTCTATCAGCTACCTACTCAAAAGGTAGGTATCTTTGTTTTGTTTATTCATTTCTTAATTTAATATCTTTCAGATCCTGTAGGTAGGTACGAATGATGTCTTGATGAAATAATAATATTTACCTTCCCAATTATTTACTTTACTTGTACTTACCTATAGCATAAATCTTTATCTATGATTTCATAACAGACAAAGTCAGCTTTAATCCCTTCTTAGGTGAGGAGTTTTATTTTAATTTGTGCAAGTTATAAATAAATTAATATTGTTATTGGATTATAGCTTTTTCGCAGTACTAACAGTGTTCAATCTACGTTAGGTGGGTACGAATTAGAGCAGCCTCGGGTCGAGGCACGCACGGCTCACCTATTTTGCTCAAATTTGTATGCGCTCCCGCGCTGTGTGCGAGTAGCGGGCGAGCGGCGCTCCACGAGCCGTCGAGAGTCGGTCTTTTGACCGTGCCTCGCGTAACTTTGACGTGTATCTAAGTATCTAAGCGTGCCGCGGACAGAACGACAAGTTCTAACTTGTCTGTGGGCGAGGCGCGTACAAATTTGATAAAGTTGCTGAGCCGTTCCACTACCGAGGCGATTTCTTCTACTTATTGTTAATAATTCGGTGAATTATGATAAACGCAGCCGCGGTTGTCATCGTCTCATCGTGTCCGACGCTATTTGGAAATGACGGGTCGCGTCAAGTACGCTGCCTCACCCGCGCAACCATTTGGGTCGCAAGCAGCTCGCCGCGCAGGGCGAGCATGCCTCAGGCTGAGCCGCTCAGGTTCGTACCCAGCTTAAGAGAATCTCCTCCCTGAGCACGGTCCGACATGCTCTTGCCCGGTTTTCGTTATTTATTACGAGACGTAGGTATTTACCTATCTTAATAAAATAACTGATAGCGGTGATTGCTCTGCACTACAGACGTCGAGGTTAACACCTCGTGCACTACGTATCAATCCTCAATATAAAATTGCATTTTGATAATATTTAGGTATCATCCATCAGTCATAGAAGCTTTTGTGGCATGAATAAAATTGTCCTAGCGAGTTCAAAACTATGTTAATTTATCGATAAATTTTCTCAAAACTTAAAAGTGGTATGTACGTAACGATAAAAATAAGTGAACAAGTGAGCGTCCATACTTAGGATACGCGTGATGGTGATCGGCAAAATGATACAAATGTGGACCCAGCTTTACACGAGTTGACAAAGCCTTGGTGTTTACGTAGCAGCATTTTAAATTTTATGTATTTAGTGCTACGACTACATTGCAGTTAGCCACCTTCTTTAGGGCAGATTACGAAGGTTAAGTAATAGGGTCAAATTGGTACCTTCTGGGTACGGAATCCTAAAAATAGCGTATATTTTTGTTTTCCCACTCTCCAATGTACCTATGTCGTGCCAATAACGTCATCTTGGCTTATTTCCCAATCTTTAACGTGTACATTTTATTACGGGCTATTTTTATACTGAACTAAGAAAAACAGTGATGACTATGAGTTGAATTTATTCTAATTAACCCCTTCATAGCCAATCATGACGCCGTTTGGCGTCTCCGGCATCCAGGCTAAGTGACATGTGATGCCGATTGGCGTCCTTGGCAACCGAGATATAGAGCTAAAAAAACCGGTTTAACCAGGCGCACGTCACGCACCATAAACAAGCGCCGCTTAGTGTTTTTATTCAGTGCAATACTTTTGGTGTCTCGACTCGCCGCTTGTGGAATAAACCGGTCAATTAAGGTTAAAATAATGTTCTCAAAACATATGCTACGGTATGAACCGGTATTTTTTAAACTTGTTCCGAGCCCTGCTACCACCACTAAACCTTTCTTAGGAGAGTAATTACTAATAAATACTCACAAAGTATTTTTTATTGTCTTTTACAGATACATACATTTTCGGTGACGGGGGCCTTTGCAGAAATGAAATGAAGAAACGTAAGTATTTATTTAATTAATTATTAGGTACATTTAACCCCCGTGTGGTTGCCGGGTTATAATAGTGCCACTCCATGTCTTCCCGTGGATGTCGTGAGAGGCGACTAAGGGAATAAGGGCTCGTAGTACTGTTAGGCGATGGGCTTGCAACCCGTCACAAATACACTGGTAAAATATCTAAGCCTGATTGTGCAATATGTAGTTAAGTACCTACAGAATTATTAACAAGTTTAGATTTGTTGGTATTTCTGTAGCTCTGCCTACCCCACTCTGGGAATGAAGGCTTGACGTTATGTATGTAAGTATGATCCTGGTAAACTCAATTTTTTCAATAACGTTGTGGTTTTATAGCAAACAGAAGTTCAGTTGGTGGTAGGACCTTGTGCAGGTTCCGTCCGGATCTACCACCATACCACCTACCACCAGCAGCGTTCGCATTATTGTGTTTCGGTGTGGGGATAAGATAACCGGTTAAAAAAAAAAAAAAAATATCAGGGGACAATCTCACACAAATTGACCTAGTCCCAAACTAAGCTCTAGGCTGTACTATGGGTACTAGACAACGATAAACATACTTAAATACAAAGAAAACATCCAAGACTCAGGAACAAATATTCGCGCTCATCACACAAATATCTGCTCTTACCGGGATTTTAACCCAGGACCGCAGGCTTCGGAGGCAGGGTCACTCCCAACTAGGCCAATGTGTCGTCAAATTTACTAGCATAGAGGCATTATTTTACAGTCCTCAGGGTTGGCAACGCATTTGCACTGTTAGGATTACAGTTTGAAATGTGTATGAGTCGCTTACTTAGCATCTGGTGGCCTGTAGGCTCGCGTATGCCTTCTCTACATACATAACATCACGCCTTCATTTCCAGAGTGGGGTAGGCAGAGCTACAGAAATACAAACAACCCTAAAACGACTTGTTGATAAATTCTGTAAAATAATTGTGCACAATCAGGCTAAGATGTTTACTAGTGTATTAGTGACAGGTTGCAAGCCCATCGCCTTACAGCACTACAAGCCCTTATTTCCTTAGTCGCCTCTTACGACATCCACGGGAAGACATGGAGTGGCACTATTCTAACCCGGCAACCACACACGATTTAATATAATAATAATGTCTTGCTTATACGTCGTTTGTGTGCCCCAGCGACCAACAAGAAATGTTTTCGTGGTGATAGTAGCTGCCCTCAGTTTTAAATACTATTAAATTTAATTAAGCGCCATATAAAAACAAGTTTATCAGTCAACGACCTTGTTTACTGTGCGCAATCTTATTCAATTACATACCTAACTTATTAATTCACTTTAATACCAAGAAAAATTATGGTCAAAAGAAGACCGTATTGGCTTACACTGTTCTTGTAAGTATAATGATTTTACATAGGTACTAGCAACGCGCCCTGGCTTTGCTCCATTGTAAACAAAATATTTACAATGATTTGATGATTTTAGTAGGTATAAACACTTTCATCAAACAAATATGATGTCTACTTAGTAGTGATAGTTTTCTTTTTAAATTTGTTATATGCGCTTTCACGTTTTTTTGTATTTGTAGTTTTGGTTGTCGGGGGGGGGGACGGGGACGACGATTAGCGCTTTAAAGCTTAATATTTCATTCACGGATTCCTTGGTCGAAAAGTTGTCTCGACAAACCCACAATATTTTGGAATGACTTATCCAACGACACCCCACACTATGGGGTAGACGAGAAAAAAAAACATCCCCACGTTTCGTGTAGGGGCCCTAAATATTTTTTTTTTTACATTTCATTGTACCACTTTGTTGACGTGATTAATATGTATATTCATGGCAAATTACAGCTTTCTAGTACTAAGAGTCTAGCGCTAGGCTGCGAACGGACAGACGGACGGACATGGCAAACAGTAGGTATTATTAGATTTAATTTGAATCCGATTTCGAATTGAATCAGCGCGATTCCAACTCACACTAGACCATATTTTTGTATTGGTTGTTTTTCTTCAGAGTTTGTACCATAAACATACCAAAGGACAGTGGGCAAAAACTAAGATGGAATGCCTCTATGCTAGTAATTTCACCGGTTGTCTTATTCCCACACCGGAATACAACAATGCGAATGCTGCTTGGCGGGTGGTTAATGGATAAGACGGTGGTAGCGATCCGGACGGACCCTGCACAGGGTCCTACCACCTAGGAAGCCCCTTTCAAACACAAAGAAACATTTCCAAATATATCCAGCCGTTTTTAAGCAAACGAGGAACACACGCAAAATTCCGATGACCTGAGAATCTCCTCCTTCAAAGTCAGTTAAATAAAATTAATGTTTAAAATAAGTAAAAACCGTCTTCAAAAAGCAAGCAATAACTTCTCTAAAATGATAGGTCAGTCCAACTCAATTCCGCTTTTGGTTAACCCTCTGCAACTGTGGTGACTTTTTTAGAAACATTCTACTCAGGTGGTGTCTGTCAGACGTCATTTTTGATAAAACATAGAAAAAATAGTAATGGGTCAATTATACGTATTGTTTATTAAGTGTATAGCATGATTATTAAATTTTCATGTGGAATTTATAATAAGCTTCTAAGGCTTCTAAATAAAAAAATGACATTAACTTGAACAAGGTAAAACAATCTGGAGCTTTTAACATAGGTTAGTTTATAATGCCCCGAGTCTTTAGGAGAGGTTGCTGAGCGATACAGACCTATTTCACGCTATAAAGCGATTTTTTTTGGCGGTGTCTGATAGACGTCGCCGACTTTCGATCATCTATCATTTTAAAATAAGTTGTTTCTTGATTTTTGAACGGTCTTTAGTATTTTTTTTACATTTATTTTATTTCATACCTTTTAAGGGCGAGTTTGATCAGTAGTTAAACTAATTGTTAAAATTCGAAAAAGAGAATCGATAAAATGACAAATTTCCTTGAGATTTAACCATTACATCAAACAACATGCTCTTAATCACTGATCATAATAATACTGTTATGTCGTCCACATATTTATTCCTATAATATTTGAGGAGTTCCCTAGATTTCTCCAAGATGCCATCATCAGATCTTGACGTGAACAAACTAGAAAGTATAGCTAATAGAAAACGAAAACGAATCGATCCAGCAATCCTTTTGTTTCAGGGAACGCACATAAAAAAACATTCCGAAGAATTGAAAATCTCTTTCTGTAAAGTCAGTTAACAATTAGAAAGCCGTCTATCACATCACAGATTTTGCCATCCTCGGATTGGACTACCGATTACCCGCTATCTATCGATCTATTTACCTCTTGTAGCTTGGTCAGTGACAGACAATCACGCCACTCCGGCGTGTACGTGTGCACAGAAACTTGATGAACCAGTCTGGTTGTTTACTTATCAAATATGTCGCGGAATTCGCGAGTTTTATAAATACACTACCTAGTCTGTCCAGTTTTGTTACTGAGACTGTAACTTTTTAAAAATAAATTAGAAAATTGTTTTTTTGCCTCAGCACCTCAAAAAGGGACGTTTTGCTGTTGAAAGACAGTGAGCAAAATTCGATTGTGCTGCGAGCGTGAGACAGTAACTTTTTAATTTTTGTTCACAATATAAAGGAGGCTGTGGTGCGGCGCGCGGGAGGCTGGGGATGTCGTTTTATTGTTACCATGTTGTTTTTATCTTATATGTAGTTTACTAGTGACCCGCCAGCGGCTTCGCCCGCTGCATTTTTTTTCTTAACATTTTAATTTTTAATTTTTGTAAATAAATAAAAAAAAGTATCGTATGTTACTTCTAGTACCTCCCAGAATATGTGTACAAAATTTCATGATGATTCGTCAAGTAGTTTTTGCGTGAAAGCGTAACAAACATCCGCGCTTTCACATTTATAATATTACAGATTCATTTATATCCAGCCTTAGTACCTCATGTCCATCAAAATACATATATCATACAGTGTGATTTGATGCAAAGCAAATTTAATAATATAACTATGTGATAATACTTACATATTTATATTTTAATTAAAGAGTTTTAAACAATCAAGCACTAATAATTAAAAAGCAAAAATAGTTTCACTGTATTATCTTCACTACAATATGAATTTAATCTATACTTCAGTCTAAGTAACACGTGGCCGGCTATGCTATAACCAAAAATAAAAAAATCGAGAACAATTTAATTTCAGTGTATTTTGTTTATTTCAAATTAAATTTAGGTTATACCTTAACCTCAGCAACACGTGGTGGTTATGCTATTGAATTGTAGCTTATATGAAACGTTTGTATTTTTAACATAGCGCCATCTATTGAATATTAACTCAATCCAGTCAACAGATATCGCCATCTGTTAGAATCCTTTGGAGCTAACAGATAATTATGACTGTCAAGTAATAGACAAATAATTTGCAATAAAATAATATTGCGACCATAAATTGAAATGTAAGCTATCCTATCTTTCAAGTTGGGTCGATTTGCACACGGTGTGCAAATCAAATTTAAAATCAGTTCAGTAGCTTAGGAGTCCATCGCGGACAAACAACGTGACACGTAATTTTTATATATAAAGATGTGACTGTTACTCGTACATGGGTCATTCTTCTTTTTTACCGACAATACATTGTCGTTTTTCTATATTTTGCGTTTTTCAACTATGTTGAAACTACGTGATGTTATTATGTATGATAACATCACACGAGTGTTTTAATGCCTAATTGTAAAAGAACTGCGCAAAAAATCCTAAAGGGGTCGAAGTGTATCCGAAAGTACCTATCTGCAATCAAATCTAAAGATAATTAAAACCTTAATATAGATTTAAAAAAAAGTGTGAGTCGGACTCGCGCACCGAGGGTTCCGTAAAAACTTATAAGAATGTAAATTGTATTGAGGGACAAACTTGACTACGCCGTTGAAAAGTTGTTGTCTCCATACATCGATATAGGTCGAGATAAGTTTACCTACTGCAATTCAGAATGCAATCGCAAATACAATATATTTTTTTGTGATGGAGCAACTGTGTTGTGTTTTTTAGTGATGTTGTAAGACCTGCCTTCTTGCCAAATCTCAGGATTTTAGGTCTATGGGACCCTATCAATTTTGATTCCGTTGAGATTATAAATGTGTCTGTCTGCTTGTTACGCTGTCACGGATAAACCGCTGATCCGATTTAGATAAAATTTGGAATGGAGATAGTTTGAGTCCCGGGGAAGGATATAGGGTACTTTCCATCCCGAAAGATTGAACGGTTTCAAAGGTAACAGCGATAAATGAGTTCTATGCGGAAGGTGTCGCAGACAACAGCCAATTACCTATAATGTCATTGAGTCCACAGTTCAACTTTAAATCAGGCGGTCAGCATGTTTCTTTATCAGCTTTGACACTGAAATGACATAAATGTAAAAAAAAGTCTCCTGCAACTTTTAGCGATCTTACCTATATATATCATTCGTTATGTGAATCTCTGACCCCATTATCAGTAATGCTAATTTAAACAGTTACAACCCCGAGTTGTTGGAGTTCCGTAAACTTAAATATAATAAATAAATATCAAGTTGACCTAGTCCCAAACTAAGCTCGAGGCTTGTACTATGCGTAATAGACAACGATAAACATACTAATATAGAGAGTCTAGCTGTTGCCCGTGACTCCGTCCGCGTATAAAATTACTCAGGTATAATATAGCATTCTAACAGTAAAAAAATTTTTGAAGAAGAATTTTTTCAGTAGTTTTTGAGTAATATTCGTTATAATCATACATTTTTTTATTCTCTTTATTATATTTGTTAGAGGCGACTAAGGGAATAAGGGCTTGTAGTACTGTTAGGCGATGGGCTTGCCACCTGTCACTAATACACTAGAAATATCAATAAGGCTTTAGAGTTGTTGGTATTTCTGTAGCTCTGCCTACCCCACTCTGGGATTGAAGGCGTGATGTTATGTATGTTATATTAGTGAAGTTAATAAACAAATATTTGCGCTCATCAAACAGCATCCGTCCTTACCGGGATTTGAACCCAGGGTCACTAGCAACTAGGCCAACGTATCAAACGTGCTGCCTTGGTTTTAGACCTTACGAACTATCAGTCAGAATTCTTAACGGAACACAACAATGAGAATGCTGCTTTGCGACAATTTAATCGATAACCTAGGACCTTTGCAGACTCTCTCTGACCGCTACCACAATCTTAAGGTGGGTACGAATTAGAGCAGCCTCGGGTTGAAGCACGCACGTCTCACCTAATTTCAAATCAATCCAAATTCGAACGCGAGCAGCGAGCGGCGCGCGGCGAGCCGCCGAGAGTCGGTCTTTTGACCGTGCTCAAAGGCGCCTTTGTGTGCCTCGCGTAAATTGGACGTGTATCACGGCCGCGGGCAGAACGACAAGTTCTAACTTGTCTGTGGGCGAGGCGCGTACAAATTTGATAAAGTTGCTGAGCCGTTCCACCACCGAGACAATTTCTTCTTCTTTTTGTTAATAATCCGGTGAAGTACGATAAATGCAGCCGCAGCTGTCGTCGTGTCCGACGCCACTTTGAAATGTCGGCTCGCGGACGGCACGCTGCCTCACCTGCGCATGTTTATGTGCAACATTTGGCTCGCGAGCAGCTCGCCGCGCGATCAGCTTTATCCTTTAACCTATCGCCACGCTGCATTCGCATTGTGTTCCGGTGTGGGGATAAGTAAGAGCAGGGCTCGGAATCAGTTTACAAAATTCCCTGTTTTAACCGGTTTATTTCGGGTTTGCTTCGAACTTTTAAGAACTTTGTTTTAACCTTAATTGACCGGTTTATTCCACGAGGGGCGAGTCGAGAAACAAAAAGTTTTATACTGAATAAAAACACTAAGCGGAGCTTGTTTATGGTGTGTGACGTGTGTCTGGATTAACCGGTTTTTTTTAGCATGAGACCGGTTAAATCTAAAATAAAATTTAATAACCGAATTTAGTAGGCAAAAGACGAATAATAACTGGTTTTAACCGGTTGTTTGCATTCCCTAGTCGCCTCTTACGACATCCACGGGAAGACATGGACCGGCACTATTCTAACCCGGCAACCACAAGGATTACAATTTTAGGACTGGAAATGCTTTGCCAACCCTGAGGATCAAGACGGAATGCCTCTATGCTAGTAATTTCACCGGTTAAGACATTCAGGGCTCGGATACCGGCAAAACCTTTTCATTTCGGTTCTGTTCGCATAAAATAGTTTTTTAACCTGTTTTTGGAGGAACCTTTAAGTTCTTTAAATTAACCGGGATCGAGCTTAAAAAAACGGTTTATTACGCACTTCACGCACGATTAACAAGCGCTTAGTGTTTTTATTCACTACAAAACTTTTGGTTTCTCGACTCGCAGCCTGGGTTCGGATACCGATTATATTTTCAAACCGTTATTATGTACTTGACGCAAAACCTTTTCATTACGGGTCCGTTTGCATAAGCCGGTTCCTGGAGAAACCTTTATATAAAGTTCTTTACGATATAACCGATATCGAGCTAAAAAAAGGTCAATCCAGACGCACGATACGCACCATAAACAAGCTCCGCTTAGTGTTTTTATTCAGTGCAAAACTTATGGTTTTTCGACTCGCCGCTTGTGGAATAAACCGGTTAATTAAGGTACCAATAAAGTTCACGAAACGTTCGCATTCGTTAGAAATCGGAGCTAAACCGAATAAACTGTGTTAACCAGTAATCTGTTTAAAATACCGGTTTAAACCGGTTTTTTCGGTTCCGAGCCTTATTGGAGGGGTCACCCAGCAGGCTGGTGTTTGGCATAAAACTACACCAAAACTATATCTTATTTTGAGATTACTTATGTTTATGTTACGTGCTCACGCTAATTAGTAATATTTGAACCGAAGGTTATCTGTGTTTACACGGTCTGTCTTTTAACTAACCTTTTAGCTATCTCTTATCGTATTAAGGAAAATAGAATGCGTGATAACAACGGGTGGCCCGCGTGGTTTACGTTCGGCACAGTGTTCATCGACACCATCTTGATAGTTGGAAATCGTCCACCGTGCGTTTTTCGCGGACGTTTATGCCACGCACCTTATTTTATTTTTATTTTATGGAATAGGAGGCAAACGAACAGACAGATCGCCTGATGTTAAGCGAATACCGTCACCCATAGACACCTGCAGCACCAGAGTTACAGGTGCGTTGCCAGCCTTTCAAATGAGAGTACGCTCTTTTCTTGAAGGTTTGAAGGTCGTATCGGTCCGGAAAAACCGCAGGCGACAGACCATTCCACAGTTTAGTTGTGCGTGAAATTCCAAGTAAAACGCACAGTTGTGGACTGCGAACCATCTAAATGATGGTGGTGGCAGTTCTGTCGCGTAGGACGAAGGCGGAAGGATGTGGCAGGAATTAATCCGAACACCTCCTCGGGGCACTTCCCGTTATACAAGCGATAGGGAATGCAGAGTGATGCTACATCTCTACGCAGCGCCAAAGAGTAGCCGATCAGAAGTACGCTGGCAGCCGACAATTCGAGTCGCTCTCCGCTGGATGCGGTCCAGAGGAAGAAGCTGGTACTGGGGAGCCCCAGCCCACAGATGATAGCAGTATTCCATATTTTATGTGGCCGAACCTGCGCCTTGTACAGCTGCTGTTGTATCTTTGTGGAATCAGCTCTCGGCGTCTGTGTTTCCGAACCATTACGACTTGGGGACCTTCAACAAACGAGCCTACTCTCTTCTCAAAGGCCGGCAGCGCACTTGCGATTCCTCTGGTGTTGCGGGTGTTTATGGGGCGTGGTGATCACTTACTATCAGGTGACCCGCTAGCTTGTCTGCCACATTTTACCATAAAAAAGAATGTTGACTAGTTATAAATTAAGAGGCCGTATACGAAATTTTGACGGTTTTGCTTATCTTCGTGATTTTACAGTTAAAATACTGCTTTTCTATAAGTTTTAATGAACATTATGAAATATCATTTCAGTTATGATCGAATGAATCACGAATGAATGAGCTACTTATCATTTTTGTCGAGTATTATAATGCGAGATTTAAGTTGTTTTAAAACTTTATATATTGCTATTTTATTTTTTATTTTTTGGATAATGGATTGATTTTGAACTTAAGTTTATTACTGTTGTTTAAATTTAATGAACGAGAGTTTTAAGTAGCTGAAATCAAAAAACAGTTTTATGTGCGTCTAATATATAAAATTCTCGTGTCACAGTGTTAGTTTCCATACTCCTCCGTAACGGCTTGACCGATTTTTATGAAATTTTATATGCATATTCAGTAGGTCTGAGAATCGGCTACTATCTATTTTTCATACCCCTAAGTGACACGTCAAAACGATTCGTGAATATGCGATATTCTACACCTCTTACAGCAAAATTGACGAAACAGTCGCCGGTTTCAGGTCGATTAACCAAAATAAAATAAAAACAAAACAGTAGCTCATACATTCGTTGAAAATAGAAATTATATTTCGTGTAGCGCATTAAAATTTTAAGTTAAGTATTTCAACTGTAAAATCACGTAAATCAGCGAAATCGGCAAAATTTCTTATAAGGCCTCTTAAGTAGCTATAAGTAAAGCTGTGTGTGAGTAAGTAAATAGGTAAGGGATGAAATCTTCTTGGGAACTAGTCTAGCTGGCTTAGTTTAGGAGTTATTTAAGCTTTTCTGGGACACCCGGTGTACTGTTTGATAATTCCAATTTTAGGGTTCCGTAGTCAACAAACGTGATTTTTTGGTCGTTTTTTCCTAGATATTAATAACGGCAACAGGTTAGACACCTGAAATATTCACAGAATATTTAGTTGTATATTCACTTTAAAAAAATAATTAAATTAATGTTTATGGGTGGCTCGCTTAAAATAAACGTGTTTTTTGCCGTTTTTTGCTCGATCTTAATACGGACACCGTGGTTGTACCTATAGATAATGGTACGGAACCCCTCGTGCGCGAGTGTGACTCGCACTTGGCCGGTTTTTTGGTTAACGTCTCGTACATACCTAACATCAGAAACACAGTTGAGCATTTGATTTGTGAATGCTATCACCTTACAATAAGGTTCGTTATTGGTCAGTTAACACTGATGTTATTTGTAAATATAATGTACATACTTGTAGTTTTGGCTGTATGGGGCTACTACATAATACATAATGTCACGCCTTCATTCCCAGAGTGCGGTAGGCAGAGCTACAGAATTACCAACAACTCTAAACTTGTTGATAATTCTGTAACCACATTTTGCACAATCAGGCTAAGATGTTTACCAGTGTATTAGTGTTAGGCTGCAAGCCCATCGCCTAACAATACTACAAGCCTTTATTCCCTTAGTCACCTTTTACGACATCCACTTGAAGACATAGAGTGGCACTATTCTAACACGGATACTGCACGGGGGCTAGGAAAATATGAATTTTAAACTATCACGACTAAGACTTAATTGGTACCTGAGATACAGGCGAGTGTTTAATCCTACTAAAAACCAAGCAACAGTGTTTGCATTGTTGTGTTCCGTTGTCGGGATAAGACAACCGGTAAAATTAATAGCATAGAGGCATTCCATCTTAGTCCTCAGGGTTGGCAACGCATTTGAGGTCTTATTACGGTCTTGAGAATTCAAATGTCTATGGGTCTCAGATTTCACTTACCATCAGGTGGCCTGAGTGCTCGTGTGCCTACTCCTTAACGTTAAAAAAAATCTAAGACAGCACCAAATCACACACACACAAACAAACAAACGTAAACATCTTAGCCTACTTCTGCATAATGTGGTTACAGAATTACAACAAGTCTTTTTAGATTTGTTGGTATTTCTGTAGCTCTGCCTACCCCACTCTGGGAATTAAGGCGTGATGTTGTGTATGTGTATGTGTAAGTACATCACTAAATAACTTAAAATACAAAAGTTGATGTTGATGAACTGTACACTGAGCATCCGACATGCTCTTGCCCAGTTTTTTAAAGCATTTTTAATCTAGTCAATAAAATGCTTGTCCTAACATTTAAAGTTCAAGGGCGGTTGAATTATTAAGGCTCGATATTAATCAATAAAACCAGGTCCGGATCCTAATGTCAACTACTCGGGCTAATTGTATTGATCCACATCTATTATCGTCGCAGGCGCATGTCCCACGCGTCTGCTGCGTGGCCGACATGCGCGCGCGCATGTAAGTTGTGATTTAGATGGGATTAGTATTGTTTACGCATCGACAATGTTGGTGCTGTCTGTGATAATTGAAATTCCTTTGCATATTTATTGCCTTTTATAACTTGATTTTTGATTTGCTACTGGTATAAATATTTGCACGCTCGCTTGCAAGCTTTATTTTATTTTTTAAACTTAAGTGCATCTATTCTGCTGCTTTATAACGATAGCACTAAAAAAACGCAAAGATCAAACAACAATATCATTTATCTCCAGAATACAGTGCCTCTATTCAACTGCGTTAACGATATTGTATTTGACGTGTTTTAGAATCGTTTATCCTTCGGCCCCCATTATTGACAATGACAGTTATGTCAAAGTTTTGACAACTAGACCCCGGATTCTTGTCGCAATGACGTCACATTAGGGCAGTTTGGGGAGCAAATGGAACGGTGTTAATTAATACGAAAACCAGCCGGATTTAACCGAATAAATTTTAATAACTAGGCTTTGACGACAAAAATTACCTAGTCAATTGAAACGTAGTAATTGTACGTTAAACTGGCTTTTGACGAACAATAATTGAGCGCCCGAACAAAAGCTAGTTTAATGTACAAATGTATGGTTTGCAGTAATATACCGAAACCTACCATTGATCAATTGATTGAATGCCAAGTACTAAAATTGGTCAAATCCGGTAGTTTTACGTATTAACTCGGTTTCAAATGAAACAGAGGATTATAATTAAATTAATATTACATACATACCTACATAACATCACGCCTTCATTCCCAGAGTGGGGTAGGCAGAGCTACAGAAATACCAACAACTCTAAAAAGACTTTTTGATAATTCTGTAACCACATTTTGCATAAGTAGGCTAACTTGTTTACCAGTGTATTAGTGACAGGTTGCAAGCCCATCGCCTAACAGTACTACAAGCCTTTATTCCCTTAGTCGCCTCTTACGACATCCACGGGAAGATATGGAGTGGCACTATTCTAACCCGGCAACCACACAGGGACACATAATACACATAATATTAGAATCGTCTTTATAAATTCATCAGCTTACACAACCTAATTAAGTTTTGACCTAAGATATAAAATATCGTGAAAGTCTGATTATGATTAGTTAATTCCGTATAACACCAATAGACAAGGTTACCGTATCAATTAACACCGTTCCATTTACTCCCCAAACTACCCTACTGTGACGTCGTTGCGACAAGAATCCGGGGGCTATTGATAACTCTTATGTACTTGTCAGTAATGTCAGCCAAATTATAAACGATACTAAAACACGTCAAATACAATATCGTTAACGCAGTTGAATAGAGGCCCTGAATTATGCAGATGCATACATACATAGCATCACGCCTTCATTCCCAGAGTGGGGTAGGCAGAGCTACAAAAATACCAACAACTCTAAAAAGACTTGTCGATAATTCAGCAACCACATTTTGCACAATCAGGCCAAGATGTTTACAAGTATATCAGTGACAGGTTGCAAGCCCATCGCATAACAGTACTACAAGCCCTAATTCCCTTACCGCCGAACCCTATATTCAAACCGTGAACAGATAGCCTTACTTCGGATTAAAATTTGACACATTTTATATGGGCAAATGTCAAATTCAACCCGAAGTAAGCCTTATCTATCCGCGGTTTGAATATAGGTTTCGGCCGTTAGTCGTCTTTACCGACATCCACGGGAAGACACGGAGTGGCACCATTCTAACCCGACAACCACACGGATGTACTATTTTTTCACTTCTCATGCTCTTAAAATGCTACCTAAATCTCTGCGAATCGGGACTAAAGCTCCTTATTAATCTCTAGGGATTAAAGTATTTTTTTTTTAATTTACGGTTGTTGGTATTTCTGTAGCTCTGCCTACCTGACTCTGGGAATGAAGGCGTGACATTACTTATATGTATAAAAATAGCTGTGTTTTTGTACCAAATATTTTTTAAAGTAGTTTTAAAATATTTCATAGGTTTTATATTTTTTATGTTATACTCGTACCCTAAGAGGTTGGATATTTATTGACATTACGTTGGCTTGTGCTGTGCAGTTTGAAGTTGTTAGTATCGCTCAATTATTTTTGAAAATAAATACACACACACACACACACACACACACACACACATAATAGAAAAGGTGTAAGAATAAAAATAATGTAAGATATTTTTGAGTCATCCATAATTTTATCGAATTCCTGTTCATCAATTATATTATTTCATCGAACGCTAGTTTTTGCTTTTACGATGATATTTTCAAGATAACTGTAATCACGGTGTCTATCTGTAACCAAATCTTGAAAAAAATAGTTTGTTGTATAACCTCCCCCCCCCTTAAATATTTATTTTATTTTAATTAAATTATTTCTTTTTGAAGTAATGTACAAATAGTCTTCGATTATTTCAAGCGTCTATCTGTTGTCGTTATTAATATCAGGTAAAAAACGGCAAAAAAACACATTTGTTGTATGGGAGCCCCACTTAAATATTTATTTTATTCCGTTTTTAGTATTTGTTGTTATAGCGGCAACATAAATACATCGTCTGTGAAAATTTCAACTGTCTAACTATCACGGTTCATGAGATACAGCCTGGTGACAGACAGACAGACAGTGAGGTCTTAGTAATAGCCTCAGGTTTTTACCCTTTGAGTATGGAGCGCTAAAAATTTACTCATGCGGTGAGAAAGCTTACTTCCTCGTGGTCCTACTAATTTGTCCTACTAGTCAAAAAGTGAACCTAGATTTGATCATTAAATAGTAATTATGGTTGTAAAAGTAGGTAGGTTAGGTTCGTTAGGTATCTTCAGATGCCTGAAGGGCAAAACCACCTAGAAGTAGGAGCCCCGCCTTGGGCGGGGCTCCGTCGAAAGTCAGTAGGACAAAAATAGTAGGACCACGAGGAAACGGCCGTGAGAAATGCCTTTCGATGAAGTGAAAATTCTGCGAAATGTTCACCTATTCATTTGCCAACCCGCTTTTTTTTCCTGTAATTACAAATATTTCAGGATTTTTATAAAACTAACCTAACCTAACCTATAGGGTTCTACACGATAGTCCTAAAATAAATCCAGAATTATTTACAGTTTTGGAAAAAAAGCGGGTTGTCAAATGATATATTTATGAAATGAATCATTAGTGAAACATTGGTTATTTTTTTAGTGGTGATAGGACCCTGTGCAGGGTCTGTCCGGATCGCTACCACCATCTTATCCATTAACCACCCGCCAAGCAACAGTGTTCGTAGTGTTGTGTTCCGGTGTGGGGATAAGACAACCGGTGAAATTACTAGCATAGAGGCATTCCATCTTAGTCCTCAGGGTTGGCAACGCATTTGAGGTCTTGGGATTATAGTCTTGAGAATTCAAATGTCTATGGGTCTCAGATTCCACTTACCATCAGGTGGCCTGAGTGCTCTGCCTACCCCTCTGGGAAACGGGCGTGATTTAAGACATGTATGGATGTATGTATTATTTATTTTTTATTTTTTATTTAAACTTCTTGGCCTGATTGTGCAAAATGTGGTTACAGAATTATCAACAAGTCTGTTTAGAGTTGTTGGTATTTCTGTAGCTCTGCCTACCCCACTCTGGGAATGAAGGCGTAACGTTATGTATGTATGTATGTTTACGCAAGGTTATAATAACCATAACAAGGTCGCTAACCCTGCAAAATCTTACAAAAATATCCTATCAAAAACCAAGCCCCCTGGCGCCGCCCCAACAATTATCACAAGCGTCGGTAAACATCGTCTGAATATTCTGTGGAAGTGCCAACTATTGGACATAACAGTGTCTCGATATAAACCTGGATTGAGAGGAATGCATTGTGACGTCACTGGTGGTGTGGTTGCACGTGGTTTTTATAATAAGCAATATGACTGTAGGATATTTATTATATGGATATATAAACGGCAAGTATACCTTTCATGAATCCAACTCGGCTGGGCAGCATTCGGTAAGATATGGAGTATATTCCCATCCGAGTTACCGCAGTGTCTAAATTCAAAAGTCGTTGACCAGTGTGTGTTGCCAGTGATAACTTATGGAACAGAGACGGGGTCCTTTTCAATGGGCCTCATAAGAAAGCTCAAGATCTTTCAAAGGGCAATTCACTGTGTGATCGAACCAGAAATCAGGTAATGTGCATGAGAACCAAAATCACCGACATAGCCCAGCGAATTGCAAACCTTAAGTGCCAGTGGGCGGGGCATATTGCTCGTAGAACTGATGGTGGTTGGGGCGGAAGGGTACTAGAGGGGCGGCCGGGGAGCGGAAAGCGAAGTGTTGGCAGGCTATCCACAAGGTGGACCGACGACCTGGCAAGCAACGCAGGAAGCCGATGGATGTGAGTAGCACAAGACCACCGGGCATGGAGATCCTTGGGGAAGGCCTATGTCCAGTAGTGGACGTCCTTCTGCTGATATGCATAATGATAATGATGATTCTTACACCTGAGATTTGCAGACGATATCGTCATCATGGCTGAAACCCTACGGACCTAGAACAGATGATGAACGGCCTGGTTCAATCCTCCAAACGCATCGGTCTCTGGATGAACTTGGACAAAACCAAGATGATGAGCTTGTTGATCCGGGACCGATAGCTATCAATGGTATATCTCTCGGGGTCCCGGAAAATTTAAAAGTTCCCATAGAAAAAACGATAATCAAAATCTACGTGGTCGAAGTCGCGGTCAGAAGCGAAGTCCTCGATAGATAGATATATAGTTGGAATTTGGAATCTTAACTTCTTACTACAAATTATATTTTTACGAGTAGGTTACGTTAGGTAGGTACGAATAAAGCCCCACATAAAATACTTGGGGCTAGTCCTGGACCGGAAGTGGGATTTCGGGGAGCATTTCTCCCAACTTGCTCCCCGAATCGTGGGCGCCGCGTCGGCGCTGGGTCGGCTTCTGCCGAACGTGGGTGGGCCTGGCTCCTTGTGCCGCCGGTTGTACGCCGGCGTCACGAGGAGCATGGCTCTGTACGGGGCCCCCATATGGGCGGACAAGCTGTCCGCTCGCAACAGGGCCCTGCTACAGAGGCCGCAGCGGGTGGTGGCCCTCCGTATTGTGAGGGCCTACGTCACGGGGGCCCACGCCGCGGCTTGCCTCCTCGCCTGCACCCCGCCGTGGGAGTTGGATGCGGAGGTGCAGGCTGAGACCTACGCGGTTAGGTCCAGGGCCCGGGCGCGGGGTGAACGCCCGGACCCTGAGGAGGTAGAGGTGACGCGCCGGATGACGGAGCGTCGACTGCGGGACAGGTGGAAAGCGCACCTGGAGGACGCTCCCTATGGAACTCGGACCATAGGGGCGATCCTCCCGTCCTTTGACACCTGGTTGGGGAGGGCAGTCGGCGCTACATCATACCGGCTTGTGCAGGTACTGACCGGACATGGGTGCTTCGGCCACTACCTGCACAAAATTGGGAGGGAGCCCGGCCCGCAGTGCCATCACTGCGGCGATCCGGACGACACGGCTCAGCACACCCTCGCGGTGTGCGACCGTTGGAGTGCGGAGCGCTGCACTATGGCACTGGCCATCGGGCAGTGGGACCTCTCCCTGCACAGCGTTGTGTCTGCAATGCTGTGCAGCGACAGGTCCTGGAGGGCTGTGGTCTCCTTCTGCGAGTGTGTCATCTCGCAGAAGGAGACCGCGGAGCGTGAGCGCGAAGAGTCACCTCTCGCGCATCCGCTCCGGCGCAGACGGCGGGGATTGAGGCGCAGGCGTTTTGCCGCCCGCCTCAATCCTTAGTGGCTGCGGGCGGGGGATGGGAGTCCCCTTCCCGCCGTAGGTGATAGCCACTTGGCGGTCTGGGAGGGAGGCCACGCGTGCTCGGCCTCCCTCTCCTTTGGCGCGGGTAGCCCCAGCGGTCGGCTGGGGCTGCCGGTAGGCGTCGTGGGCAGTGCTTCGGCGGTACCACGGCGCCTTGCCTAACCGGCAGGAGGGTACGCCAAGGTGGTTTTTAGTGGGTAACATTACCCTACCCCTTCTCGCTCTGAGAAGGGGAGGAGTGATGAGTCCCACATACCCCCCCGTCACTCCCATGACGGGGGGCATGCGTAACGCATTTTCCACCTTGACAAAAAAAAAAAAAAAAAAAAAAAGGTAGGTACGAATAGAATCGAGACGCCGAGCCAAGGACGTCGCTATTGTTAACGGGTTTAATTAAGTTCATGGCCAAGGCCGTCGCTATTGTAATACAAGTCCTGAAAGTGTAGAACCTTCCAGAATCGTTCTCTGTAGAACGTCCCCGGCGGGTCAAGGTTCATCGGTCATTCGAGAAGGCATTCTGAAACATTCAGGGATTGGGAGTATAAAGGGTGAGGCGCGCGCGGCATTATTCATTCTTTACTTGGAGAGCAAACAGTGCGAACGAGAGTGAACCGAGCGATCATCTAAGTATTCGAAATTTATTGTGCGATAATTGTTTGTACCGATTAAGTGAGTGCGTTAATAAAGTCGGCTTTTTATTATTGGTGTATTTGTGCATTTCTAAAAAATGTCTCTCTAATAGTGACTTTAAATGAAGTAATAAGGTACAAATTAAAACGCAGGCCGTATTGGCTTTGTTGCTTTATATTTAAAATAACAGTTCAGATAAATGAAGAAATAAAGAATGACATGGTTTGATATTTTTATAAGTGGTATTATCAGTTTAATTACCCTACTTTCTTTGCCTGAATATTTGCTTCTGATGTTAAGTATCGTTCCTTATCATCTTGTGAACTAATAAATGTAGCCGGCTTAAACAGCATTGTGAGTACAAGTGAAGTGGGTGTTTTACAAGTGAAATCAGGGGAAAAACATTGGCGGACGAAATTGAAGGAAGGACGGAATTTTGATAAAATTATGAGAACACGGGTCGGGTGTATGAAATGCTAGGTCTCTGAGGCAAAATTTATAAGGCCATTGTGAGACTGGTCATCATGTATGACCCTGGATGTTGGTTTACCAAAGAGAAGGATGAAAGGATAGTGCATGTGGTGGAGATGCAGATGTTAGGATGGATATGATAAAAGACTGTACACGATAAAATCCTGCCATGCATGCTCTGGGCCGTTCTACTGCGTTATAACGATATTGCGTTTGATGTGTTTAAGGATCGTTTATGTCACAGTCGCCATTATTGTAAATGAAAGAGTTATCAAAAAGTTGACAATACGGAAACACGTCAAAGACGATATTGTTATTACCGTGTAGAATCCCAGCCCTGGTGTATTTTTTTAATGAATGCAAATTTTCAAGCAGCATGCAAATTTGCTCGTAATAGTCAGTGGTTATGAAACTACGTGACAAAAATACAACCATTATAAAATGGTAGAGCGTCTGTGATTTAGACCATTATCCTCTTGAGACCCACAATCCGGTAGATTTATGTGAGTAGGAATTTGAATCTACCAGCAAGAAAATAAAGTTCAATTACCTTTGCACTTAAATTACATTTTCAATTTTGAAACAAATAAAAATGAACTTTATAGCGACTTGAAATAAGGTTTAACTTGAATTGCCTGGATTATCTACTTTCTATAGCACACCGGGTGTTACGAGGTTATACATATAATCCACTATAAGTACCAATATTTATTTGTACACGGTCTTTACCAAATTAGATTTGATGAGTATGATTGAAGATGGACAAAGAACGAGCGAAAAACGTTTGGATGGATTATGTGAAGCTTGACATGTATGAAAGGTGCGGATAGAGGAAACAAATGCCAACCCCGGTTGCATGTAAATCCAGCATACTGAACATGTTCAGGAAGTGATCATAAGGACCAATCAAGTGCTACAATGTATTGACGGCAATGACACGACGCGACGCCTTATGTAGGCCAATGCCATCACCATCACCTTGTAATATTTTAGTTGTTTTAAAATAAGAAACATTTGTGACTTGTTACGTCTTCACAACCTAATTATCTATCTTTAAAACTGACCAAGTGCGAGTCGGACTTCACGTTCACACTAAGTGTTCAGTTTCGTACCATTACAATAATGGTCAAATGCTACGACACGCTAGCCTGGTTAGTGACCCTGCCTTTGAGGCTAGGGATCCTGGTTCCAAATCCCGGTTAGGGCAGATATATGTGTGATAAGCACGAGTGTTTTGTTCCTGAGTCTTGGATGTTTTCTATGTATTTAAGTATACAACGTGTTACAAAATAATCCGTAAAAAAGAAATTACAAAAGTAGCGTCAACCCTTATTAAATAGCGTGAGTTCAGTATCTTAGGTATACAGTATACTATAGGTAGGGTTGACACTACCTTCATAATTTTTTTTTTACAGATTATTTTGTAACACGTTGTATATACAAGGAATTTTTTTATCAGTGCACAAATTTTAACATATGATTAAACAAAAGATAAAACATATGATAGAACAAAGTCGCTTTTTCTGTCCCTATATCCCTATGTATGCTTAAATCTTTAAAACTACGCAACGGATTCTGATGCGGTTTTTTTTAATAGATATAGTGATTGAAGAGGAAGGTTTATATGTATAATACTTTAATCCGGAGCGAAGCGAGGGCGGGTCGCTAGTTTAAGAATATATTTCTCTTAGCCAATATTGTTTAGGTCAATTTATGTGCCACTGTCCCTTGATATTTATTTATTTGTTCCTTAGTCTTGGGTGTTTTCAATGTAATTAAGTATGTATTTCTCTATAATTTTGTTTATCGCTGTCTAGTACCATGGCTAGCTTGGGACTTGGTCGATTCGTGTGCCATTGACCCATAATATTTATTTGACCGCAGCAACTCAACAAGGGTGGTTTTACTGTTTAAAAACAGTGAGCAAAGACAAAGTAACGTTTTAATTTTGGTTCACAATATAATGGTGGTCGTGGTGCGGCGCGCGGGCGGCTGGGGGGGGATGTATTTTACCTTAAGGTTATATTTTCTCGCTGCGGACGTGAAACATTGTATGTGCAACACGAGATCAAAGTTTTGAATCGCTGCACTCGGCATTCTAATCCAGGGTTCGGAACCGGTTTAAAAATACCGGTTAATACCGGTTTTTCGCCAAACTTTTTTAAGGAACGCGAACGTTTTGAGAACTTTATTTTAACCTTAATTAACCGGTTTATTCCACGAGCGGCGAGTCGAGAAACCAAAAGTTAGGTACTGAATAAAAACACTAAGCGGAGTTTGTTTATAGTGATTAACCGGTTTTTTTTAGCTCGAATCCGGTTAATTCGAAAATTACTTTATGTAAAGGTTTCTCGATGCGAACGGAACCGAAACGAAAAGGTTTTTCATCAAGTACATAATAACGGTTTGAAAATTTAACCGGTATCCGAGCCCTCCGCAGCAAATACCAACTTTGCTCTCTTGTTGCAAATGACTATTATGTCTCTATCTTCGGATTAACCGCCAGAAGCTCTGCGGCCAACCTTGTCGCGTCGGAAATACTATACAAAACCCGGAACACGTGATTTGTGGTATCAGGATCGCGTAACTACACTACTACTGTTCAAGAATCATGTGTACAGTCGAAGTCATAAATATGTTAACACTTTAGTACCTTGTCACTTTCATTCACTGAGACATTTACATATACAACGTGGTACAAAATAATCCGTAAAAAAGAAATTACAAAAGTAGTGTCAACCCTTATTAAATAACGTCAGGGCCTCTATTCAGGTGCGTTAAAACGATATCGTGTTTGACACGTTTAAGAATCGTTTATGTCACAGTCGCCATTATTGTAAATGACATAAGAGTTATCAAAACGTTGACAATACGGAAACAGGTCATAAACGATATCGTTATAACGCAGTTGAATAGAGGCCCAGTTTAGTATCTTAGGTATAGAGTATACTAGGGTTGACACTACTTTCGTAATTTCTTTTCTACGGATTATTTTGTAACACGTTGTATATACAAGGTATTTTTTTATCAGTGCACAAATTTTCACATATGATTTTGTATCGTTAATATAATATATTACGACAATAAAACGAGATCAAAAAAATAATTGTTTTTTTGTTGCAAATTATCTCTCTTTTACCTTCTCGCGTGGACACAAAATCACACTAGAAATGATGACATGGGTTGTCAAGCTGTAGGTATGCGATACACTGTATTGATATTCGAAATTTGAAATTTCATGTACAGCTTATCAGACTACAAGCCCCTCTCCTACTGATTAAATTTGGAATTTCATTTATTAACTTACTTAACAACACTCCCCTCTCCTCGCACCCCTGCATTAGAGGGTCCATGAATATCGTTAAGTTAGTGGAATCATTGAATCGGCAACATCTCTAATATTTTTTAAGCTAGAGTAAAAACACAACATGTGTTATTGATTAACAATAGCGAAGCAAATATTAAAATTTGTGCACCTATTAAAGATTACCCTGTATATGAATTGTCTAAGTGAATGAAAGTGACAAGGTACTACAACAACAACAACAAGTGTAAACATATTTATGACTTCGACTGTACTATATCTATAGTTAATTCATGGCGCCACCAGATTAGTTATTTTAGGGTTCCGTGCCCAAAGGGTATAACGGGACCCTATTAGTAAGACTCAGCTGTCTGCCGTGCTAAGACAAAAGGCGGTATCTCGGCCTAAACTCCTGTGGCAAATGCAACCGTATCACTTACGGAAGAGGGTTGAATCTGCTTTGGCTGTTGAATTTGACATACCGCCTTTTGGCTTATAAGGGCAGCTGTCCGTCCGTCTGTCACCAGGCATCTCAAGAACCGTGACAGCTAGACAGTTGAAATTTTCACAGATGATGTGTTTCAGTTGCCGCTATAACAATAAATACTACCCATGTAACAAACGTGAATTTTTTGCCGTTTTTTGCTCGATATTAATAACGGCAACCGGTAGACGCGTGAAACATTCACAGAATATTTAGTTGTATGTGTATATCACTACATAGTATAAAACAAAGTCGCTTTTTCTGTCCCTATATCCCTATGTATGCTTAAATCTTTAAAACTACGCAACGGATTTTGATGCGGTTTTTTTTAATAGATAGAGTGATTGAAGAGGAAGGTTTATATGTAGGTATAATACTTTAATCCGGAGCGAGGCGAGGGCGGGTCGCTAGTTTAAGAAAAAAAAAAAGAAAAAAAAAGCGGTTTCCCATACAACAAACGTGATCTTTTTCCGTTTTTTGCTCGATCTTGATACGGACACCGTGGTTGTATAGATGTAGGAACCCTTCGTGCGAATGTTCGACTCGCACTTGGCTGGCTTTTTTCGCAATGATGGCCTCTTGCGAGTGTAAAAGAGCTCTGTGGCCAATTTACCGATTCAATATTTTGAAATAAGAATTGGAAATTCAAAACTAGTCACTAATAAAAAAACTAATTTAGGGAATATAAAACATAATCATTGGTCCAATCCGGACCAATTATCTGTAGTTCTCGAGCTCCTTGACAGCCTCAGACCCAATATACAAGCGAAGCGATCCCTTCTTTGAGAGCAGGGGGGTGATTCTCTCCGACGTGTAAAAGAGCCCCATGGGGCCCTATTTACTGAATAAACATTTTGATTTTGATTTTGATTTCAACACAGCGCTGCGTAGAACGCAAAGGTGAACGTTTATCCGGCAAGTTTAAGTAGTCCCGTTGGAGCGTACGCAACACATTTTAGCGCGTGCCTTCTCAATTAGGCAGCAGTCAGGTGAGCTGCCTAATTAAGAAGGCACGCGCTAAAATGTGTTTTGTACGCTCCGACGGGACTTCTTTTTGCCGGATAAAACTTCATCTTTGAGATCGACGCAGCGCTGTGTTGAGAGAATCACACCCCTGTTATCTCTAAAACGGCTGAACTGATTTTTATCCACGCACCGAGAGTTCCGTACAGACTTAAAGTGTCATTCTATGGAACTTGCTAACTATGTAAACAAGCCGCCATACTAAAATTGACATTAGATGTCAATTTCAATACATTGTTTGTTTACATAGTTAGCAAGTTCCATAGAATTACAGTATATAACAATGTTGAATTATATTGAGGGATAAACATCGACATAAGTCGCGATTCCTTACTTTTAAGCATTTCTGTACTTTTGCTTGAAAAAATGACCTTCTGCTGGAGTTTCTTGGCGCTTCTTCTCCGCAATGATGGTCTTATCTGAAGCGCTAGTAAATTCACTTTATATTACCGACGTGTAAAAGAGCCCCATGGGGGCCTATTTACTGAATAAACATTTTGATTTTGATTTTGATTTTTTGATTTTGTTTACCAACGATAAAATGTTATGTTGTATCAGCAGCAGCAGAAGTTTGATTTTTACACAGCTTCAAGGGACTCTAGACCTGAGTAAGTAGTAAATCGCCAAGAAAAAACCAGCTGTTCCATACATTTACTCTAAATTAATTCACCGTTAATGTATAGAACAGCTGGTTGCTGCTGGCGATTTCGTGGTTGGTCCCATCGGAAAAGTTGTTCAGTATGACCATCTTATTCACTTCTGGCCATGCCGGATCATGATCCCAAAATAACCCAGCATAAGGCAGTACGTTTGCGCGGGTAAAACTTCGACGGCTATTGGTCAAATATTCGGCAGCCATTGCAGCGACGCCGTCGACCGCCATTTTATTTAGCGTCGCGTCAGTTGTCATTCGTGCACAAGCTGAGACGCACGAGCGCTAAGCGCTAATCGCTGCGCCATGAGCGAGAAAGCACGAGTTTAACTGTCATTTCATATTCTGCATTACGCGTAACACGATAAGGTTTGTAATTAATTGATTTTTACGTTCGTTTATCTTCGGCATTAGTGAGCACCTTTCTGCGTGGACGAAGATTGCCGGCGTAACTTATATTTGTGGTCTTACTGTACCTCCACGTGTTCCCGAGATAAAGTGGATAACAAAGTGATCTCCCCTCTTTTTTCGACGGGGGTTAAATCAAAACCAGATATAGGTACATACCTGCGTTGCAATGTGCGGAACTTTATCTTGCTTAACTTGTTCAAGAGAAAGTGGATCTAGATGGACTAACAGACGGTGTTTGCTACCGGTCGAGTTCCCCATATAAGGATGGCATTAATATTTCACACTGCCAGCCGATGTTGTAAAACCGGTCAAGTGTGAGTTGAATTTGGTTCCGTACAGTTTGACGTGTTATTGTATTTTCCACGTTTCGATAGCTCTTATTTATGCCACGGTAATGGTGGCTGAGTTTAAAACAATACGATAATCAGGGCCGAGATTCTTCACGGTAAAAACGATATCGTATTTGACGTGTTTCCGTATTGTCGACGTTTTCATAACTCTTATGTCATTACAATAATGGCGACTGTGACATAAACGATTCTAAAACACGTCAAACGCGACACGTTGGCCTAGTTGGGAGTGACCTGCCTCCGAAGCCAGCGGTCCTGGGTTCAAATCCCGGTAAGGGCAGATATTTGTGTGATAAGCGCGAATATTTGTTCCCGAGTCTTGGATGTTTTCTATATCATTTGTTTTCCATGTTCATGGTTGAAATTCATTTGTTGTTGTTCTATTTAACGGTTCAAAAGCTACCCACCCGGACAGAATTTTTACGACTTTAGAAGAGTATATCTCGCCAACTGTTCACTTACGTAAAAAAGTCACCTAAAAACCTCTGTATCATTTTGGAAGCCCTATCTAAAAATAAACTGATGTAACTAAAAAAATTTTTTTTCGTCCCCTTGTTACATTTATGGAGTGCCACCCCTAAATATATATTTTTTTTCTATTTTCCTACATCATTGTATAGCGGTTCATAGAATACATCTATCCTCCAAATTTCATTTATATAGTGCCAATAGGCTCTGAGTAAAATGGCTGTGACATACAGACGGACAGACGGACGGACGGACGGACAGACGGACAGATGGACATGACGAAATTATAAGGGTTCCGTTTTTGCCATTCGGCTCCGGAACCCTAAAAACGTGCCCCGACGCCAAAGGAGACAGAGTTGATGCCCAGCTCTATATGAAAATATTTATTCATTAAAATGGTCACAAAAAATTGGTGACACTATCGCTTCGGAGAAGAAGCGCCTTAAGAAATAGTCGCAATTATTTGGGTTTTTTTTAATCTATTATTATTAAGTCACTACTATATTATTAATAAACGCCACTGTAATCTCCACTTAAACAGAAAACACAATTAAAATCCGTAATGAGTCAATTACATCAGGTGTTATCAAAATTAGGCAACAAATGCATTTTGTAAACGTTGAATCGAATTCCCACCGTGATTATTCGCTGTTAGAGTCGGTTTTAATTTGAAATATCGGAGTAAATATTGTGTTTTTAATGATAACGACATCGTACGATGCTTTCTTTTTATTATTATAATTATAACAAACGTTAACTTGAGAACAACAGCGTAGGTATAATATTTGTCGACGCAGCCACCGGCTGAGCGATTGAAACACCGGCTTCTGCATCTTTAGATGAGGGTTCTGACATGGTTGAAGGGCTAGGTACTCAGGCAACAAGGAAAGCCACAGAATATCCTTTTATCTATTACTAGCGACCCGCCCTCGCTTCGCTCCGGATTAAAGTATTATACATATAAACCTTCCTCTTCAATCACTCTATCTATTAAAAAAAACCGCATCAAAATCCGTTGCGTAGTTTTAAAGATTTAAGCATACATAGGGATATAGGGACAGAAAAAGCGACTTTGTTTTATACTATGTAGTGTTTTACTCAATTTAAGTAACTTAAACAGAAACGACAGTTTCGATGCGTCGTTGCCCTTTGGAATTCAGATCAAAAAGTGTATTGATGCTACGAGGCACCCATATTTATAACGTAGGTTTTCCCACCCATTCCAACTGGCAAACGACTTACGGACTCTGTCCACGAGGTGCTACACTAGCGCCACGGCGTTCACGTAGACAGCTCAAATCAGCAACTTTGTTTATCAAATTACACTAAACTTGATTTGTTTTTAAATCATTATCTGCGACATATTTAATAGGGTCCCGTTGAGTTCCCTCATAGGCAACCCTAAAAATGTTTTTTTTGCAAAAGCTTTTACTATTTCGCATAGGTTACTGTTATTATAACACACACTCGTACATAGATAGTTGGGTCATACACCGATTTAGGTTACCGTCTTTCCTGTGGACACACCGAAAGTTAACGTTTTTAAGGCCTAATTTTCTGGCTTAGCCCATTCCCGCAAAAACGCCGTCAGGACTGCTTTAGACCTATCATATAAAAACATTATATGCACACAAGCTTTTAACTATTGACCACAGGAGAGACAACTTTTGTTTTTAAGAGTGTGTATGACCCAGTTACATCATTTAGATACATACATACATAACATCACGCCTTCTTTCCCAGAGTGGCGGTGGCAGAACTACAGAAATACCAACAACTTTAATAATTCTGTAAACACATTTTGCACAATCAGTTATGTTTACCAGTGTATTAGTGACAGGTTGCAAGCCCATCGCCTAACACAACAACACAAGCCCTTATTCCCTTAGTCGCCTCTTACGACATCCACGGGAAGACATGGAGGGGCACTATTCTAACCCGGCTAACACACGGACTCTGGGCTCATTATTACATAATTTATCATTGTCATTTAAATAGACACGTTTATTTACTTTTAAACTCATGACTCCATGATAAGGCCTAGGTTAATACCTAGATAGAGACACGCTCATGTGTGCAGGAAGTGTGGTAAAGGTCATTACGCGCTAACTTGTGGTCATATCAGTTTGAATTAATTACTTTTATATACGCACTAGCTGTTCCTAGCGACTTCGTTCGCGTAGACGTCGTTTATAGCTATTCTCACGGGAATTATCCCTTTTTCCGGGATATAAACTACTCTATCACTGTCCTGGGGGTTTAAGCTAGCTTTATACCAGGCGACTAAGGGAATAAAGGCTTGTAGTACTGTTAGGCGATGGGCTTGCAACCTGTCACTAATACACTGGTGCTTAGCCTGACTGCAAAATGTAGTTACAGAATTATCAACAAGTTTAAAGTTGTTGGTATTTCTGTAGCTCTGCCTACCCCACTCTGCGAATGAAGGCGTGACGTTATGTATGTGTGTTATACCAGGTTTCAATCAAAATATTTATTCAGTAAATTGGCTACAAGAGGGCTCTTTTACAAGTCGGTAGCACGGAATGAATCTACTAGCGATTTGTACAAGATCATCAATATGGAGAAGCGCGTAAAAATCTCCAGCATAAGGTATTTTTTAATCATAAATACGTTGAAGTAAGTTACATTACAAGGTAATAAAGTAATGAATAGTAATTATTAATACGAGCACAAATAAAATCATTACTAATCTCATGTCAGCAACATTACACTAATGACTATAGGAGAATAACACGACGAGGTCTCTACGTCAAAAGCCATAACAGAATAAGAATTAACTGAACAACCAGTCAATTCCGGTTTCGCCCTTAAAGCGTAACAATCAGACAGAGTTATTTTTTTTTACTTTCATATTGATATTACTTATTACTGTGCCGTGTGGTTGCCGGGTTAGAATAGTGCCACTCCATGTCTTCCCGTGGATGTCGTAAGAGGCGACTAAGGGAACAAAGGCTTGTAGTACTGTGATGGGATTGCAACCTGTCACTAATGGACTGGTAAACATCTTAGCCAGTTTGTGGTTACAGAATTATCAACAAGTCTTTTTAGAGTTGTTGGTATTTCTGTAGCTCTGCCTACACCACTCTGGGAATGAAGGCGTAATGTTATGTAACTCTAACTTGACAGTATTGGCGGTCGAGGGTTCAAATTTCGGTAATAAATTCCTGAGTATTGGATGTCTTCTATGTATTTAAGTATATATTTATCTATATAAGTATGTTTATCGTTGTCTAGTACCCATAGTGTCCCATAGTACAAGCCTAGAGCTTATTTTGGGACTAGTTTTTTTGTGTTACATTGTCCTGTGATATTTATTTATATCAAAAGCATTACTGAACAGAATAAAACTCCAGGGAAATTGACAGTTCGTGTCAGTCTTTAGCAATCATGTAACATGCAAGAAACTGTAGATTTCACGCGTTCGCGCGTCTATCGGTACGTCACAAATCTATCGACAACATGCAATAGTTAAGAGGCCACATTACGTGGTGCTCCGCTCCCTGAGGCCCTAACCAAGATGCGTGCGCGAGCTAGCGTTTCTATTTCTATTCGTTTTGTTTTTAACCCCCGACGCAAACAGGGGTGTGTGTGTGTCTGTCTGTGGCACCTTAGCTCTTAAATGGGTGAACCGATTTGAATGCGGGTTTTTTTATTTGTGCTTTCAAGCGGTGGTTCTTAGACATGTTTTATAAAAATCGGTTCAGCCGTTTTTGAGATATGGAGCTTTTTAGGGTCCCCAAAATAACGGCGAAACCTACTTTTGGAGCTGATATCTCTTAAACGGCCCAACCAATTTTCATGAAATCTTGCTAAAAACCATCCTGATTAATGTAGTTTGATTATATTCCGAATCCGTTCATCCGTTTGGGAGCTACGATGCCACAAACAGACACTCAGATGGAAAAGTTTAAAAAGGGTGAAATAAAAAAAAAAATAGAAATTTAAAAAACCCCCGACTCTAAATAGTCTGTAAAAAAATTTTTTACAGACTATTCAGAGCCGGGGTTTTTCTTCAATTTCTAATAAAACCAATCGCTTCACTGGTAGATCACGTGACTTTTCGTTAACGTGATCTACTAGTGGCGCGATTGGTTTAAAAACACAACGAATAGAAACGATAGTTAGCGGACGCATCGTGGCTAGGGCTTCTGGATCTCAATGACCATAACGCCTATGTGTCTGTTCTTTGGATATATTAAACTAGATCATATTTCCTTGAGACTGTTAAACGTGAAAATACGATTAGAAACTAAAACATCCATAGTTTATTTTTTCAAACATGACACCTTTTTAGCATGTTTTTGGATAATAGGGAACATGCATGAAATAGAGAATTCAGTTTCATTGATACGGAAACTAAAATTTATTCCCAGAGTGGGGTAGGCAGAGCTACAGAAATACCAACAACTCTAAAAATACTTGTTGATAATTCTTTAACCACATTTTGTACAATCAGTAGTGTAATTATGTAGTATTAGTAGATGTTTACCAGTGTATTAGTGACAGGTTGCAAGCCCATCGCCTGACAGTACTCCAAGCCTATATGGATTCCCTAAGTCGCCTCTTACGACATCCACGGGAAGACATGGAGTAGCAATATTCTAACCCGGCAACCACACGGGGAATGTGGCTTCTTACTCGTAAAACGTGATAAGACTGATAAGTAATATATAAACTATTACGACAAGCGTGCAATGTCATTTTATAATGTCTCGTAGTTTAGATATAGTGGTTAGATATTAATAAATAAGTAATTTGTGTAAGTGAAGTGTAAATTTTTAAAGGCGAATATATTTCCACTTTAAGCGGAACTTCGCAAATATTATTCTCGCATCTTTGAAACGGTAAGTGAAATAGCGAGGAAGAGGTAGGATGATTCTGGGGACAACTTAAAATTTCGAATATTCATTTGTCCGAAGTTGTTACGTTGGAGTTATTTGAAATAAAATGCATAATGTTCTACTGGATAATACTATATTTACTTCGACGTGTTATGGTATTGTTTATTGGTCGGACCAATCATCATGATCATGGTATTGTTTTTAACTCGCCCGCCATTACAGTCGAGTAAATAAAAAGCTATCAAAACGTTGACAATACGGAAACACGTCAAAAACAATAAGGTTTACCATGCAATTTCGGTCCAGGTCAAACACATAACCTTTTAGAGCTTTACCGCAGTTAGAAATAGGTTGTAGATTGTTTTAACCTACGTTTAGCCAATATTCATACATTCGTGATTTTACGACAACACAAACTTTGTGTTTGATTATCAGTAAATTAAAAACAATGGCCTCACGGTCAATTTAAAAGTGGAATCAAAGTCATTCCAAAGTCGAGCCGGGTGCCAAGCGCTGCGAATTGATTCGGTATTCAGTGTAGTTTTATGTAAAGCAAGCCGAGTCACTGACAATTGGTTTAGCAATGTTTCAGACGACGAGATAGGTTGGCCTGCCGACTCCCCAGGTTTGTTCTTGAGGAGATAATGCCAAATATAAAATGCACTCTATAATTAATTCAACAGGGTTGCAATTGCAATGTTACTAATGTGTGTCCTTACAAGGTTAAATCCCCGATATCATTGCGATTCCTTTCAGATCTCATTAAAACCATCCCGATTAAAATAGCTTTCTTTAAAACAAACCGCGTCCAAATAGGTACATCCGTTTTGGAGCTACGATGACACATACAGACACAGAGATAACATATTCACACGTGAAACTTAAAACACTTGAACCTCTTTTGTTGAGGGTTGAAAAACAATATTCCATTTAAGGTTTTTGGATCGTTTGTTTAAAATAGATAGACTTACACGCGTTAAAAGGAACTAGATATGCATCGATTACGACGCGGCATCGTTTTGTATCTGTAATCGTAATAATTACGATTCAAAACGGTGCGATTTATCGTAGTTACAATCGTTACGATTATCATAATTAAACAGCGTTAATAGGATGCAGTTATTTTTCCGTTATTAATGGCTTCACTCCTGTTAAGGTGTATTTTGCCAATGTCGAGTAATTTATAGACACACACTTCCATGCACTTATTAACTCCCGCTCATATCTGATGGATGACATTTGTTTTTAACCGCCTTCAAAAAAAGTAGGCGGTTATACGTTCCATTGTATGTTTTTTTTTATGTATGTTCACCGATTACTCCGTCAATTGTGGACCGATTTTGAATATTTTTTTTGGTTTGATAAAGTATACTTCTGAGGTGGACCCACTGTCACCAAATCTCAATCTGATGAGGGGATCAGTGAGGAATTGAGAGAACTCCTCAAATATTGTAGGCAAACATATAGCGATTTTAGTATTTTAAGTAAGAAGTCTAGCATTTGCATTCAGAGAGTATCACTTGGGGAAGTGGAGCTGATACTATAAGGGTTACTAGTCTGACTACGGAACCCTAAAAAACGTTCGTCCTTTTTGAAGTTGGTTATCAAGCACATTTTGTAGTCTTGTTATTGAGGTCCTGTTTTGAATATTATACTTGTACCGTAGCCAATACTGTTAGCAAGATATTCATATGCTAAACAGTCAAGTCCGTAAATAATTCTTATGTTACGGATATTTGGTATGGGTCTCTTGTTCTTTCCCTTTGTCTGTGTACCTACTTGATATAATAAGAACTAAAGGCATATAGGAGCGGTAAAAAAGGCAACATACAGGTAGCTGATGGGTCATTCTACTTTTTAGCGCATACCTAATAATCATTGGTGAAATTAAAGGCATTTTTAGACATTTTTTTCATGTAAATTTGACTTATATTGAAACTGGAACAACTAAATTTAATAGTTCAAAACAAAACACTTTAAATTTATCGATATTTTATCAGGAAAAGTTGGTAACACAGCGGTAAATGCACTTTTTCCATACAAATGGCGGGAACATGCGTGACCACTATGTTACCTACTTTAAAGTTAATTATAGTGACTTTTTAAATGTAGTGATAATTTTAAATGTAAGCCAAGTTGTGTAACTATTTCAATATTAAATTACAAAACCGAGCACTTTAACGTTTTTATAAAAATATTATTTGAAGAGCACTTGTCAAAAAATCGACCTGCGCTTAAAAGTACAATGACCCTGATACGTTATTTGCTATTATTTTATTAGCTATTTTCAAATAATAAGTAGTAGGTACATAATTAGCGTTCTTCTGCAATAAAAAATGGCGTGAAAACTTCTTTTTTGTCGACATTTTGTAACACGTTTGTTGAAGCGGTAAGCAATAGTTATTAGGTTTAATCGACTATTAATTCCGCCAACTTATGTAAATATGTAGGTTCGTGTCACGCGATAATTAAACAGATTATAAGGTGAATATACTTAAGGTAATAAATATTCTTAACAATCATCATCATGTTCGCATTGTTGCGTTCCGGTGTGGGGATAAGACAACCGGTGAAATTACTAGCATAGAGGCATTCCATCTTAGTCCTCAGGGTTGGCAACGCATTTGAGGTCTTAGGATTATCGTTTCGAGAATTCAAATGTCTATGGGTCTCAGATTCTCGTGCTCGTGTGCCTTCTCATTATCATAAAAAAAATACTAAACTGAATAAAAGCGTTCGGGTCGTAGCAATGATTATTACCGCAAAGACGTATTTCTTGTTCACTGACCCGGGTTTGCATTTGATATTCATCACTTTGTTAACCAACTACAAAAGGCGCCATTAATTTTTATGTCAATATTTAGCCTCCATTATTTTTAAAAACAGCCAGCAATAAATTTAAATTTAGAATACGACCTTGACTTTGAGTTTTTAAATATGCGCAGATAAGAGTTTGTTCACACGCGCCTATCTTATCTGTGACACTTGTTGTTTGTGATTGGAGGTCCTTAACTGTAAAGATATAAGGGCTTAATTGGATTGGAATGCTGATGAGTGAAATGGATTTGTTTTGTCTTATCTGTGACGCTTCTCGATTGTTTTTAATATTTTGGCATGCTTTAGATATGGACTGTTAATTCTTTAACCATTTAATAAATTATCATTAATGCATTTAATTAACTCAGTGTTTGTTTGTTACGGTTTGAAGTCTAAACCGTTTTACTGATATGTCTAGCGATTACGGTTCAAAAGATACAGCCTTAGGAATAGGCTCCCACGTGGCACCCTTTGGGTACGGTATCCTAGTCACCGCGTTCTGTTCATAGCCACGAAACACATACTTGGCCTGATTCAGTTATCTTATCAGCGACGTCTGGCAACTATCTTATCATGTGGAAAAATATTCTCATACGAGTATTATTATTAAGTATTATTACAGAGAAATCTGTGACGTAAACGTTCTTAAGATAATTAAAAAAGACAAGTACAATATCATACATGGAAGGATACGGCCGACAACTTTGTTTTTTAGGGTTCCGTAGCCAAATGGCAAAAAAGGAACCCTTATAGATTCGTCATGTCTGTCTGTCTGTCCGTCCGTATGTCACAGTCACTTTTTTCCGAAACTATAAGAACTACACTGTTGAAACTTGGTAAGTAGATGTATTCTGTGAAACGCATTAAGATTTTCAAACAAAAATAGAAAAAAAAAACATAAATTTTGGGGGTTCCCCATACTTAGAACTGAAACTCAAATTTTTTTTTCTATCTGTATCTGTTGATAGGTCTTCAAAAATAATATTGAGGTTACTAACATATTTTTTTTCTAAACTGAACAGTTTGCGCGAGAGACACTTCCAAAGTGTTGAAATGTGTGTCCCCCCCCCCCCCCTGTAACTTCTATAATAAGAGAAAGATAGAACTAAAAAAATACATGATGTACATTACCATGCAAACTTCCACCGAAAATTGGTTTGAACGAGATCTAGTAAGTAGTTTTTTTTTAATACGTCATAAAAACATTGATCAAAGCTACAACGAACTTTTACATTATGTTACTTGCTGCTACTTGCCCTTCATGGGCGAGTCCGACTCGCACTTGGCCGCTTTTTTGGCTTCTATTCGTTGTTCGCCGTGCAATCTCCAGTGTCATATAGTATAAGCTTCACCCATAAGATTCACCCATAAACACGGAATCGGCAAGCGTTTCTAGGCAACCAGTGGCATCTAGTAGATGCCACTGGTTGCCTAGAAACATTGCCTGGTAGATGCCATCTACCAATCAATGCGCAGCGTTTACGCCGCCTGTTCGTTTTACTGCAAGCACACTGTCAAGTCAGGAAGTGGCCTTAAGCGATAACATAACACTCGAATAGAAAACTGAGACTCTGTAGAAGACTACCGAAGACTCAACTCCCTCTCAAGCTTCGATTCAATGACGAGTCTAAAAAACCAAGTCGAGTCTTAGAATTGAAGACTAAGGACTTAAGTCATAACCAACACTATTGCCAACCTTGTGGACTAAGATAGCCTCTATGCTATATTTCAGCGGTTGTCTTACCACCGGAACAACAACTCGATCACTGCTGCTTGCGTGTTAATTTAATTACAAAGCATCGTCCGTGTGATACATGAAAAAAAAGAAAAAATATTCGGAAGACCAGAGAACCTTTTTTAAAAAACTTTTTTTACCATGGGTTCGATAAACTAATTTCCATTGTAAATCGTAAACACATTGACGTGCGACCCATGGGGCAGGTATGTTACTAGCGCGTGTAACACTCGCGCGCCACGCCGTCACGCGCTCGCGCCGAGTTCGAGTGTGGCCGCCGCGTGCGCACTGTGGTGGCCAAGCTAACGGGACTCGCGGGACAGTCCCGAGAAACATGCTTGGTATATTACAGCGATGGAACTTTTAAACAGTAATGGCTAGCCACTTAAAATAGTAATGGAAGTGTGTATTGCTATGGCCACTTGAACAACACTTAATTAAAATACATTAAAGTTGAAAATTAAAGCGGATCCCCATACAATAAGCGTGTATTTATCGGCATTTTTTTATTCGATATTATTATTTTTTATATTTTTGGGTGCATATAAATAGAATTCAATTTAATTTTAAAGATCAAAAAAGGACTTGGACTAAATGGTTTTGCATAATTTAAAACATTTTTTTTATTTGTTAAGGAAAAAAATCTGCTTGTTTGGCTATTTATTTAGTTTTCCAAAATCGTACTTCCAAATTGTAATTGGCTTACTCGTATTTCTGCGTTAAGTAAAATAAAATTATTTAATATGATACTTAGTATAATACAAAATATGATATTCGTAAGTGGTAACTCATCACTCAACGAATTTCACTTCATCGAACGCTATTTTCAGCTGAAACCATAATGTTTTCAGGGTATCTTAAACATTAATTACGTAGGTTAGGTTAGGTTAGATGTTTAACATACCCTGAAAACCTTATGGTTCCAGCAGAAAATAGCGTTCGATGAAATGAAATTCGATGAAACGATACATGCGATGAAAGGTGTTTCGATGAAATGATAGACACCCATGATAAGTACGTGGTGATAGGACCCTGTGCAGCATCCGTCGGGATCACTACCACTATCTTATTTATTAACCTACCGCCAAGCAGCAGTGTTCGTAGTGTTGTGTTCCGGTGTTTTGATAAGACAACAGGTGAAACTACTAGCATAGAGACATTCCGTCTTAGTCCTCAGGGTTGGCAACGCATTTGAAGTCTTAGTTAGGCCCGTATTAATAAATCGACTGTAATGCCCGTCTCAAGATGCGTCAAAAATGACGGCTTTCTAGCACAAAGAGCCTCAGAAATAGGCTGCGGACAGACGGACGGATATGCCGAAACTATAAGGGTTCATAGTTTGACTACGGAACCCTAAAAATACCATTTTTTGTAAAACATCCTAAACAACATTGTCTATGCACTTAATACTTATAAATATACAACGTGTAATGTATAACCTCCTTTTTTGAAGTCGGTCAAAAATGTAGATTTATTGTTCAGTAAAAAAAAAAGAATTTAGACGAAAAATAAATTTCTTAATTATTTTTAACAAGCAAAGAGGACAGCGTTTTAAGATTCCGTAAATCCAATTGCGACATTAAATTTATTTATAAAAAAAATCAAATAACCACTTGTTTGCCAAAGTAATTTTCCTGTGCCCCCTTTACTCAAAACCATAAATAACTTTTTATTACAACCGTAAACTTCAGATGCTAATTCAATCAAATGAATTAAAATAACCCTGACCTATTAAAAGAACACGGCCGATAAACTCCAGCAATGTCCCGACAACCAACACAACATAGTCACCCTGTTTTTATTCATATCTGGCGCGTGGTCGTCGCCTACGCATCTATAAAAACGACGCGCGCCATGCATTCCGTTTAGTCCACTTGAAACCGCCGCCGGGCACACCCGTGTCGTGCGCGAACAAAATACGTGCTTTAATTCGTGCAATTGTTAATTGTTACAGACACTATGTGCGCTGCAATTGACATGCTGTCATCTGAACACATGTTTTACGGACACAGTCCGCCAGCGGGTTTTCTAACCGACTACACAGTGAGACGCCCCAACAAACCAAAGTTGACAACTAGAGGATTTTCATCACCATGTATGCCAACTTCCATCACCCTCAAACCGCTGCAGCTAACGTTAAAATCAGCTCCAAGATCTTGTTTGAGGATAGCAACAGAAAACAAGAAAAAGAAGGTAGTGTTCGCGGATGATAAAGGGTATGCGTTGGAACAAGTGAAGTTCATGACGGAACCGTCCCATGTTCCACCTTATTGGGCGCTGAAGATTGTACAAAGCCCCACTTTGGAAAGAAAACCTCCTCCTCAAGCACAGGACTTGTGGGAGTTGAGATTCAACCAACCAGCCTCGGAATACTTGGAGTTCCGACGAAAAATCACAGAAGATTGCGTGTCTCTGGAAAATGTTATTTTAAAACAAAACGAAGGTGCGCTGGATGGCACAGTGAAAGTTAAAAATCTAGATTTTTCGAAAGAGGTTTTTGTGAGAACGTCGTCAGATGGTTGGAGATCGAATGAAGACACTTACTGCGCGTTCGTGGAGTCAGGGCCTTTGAATCAGCAAGGAGTATCGGCGTATGATACTTTTAGCTTCAGAATACAGCTGCCAATTCATTCAAGAAGGTTGGATTTCTGCGTCGGATTTCGCTGCAAAAATCTAGAGCATTGGGATAGCAACAAAGGCTTAAATTATACTATAGAGAAGTCTTCCGTGAGAAAAACTCCAGCGGTAGCTTGCGCTAGGATTAAATACGGAAACTCATGGAGTGCTAGAACAGATTTAAACGGGAACACGCCATATTGGTGAAGAGAAGTTCGTTCTTTTTGGAATCAGTTGCCAATTGGCCTGTGAATTGCCGTGCCTTTTTAGTGCTAAGGAATCAAGACTGGACCCTGTAGGTATGTTAAGTTTGAGTCAGTAAGGGTAGTGCACTTTGACATTAGCCTGATATGAGCCTGATATGTTTAGACTGAGAGATTACAGCTTGTTTGTGGAATCAGTTCTAATACACGTTTGAGTTAGCGAAGAATTGCAAATAAAAGTTTTTACTTGAAGACGTAAATTCTCGTTTATTACGAATTTTTAGATAATATTTCCATGGCAGTGATTCCTTTAAGTGTTTATTATGTTTTAAATGAAAACGATACGCAAGGTTTTGTTGGAGAAGTCGTATAAAACGAAACGCTATTGTTTTCTCAATCTAGTTGTATCGTAAATAATGCCAATAAAATCGCTTAGCGCAAGAACTCGAAAGATAAATTAGTGCTGTGTATTGCTTCAAATAATTGTCAAAATTCAGTGAAAAGTCAATGTTTAAAGCTTCTTAATATGAAACTGTGATCACTAGCTAGGTATTAAAATGCGATTTCAAATCAAATACTTTTGCATATTGGTATGTTAAAGCAATTGATGATGTCTCATGTTACAGCTATGTCTTAACACTGAAAAGGATGTTTTGATTGTCGGGTTGGCAATATTGCATTTTTGTTGATTATTTAACTTTTGTTTGCATCGTGTATCGTTAATTAAAACAATGTCGTTTAAATGAAGCATAGACAGATCAAATATGCAACATTGTCAACCCAGCCTTCTCTTGCCAATATATATCACCTCACATATGTATAAGTGTTTGCGGAAATCGAAATGCTATCGTAATGTGTCTAGAATTCCATGTAACTGTAACATTATTTAGTAGTCATGTCTTACGTTTCGTTTTACTATCATTATTTACTGAGTTCGTGTCATACATGACTCATGAGTTACTGCTTATCGGTTACGATCCTAAAATCAAGTACACTTGGAACAACTAAACCACTCGAGGACCATAAATATATCAAGTCTGATTCCGCTCTCAAGTGGCAATTTAAATATATTGAAAGTTATGTTGTTTTGAAGTCGCTTCGTGCATTTGAGTTTGAATTGGTGTCGAGTGTGGGATTCTGCGATTCGAGCGAAATATTATTAGTTGATTTATTTCTTTCAAAAGCTATTAATACAGTTGTTTTTGATAAAAAGTACATAATCCAGGCAATTCAATTTAAATCTTATTTCAAGGAGTATAAAGTTCATTTTTATTTGTTTCAAAATTGAAAATGTCATAAGTGCAAAGGTAATTGAACTTTATATCCTTGCTGGTAGATTCAAATTCCTACTAACAGAAATCTACCGGATTGTAGTATGGTGGGTCTCAAGAGGTTAATTAGCTATTCCATTGGGCGGAATAGGTTAGACTTTTAAATACTGTAATCTTTCTTGGAACATGATATGTTTGATCAAAAATATTTCGTTCTATAACGGCAGAGATCCGGTAAACATTAAAAACTTAAGTTCAAGAGTTACGCTATATCATTTTTTTATGATTGAAGTCTCGAATGACGAGTGAAAATAGGCATTCGGAATTTATAGTTTACTTTCGTAGCGGATTTACAAGGCTTTTTTGGCGTGAACGACTTTTCTATGTTATATACACTTAGACTGTTGGTAAAAGGAAATATCAAATAGGTTTTCTTTATTAAGTATCTCGTGAAGGAGTAACCTATTTGAAAACTTCAATGTGATCCAGTCTAAATACAGCCTTAGTTTAGGGAAAATGTAGGAAAGGTCATTGTTTTATAATAGATCATGTCTCGATTAACGCATTCACTACCAGCCAGATGCCGTGTTTTATACGCAGCTTGAATATTGTTAGAACGCACATAAGCGTTTAAAGCATTAGGTGAACGTTAGAACGCTTATATGCGTTGCCGGCACTGAAAGCGTTTAAGGACTAGTCTGCTTTGAAAATTGAATCATGATTAGCCTAGTTTTTGGGCGCGTTCAAGTTTTACTGTAAGCTAGTTAGAGCATATTTTTTAAATAAAGGGTCTATATACTAATCTTGAAACAGTTCCAGCGGTAGATTGGCTGTGAAACGTCATCAGCAGACACAAGTCGCAAAGCACAAAACTACTTTTTACTGTCAAAATGTATAGATCTTTTACAGTGCATTTTGACAATTAATTAAGCTATAGGTATATTGGCTTGCATGTCTGGGGGTGACTTTTGTATGGGCGCGAATGCGTGCGAATGAAAACGAATTACGAGTCGGAATGGGAAGCACAGTGTAGGTATGTTTGACCTGCCGAAACGCTGAAGGAAGAACGGGAACCTTTTGTGCTTGTACTATGATATATTTTGTGCTATTTAAGTCAGCGTTTTACTCAATTCCGTGCTGAAAAACCATTAATAAAGTGTATATAGGTATATTTTTTACCCTTATGCGTCCAATTTTGTAAATGGCATTCGAGGGGGTTAGATTGTAATTTAGTGTAAATCAAATGGTTCCTTCCATGTCCTTTCTTTTTATTTAAATTGCGGATATATTTGATAGGTACTTAAGGTGGTAGACGACGGTCAGTTTCGCATCATTTGGTGCGGCGTGCTGCCGACTTTAATCGACAATTTTAATTTGTTTTTTGAAGACCATGTAAATCATTTGTTTGTCGTATCGTGGTTGTGCTAGATTTTGCTGTCCGTCCGTATGATTGGCTTTAGATTAGGTGTATTAGACTGACCTCCGTGACCACCTTGCTAGTGGAAATGTGACACGTTTTGTACATGGTAAATGTCAAATTTCCATCCCAAGATAAATATATCCGTGATTTGAATGTCGGGAACGGACATAGGTATGTTTTAAACTGTTTTCATATGATATATGTGGTAGTTAAAAACTGTACTGGAGTTTCGTTTTGTTAAGTTTGGTTATATTCTTGAATATACTTGATCATTAAATTATACATGCATATATATTTAAGTGCAACTTCAGTACGCGTTTTCTCTACCGAATATTATATGAAAACTGGGCATCTATTCTATGGTTTTAACTACAATGCATTTGACATGTTATCGTATTGCTTTCATCTCGGCAGCCATTACTGTCTAGTAAATAAGAGTCATCCATAGAATAAGAACTAAATGCACAGAAGGAGCCGAAAACGAAAGCGTCAAATCTATACCTGTCTCGAAAATTTCAATTTGAATTTTCAATAAGTTGAAAAAGGAAAGAGTATAGAATACAGTTCTTGAACTAGCCGTACACGAAGGTTTTGTCAACTCGTGTAAACTGGTCTCCAACGACACCAACTGGACACCATGGTCGTACAGTGTGTGCCAATTGAACGTGCAAAATATATAAACAAAACCAAACGAACAGATCAAGATCAAGCGAGGTGTTTTTCACATTAAATTTAAGATGAAATAATAGAAACACGCTTGGTGAAACTTTTAGATTATGTGTCAAACAGTACTAATTTATTTACAAGTTTTCGAAGTTCAATTGATACAGACTGATTATTAATGCAATAGTGTACGACCATGATATTTTAGCTTATAGTAATGTCACTTTTTGGCACACTGAATCCAAATAAGCCTGTGCATATCAGCTGTCTGTGTGTTGCCTTTTATTTTATCGCTCCTTCTATGCCATTAGTTCTTATTCTATGGAGCTAGCGTAATAATACGATACAGTAGAACTATTTTGAGTTTACCACTGACAGATGGATTGCCTTCGTTTAGTTTTCAGCTTTATTCCCATACAAATAAAATAGTTATTAGTATTTACCGATTTCGGTAGCCGTGGGTAACAGTATTCTGAAAATTGCTTTATTAGTATGGCATTTCAGTTGAAAATTAAATGAAGGCAAACTCTCTGTCAGTGGTAAACTTACAGTAGTCGGCAATATGGTATTATCAATTAGAATAGAGGCCCTGAAGCAATGTATGTTTTTATAATATTATTTGGCTTGTTTAATTTTCAAGCCAGTAGGTACTATTTATTAAAATATATATAAATAAGTACCTGTTTGATCTTGCAGAATGGACACACTGTTTCATTGATTTCTAAGCCTGTCTCGATAAAATCATGAGTCATTTTATAATAATAATAAATAATAATCAGCTAGATTTTTAAAACGAATTTATTTATGGCAGAATTATATGTTAATTTTCTATTATTTAATCATTAATTCAAGACAACCAGCACACCTCGTTTTTGTTAATGTACAAAAATGTTTTTGTGTTAATACCATTTATTTTTTATTATTTTCATAAAATTGTGTTGAAATATAGTAATGTTTATTTATTGAGAATTTACTACATTTAAATAAGTAATTATAGAATGTGTCAAATCTATAGTTAGCTTTTAATTAAAAATGGACACTGTCAATGTAATATATGTGAACGCATGTTTTCGAAGGAACAGTAAAAAAGTGTAATTTATTGAAATAAATGTTTCTATTATTATAAATGTTTGGTATAAATATAATGATTATAAAGCATAATTATTATATTATATAACGAGGGCTTGTCATTAGTAATTTGTCATGGAATGTGTGTTTTAATGAAAGAACTGATTAATTTTACTGTTAATTTATATTTTGTATTTGTATAGTTATGAAGAAATGTTTATTTTTAGGTTAGTCTTATTTCGATATGTAAATATTGACCACCTGTTTTTCTACAAAATAAAAGAGTCTAATTAATGTTTTTTTTTTATTCTATTTCGTCAATGTTGAATGAAACTTACAAACTTATAATGAGATATAAGAACTTTTTGTGGAAAAAACCTTCCGATATTATTATCGATAACTGTTTCAAATACTTATTTCAAAGTGACATTTCATAACAGATAGGTATTGAGTGCACCGGATAAAATAGAAATTAATTTAAATGCTGATCACTGCCCATCGATGTAAGATTTTAAAATGAAATAAACATCACTCTAAAGTATATACAATTTTATTATTACCGTGTTGCTTACACAAAAACTTCTTTTAATGCTATTCAATAGATTTCCATACAAAGTAAAATTCTGCCCTGCTAAGCCAAATAGCAGTATGTCAAATAAGTCTCCTGTAGCAATCAAAACCTTATTACTAACAAGAGAAGATTGAATCTACTTTGGCAATTGAATCTGACATACTGTGTTTTAGCTTAGGAGGGCAGAATTAAACCAAGAGTGCCTTGCAACAAAAGCCTATTTAGGTAAATGGTATGGTATTGTGTATCGTAATAGTGTGTTTCATGTTCATATTATACCTAACGTTATCTCATAGTAATAACTGTGATAAGAAAGTGAGATTTATCGATAAAATAATATCGGCCGGGAATCCCTAGGGCAACTTTATTCGTGCTACGAAAATCTATACGAAAGTGATGTAGCAAAATATATTGTCGACAAAAATATATCGATGTTACTGCCATAAATAAATATTACTTATTTTCTCCTCATTTTAAATGCCTGTGCAGGGTCCGTGCGGATCGCTACCACCATTTTATCCATTAACCACCCGCCAAGCAACAGTGTTCGCATTGTTGTGTTCCAGTGTGGGGCTAAGACAACCGGTGAAATTAATAGCATAGAGGCATTCCATCTTAGACCTCAGGGTTGGCAACGCATTTGAAGTCTTAGGATTATAGTCTTGAGAATTCAAATGTCTATGGGTCTCAGATTGCAGTTCCTGCAGTCTCGATATCGAACCTCTTTATAGTACCTAATCGAGAATGTTCAATGTGCACATGTATGAATTTAATTACATCGACACCTTGTTTATCGATAAGTAGGTAGGTACCTAGTCATTTATTTCGTATTGGAAAATACATTATTATATGTCGCATAGTTATATATCAAATCCCTAGGACTTGCCCCGAGTTCTCCCAGGTATGTTTATAAAGTTATAATAAAGCCTGTGTCAATTGACACGGGTTAACCTCAATTTTTCATTGAGGGTGTCCCTAGTCCCTCGACCCCTCCGGACCGTCGCCTGCGCAGCGGGCATCCCAGGGCTCGGAAACCGGTTAAATTTTCAAACCGTTATTATGTACTTGACGCAAAACCTTTTCATTTCGTTTCCGTTCGCGTAAACCGGTTTTTGCAGAAACCTTTATATAAAGTTCTTTTCTAATTAACCGGTTTCGAGCTAAAAAACCGGTTAATCTAGACGCACACACCATAAACAAGCGCCGCTTAGTGTTTTTATTCAGTAAAACTTGGTTTCTTGACTCGCCACTCGTGAAATAAACCGGTTAGTTAAGGTTTAAATAAAGTTCTTAAAACGGTCGCGTTCCTTAGAAAAGTTCGAAGCAAAACCGAAAAAAACCGGTATTAACCGGTATTTTTTAAACCGGTTCCGAGCCCTGCTACACCCGTATTTATAGACAAGAAAGTAGTGATGTCAAATGTCATCCTCAAATCGTTACTTTTGCTTAAGTTATTACTTTTCATGTCAATAAATACGGATGCTTGTCTGTCTCTCTTCCTCCAATAAATCCACAGACCGAGGACGGAGGCGGCGCGGACGCAGGCGTATTACCGTTGCAAGCTCGTAACGTAACGCATTCTTCGAAAGACCTTCTCACAGAGTGCAATGTACACTGCAATACTTATTTCTGCAAGTTTATACAGGGTGCACAATTTTTAATATTTGCTTGGCTATTGTTAATCAATAACACATGTTGTGTTATTTTTACTCTAGCTTAAAAAATATTAGAGATATTGCCGATTCAATGATTTCACTAACTTAACGATATTCATGGACCCTCTAATGCAGGGGTGCGAGGAGAGGGGAGTGTTGTTAAGCAAGTTAATATATTAAATTTCAAATTTAGTATACCAGTAGGAGGGGGGCATGTTGTCTGATAAGCTGTACATGAAATTTCAAAATTCGAATATCAATACATACCTACCGGTATCGCATACCTACAGCTTGACAACCCATGTCATCATTTCTAGTGTGACTTTGTGTCCACACGAGAAGGTAAAAGAAAGATAATTTGCAACAAAAAAAATTTTTTTTAATACGTTTTATTGTCGTAATATATTATATTAACGATACAAAATCATATGTTAAAATTTGTGCACTGATTAAAATATTACCCTCATGTCTGTGTTACCCTAATGTCTGTGGTTTGCTTCACCCTAAAATGGAGAATAATAAATTCAGAATTTAAACTTATGACTACCTACCTTCTTTTTCTCGCCCAAATAAGTTGGACTAGGGTCGTTATTGAACGAAGAATGGACGAAGTTATTTGGCCTTTATGTTTATTTGTAGATTAACAAAAAGGGTCCGTAATCCTTGGACGTTGAAAAGGGTACAATCTGCAACAGAACTAAGAGGACGTAGAGCTTAGAGTTCTAAACACGACTCTATTGTTAAAAGGATAAGAGCGAGCGTAGATTTTTGAGTTCTTCGACTGTCCCTACTTCTGCTGCTGACTGTTTGTAGTGAGGTAATGCAACATGAAAACCTGTTTGATTTAGAGTTATTAATACATATTAAGATTTCTATAGTTATTGGGGGGTTCTCTGCCTTTTCGCCGACAAATCTTTGACAAATGCATCGTTCCGCAACCTATTCATTTGCCAACCCGGTTTTTTTCCTGCAACGACAAATATTTTAGGATTTTAATAAAAACGAACCTAACCTAGCCTATAGGGTTCTACACGATGGTCTTGAAATAAATCCAGAATTATTAACATACATACATACATAACGTCACACCTTCATTCCCAGAGAGGGGTAGGCAGAGCTACAGAAATACCAACAACTCTAAAAAGACTTGTTGATAATTCTGTAACCACATTTTGCACAGTAAAGCAATAAGTAAGTAGCAAGTATGTTTACCAGTGCATTAGTGACAGGTTGCAAGCCCATCGCCTAACGGTAATTTTTAACAGTTTCGGAAAAAAACGCGGGTTGTCAAACGATATGTTTGAGAAATGAATCATTTGTGAAACGTTGGTTATAAAATGATAGGATACCTTATTGGGGATGGGGATAAAACAAAACACAACATTATTTTTAAATATTTAATATGGTTGTACACTGTTTTATAGAAGATTGTTTCATAGAACGTATCACATCGCAGAAATTTAATTTTGCTGATGACGACCGACCGGCGTCATGTTTTCAGTAACGAGTTCATGTATGTTTATATAAATATTACATACATACAGAGCATCACGCCTTCTTCCCAGAGTGGGGTAGGCAGAGCTACAGAAATACCAACAACTCTGAAATACTGTTTATAAATAAATATTGTGGTTTAGAAATTATATCTTGATTTATTCATGTCTTCCCGTGGTTGCCGTAAGAGGCGACTAAGGGGATAAGGGCTTGTAGTACTGTTAGGCGATGGGCTTGCAACCTGTCACTAATACACTGGTAAACTTCTTGGCCTGATTGTGCAAAATGTGGTTACAGAATTATCAACAAGTCTTTTTAGAGTTGTTGGTATGTCTATAGCTCTGCCTAGCCCACTCTGGGAATGAAGGCGTGATATATGTATTTAAAAAGCTTGTAAATACACATGTCCGCATGGTCCTCAAGCCCCATTTCCCATTTCTTAAACTGCTTCGAAAATAGCTGGCCTCGGCCTCGTGATCAGGTTTATGTAACGCCGAGTCGAGTTTCGTCATCAATGTCACGGAAGTAAGTGTTATTTCAATATACTCGATAAATAATATTGTTGGCATGCAACAATCGATTGAGAAGCTCTTTATTTGTAGCTTGATAAAAATCATGATTGTAAGTCGATTCACAAGAGCTTGCACGAATGAATCGAGTGAATGAATGATAATATCTAAAACAAAGTATGAAGCCTATGTACTTCTTCTTCTCTTTTAATGGCAGCCACAGGGCTTGTGCCAGTATCAGTTGCGAGATAAGATTTAAGCCTAAGTATGTAATAACGTCCCATTACTTTCTGAAATAATCATACTTTTTTGCGGGTGGTAGGACCTTATGCAGGGTCCATCCGGATCGCTACCACCATCTTATCCATTAACCTACAAACAGCAGTGTCCGCATTGTTGTGTTCCGGTTTGGGGATAAGACAGCCGGTGAAATAACTAGCATAGAGGCATTCCATCTTAGTCCTCAGGGTTGGCAATGCATTTGCAGTCTTAGGATTGCAGTCTTGTGAATGCGAATGTCTATGGGTCACAGTTTCCACTTACCATCAGGTGGCCTGTGTGCTCGTTTGCCGTCTCAATGCCATAAAAAAAAAAAAGAAAAGAAAAATGTCACAGGACAATCTCCCACCAATTGACCTAGTCCCAAACTAAGATCTAAGTTTGTAGGTACTATGGGTAATACAAAGATGTAAATACTTACTACAGAAATGAATACTTAAATAAACATCGGTATAAGAAAGATCAAGACGCCTATACCGGGATTCATAAAACTAGCTAGTTAAATCGGTTGGGACACCATATACTCCTAAGTCCAAAGATCCTACCCATAGTACTTATTAACTTTGTCATTCAGACCCAGCTCCGTCGACAGTTGTATAGTCATAGCGTACCACGGACCTACCAGTAGGACTTACTAGAAATCCTACTGGTAGGACACACAAGTACAATAACAAAAAAGTCTTAAGAACTTGGGTCTGAATGAGTATAAAACAAGAGTACTACTGGTAGGACTACGGGTCGTTGTGAGTACAAGCTGAATTTTTCGTTGGGCTAGGTGGATATCGGGGATTACTTTGTCAGCTGCAATTTCTTGTGTTACGTGGATTGCTACACTGCCTACCAGAGAAGGTAGCAGCCGAAGCATTCTTCTCTACTGGTATATAACCACACATTTTTTTTAGAAAACGCTCACCACATTTCATTTACCTCCTTGTGGTTGCCAGGTTAGAATAGTGCCACTCCATGTCTTCCCGTGGATGTCGTAAGAGGCGACTCAGGGAATAAAGGCTTGTAGTACTGTTAGGCGATGGGCTCGCAACCTGTCACTAATACACTGGTCAACATTTTATCTTCCCGTGGCCGGCGTGCTGTAGAGACACCAACAAGAACGTTGCAACAGCTCAGGCTTCTGCACCCCTAGTCACAATTTTATGAACTCCGTGTGGTTGCCGGGTTAGAATAGTGCCACTCCATGTCTTCCCGTGGATGTCGTAAGAGGCGACTAAGGGAATAAAGGCTTGTAGTACTGTTAGGCGATGGGCTTGCAACCTGTCACTAATACACTAGTAAACATCTTAGCCTGTTTGTGCAAAATCTGGTTACATAACCATCAAGTCTTGTTAGAGTTGTTGGTGTTTCTGTGGCTCTGCCAACCACACTCTGGGAATGAAGGCGTGATGTTATGTATATATGTTGATTTGTGAATTTCGAGACGGGGTAGAATGTACTATGGAATTGCTTCAGACTAGCTATTAATACTTATACTGATAACATTGATAACCTCGTGTTGATATCAGCCACGTGTTCACGTGGCTCCAGGCCTCGTCTGGGAAAGGTTCGGTGATAAGCTTACTTATACAGTTAGGTGCAAAACTGAGTCAATATTAGCACCTTAGTAGAATGTTAATAAGTCGATGACAATCAAAGCTATTTTCAAATGCTTAGTACAGAATAGTTATCCTTGAAGTAAGCTACAAAACTGCTGTATAAATAATTTATTTGTCATTTATATTTTTTTAAAGATTTTGAACCAAAAGCTGTAAAAATTCAATTTATGTTTTATACTAGTAATTTAGTTTTCTCTATGGCAACCCTAAATAAGAAAACTATTTAAAATAGAGAATTCCATTCTTTTTAAAATGAGGTATCAACTGCTTGAATCAGGGACGTAGTTTTCTAGTTATTGCAGAATTTTAATCCCCTACCATAGTGAACTAACAACCAGTTTGTATGGCTAATTTGTCTCGGTGCAAAAGTGAACCGTTCACCGAACTAATGTTGCCAATAACTGCCACCAAAAGTATGTCCGATTTTAATAATTTTCTACTTATTTTAAATAGGCTAAATTTCTTTAATTTTATCAGGGTCCTTATTTCGGGTTGCCACAGAGAGAATTAAGATATTAGACAAATAAAAAAAGTTTTTACGATAAAATTACTTAAAAACTGTAAATGACAGGTAAATCATTTGGTAGGAGTATTTGTAGCAAATTTCAAGGAGTACTTGTCGTATTAAACATTTAAAAATACCTTTAACTATCATCAACTTAGTTACATTCTACTAAGGTGCTAATATTGACTCAGTTTTGCAACTAACTGTATATGCTTACACGGGTGCGCTAAAGCTCATATAAAATTGCAAATTTGATTATTGGAACTCCCAAAGTGTTTCTCATAACTTTTTACACCATAATGAACACGCTTCATAATAATTATTAATAATTCACCTGTTTATTTTCTTAAAGCCTGTGTGGTTGCCGGGTTAGAATAGTGCCACTCCATGTCTTCCCGTGGATGTCGTAAGAGGTGACTCAGGGAATAAAAGGGCTTGTAGTATTGTTAGGCGATGGGCTTGCAACCTGTCACTAATACACTGGTAAACATCTTAGCCTACTTGTGCAAAATGTGGTTACAGAATTATCAACAAGTCTTTTTAGAGTTGTGGGTATTTCTGTAGCTCTGCCTACCCCACTCTGGGAATGAAGGCGTGATGTTATGTATGTATATTTTCAGGATTTTAAAAATATCCATCTGTTAAATAAGGTTAGGTTAGGTTAAGCTTGTTTTAAAACGTCCCAAAATCAGGATGGTTTCAGTAAAAATCACTTTAGGAGTTGCGATGATTATGAATAACAAATTATGTATGACGAAAAAATTATGAATAGTGATTATTATAAATACAAATCGGTAGTGAAACAAAGAAAGGGAATAAGTATTTTATGTGAGCAAATATGGACCCGTGTTACTGTTCACCCGGGTGTCGAATGATTTTACCTAAATCCATTAACCTGCCGCCAAGCAACAATGTTCGCATTGTTGTGTTCCGGTGTGAGGATAAGACAACCGGTGAAATTACTAGCATAGAGGCATTCCATCATAGTCCTCATTGTTGGCAACGCATTTGAGGTCTTAGGATTATAGTCTTGAGAATTCAAATGTCTATGGGTCTCAGATTCCACTTCAAATACCAAAGTGCCTCAAGGTCACTCAAAGGGCGATGGAAAGAGCTATCTATGCTGGGTAGACACCCAGCATCCCAGGATCTCGTAAGGAGACCCTTGCGAGATCGAATCAGAAATGAGGAGATCTGCAAGAAATTCTAAGTCACTGATATAGACCGAATTCCAAACCTTATCAAAATCAAAATGTTTATTCAGTAAATAGGCCCCCATGGGGCTCTTTTACACGTCGGTAAGAAGTGAATCTACTAGCGCTTCAGATAAGACCATCATTGCGGAGAAGAAGCGCCAAGAAACTCCAGCAGAAGGTAATTTTTTCAAACCTAAAGTACAGTAATACTTAAAAGTAAGTTACATTACAAGTACTTAATAAAGTAATAAATAATAATGATTAAAGCTTGAACAAATAAAATCAATACAAATGTAAGGCTAATAACATTAAACTAAAAATAATAAGTCTAGGAGAACGCCCCACAATGCTCGTAGAACCGATGGCCGTTGGAGCGGAAAGGTGAAGATGAAGTGTCGGCAGGCCTTCCACAAGTTGCACCGACGATCTGATAAAGGTCGCGGGAAACCGCTGGATGACAGCAGCAGAGGACCGGTCGTTGTGGAAACCCCTGGGGAAGGCCTTTGTCCAGCAGTGGACGTCTTGCGGCTGATGATGATGACTTTGTTTATTATTTATCGAATTGATAGGCAAGTAACAAGGTTATAACTTTAATCTAAACTGCTGACACGAGTGTTGCCTGTCATAAGGTAATAAAATAATAATCGGGTAGATTAGATCGTATCGGCGAGTGAACTATTAGAAAACATTATTTATCGACAGTGATTGCAATTATTACAAAACACAGATTCTATTGATTATGGCTGTTTGCATCATAACAAAATTTCAAAATATATATATTTTTTAATGATTAGGAGAGCACACGATTGTAAGTGGAATCTGAGACCCATAGACATATGAATTCTCAAGACTATAATCGTATGACCTCACGTTGCCAACCCTGAGGACTAAGATGGAATGTCTCTATGCTAGTAATTTCACCGGTTGTCTTATCCCCACACCGGAACTCAACAATGCGAATGCTGCTTGGCGGGTGTTAATGGATAAGATGGTGGTAGCGATCCGGACGGACCCTGCACAGGGTCATACCACCATTAAAAATATAATATAATACGCATTTTGATGTATACAGACATACATATTCTAAATATATGCCCAATGCCGCCCAGGCGCTATCTATAAAGGTATGTGTACAGTCATCATCAGTGGTGGTCTCGTCATCTTGTCCATTAACCACCCGCCAAGCAGCATTCGCATTTTTGTGTTCCGGTGTGGGGATAAGACAACCGGTGAGATTACTAGCATAGAGGCATTCCATCTTAGGCCTCAGGGTTGGCAACGCATTTGAGGTCTTAGGATTATAGTCTTGAGAATTAAAATGTCTATGGGTCTTAGATTCCTCTTACCATCGGGAGGCATGAGTGCTCGTGTGTCTTCTCCTTATCATTAAAAAAACTATCTGATCATGCACTCTAACGACTTGTTAATAGTCGTGTTCAAATATTTGTGAGCACCATGTTTTCTCCGATATATCTGATTGCGACTGTACCCACATAAAAATTGTAACAATGCAATGTACCTACCTCTGTAACTTGAATATTGTAAAAAGGTGTTCTAGGCGGGAACAAGCTAGCAGTGTAAAAATGTAACAAAATTTCAAGAAATATGGTTTTTACTTCTCTCGCTCTAAAATGACTGGTAATAGCCATGTATAGGCGACTGAAGTGATGCATTTAGTCCCTAGGGACTAAAATTACATTTTACTCCCTAGGGCCTAAAGCACTTTTTCTTTTTAAATTGCTTATGAAGGCCTTGGAAAACAACAAACAGCCAGATACATGTTGCCGTTTGATGATGTCGCCCTTGTCGGTAAAAAAAGAAGATAAAAGTTGTTTCTTCTGTAAGTAGGCCGCATAGGAATTTTTACACGTCAAAATTGTACTAGCGGTTGTATCAGTTGTATGTCCAGCCCCAGCCTACCCCGCCCTGCACCGGTTCCACCGCGCACTCCGACGTCAAGGGCAACATCATCAAAAGACAACATCTGGCTGTTCGTGGATTTCCAAGGCTTTTTAAAAGGGAAATTAATAAGAAGAAGTGCCCGTGTGGTTGCCGGGTTAGAATAGTGCCACTCCATGTCTTCCCGTGGATGTCGTAAGAGGCGACTAAGGGAATGAGGGCTTCTAGTACTGTTAGGCGATGGGCTTGCAACCTGTCACTATTTCACTGGTAAACATCTTAGCCTTTTTGTGCAAAATGTGGTTGCAGAATTGCCAACAACTCTTGTTGTAGTTGTTGGTATTTCTGCAGCTCTGCCTACCCCACTCTGGGAATGAAGGCGTGATAGGTAGGGGCACCAAAAGATGAACACACCCCAATAAATGAACGATCAATCGAAATAACGAAATAATTAAATCGTGGCAAATATTGCATAGTCGGGGATATTTTTTTCTTAAACGGCAACACTATGCCTACGCCGCCTATAAAAGTCACTGACAGTTACGCGTCTACCGCGGCGACAATCGGTCGTTGTTCTGTGGTGTCTCGTCAAAAACGTCGCTAGTATGGAAATATAGATAAGGTAAGTGTACTTCAAATTTAAGCTTTTAATTACGTATAAAATTCAATGAAATACTTTCTTGCAAGGATTTCTTAGTATGAATTCTTGACTAATCCCTCTTTAATTGTATTTATACGTTATTTAATTTTATGTGTTTATTTAAGTGCAATAAGCTGTTCAAGTTATGGTTCCAAAAATATATACAAAAACTAGAAGCTGAACGATGTTCAACTACTAGGTAGGGCATACATTTTTAAAAGCTTTGTAATAAATCGTACAGAACCGGCATATAGAAACTTTATAGCGTAAACTGATCATTTATTACTTCTGATTTTTTTAACTAAAACATGAACGTGACTTTTGGTTCTTTTGGAGTTTCTTTTAGTATGGAAACTAAATACTGTTCAACAATGAAATATGCGCCTAATACTTGAACTAATTACATTTACTAGTTCAAATTTTGGGTTCCATTTCCATAGTTGAATTCTTAATTATATTTACTAGTTCAAGTTTTGGGTTCTATTCTAATAGTTGAATTTTGAAATGATTTTGTTCGTTCATTTCATTAATTCCGTATCCGAAAGCTGAACCAAGTAAACTCAGTAGTTCATGTTTTAGGTAAACTTTTGTAATATGAACACTAGCTATTTATTTTTGTAAAGCCCAAGCAATTTTTGATCTCAAATTATGTGACTAGAATATAAGTTAAATTGTGTATTAAGTTCTTAAAGAACTGCAACTTGTTGATTTACTTAATACTTAATGTTTCTAAAGCGGGCTGCTGAAAGCCGCCTTGCTACATTGAATGTTTGTGGAGGGATGGAACATAAGTTAGTTGAAGTATGTATGATGATGAAAGAGAGAAAGCTGGATATTTTATGTGTGACTGAGACGAAGAAAAAAGGGGTGAGTACGTCCACACACGGAACCTTGACGGCATTGTGGTCCGGGGTCCCGGCATCCGAGCACGGTCGTCAAGGAGTTGGTATCTTACTCACAGAACGAATGGCTGAGTGTATGCAAGAGCATGAATGCGTGAGCCCGAGACTTCTCTGGGTGCGACTAAAGGTAGGTCTCACTCGTTTGTTCATTATTGGGGCTTATGCCCCCGATATGAATAAACCAAAAGAAGAACGGGAGAAGTTTTGGGAAAGTCTGCATGAGGTTTCAAGAAAATGCAAGGAGAATGAAAGGATTATTTTACTAGGCGATTTTAATGGTTGGACAGGCGTGCAAAGAGATGGTTATGAATCGGTACTAGGAAAGTATGGTGATGAGCGTGTGAACGAGAATGGCAAATGCCTTCTCAATGTATGTTTGTCTAAGAATCTCTGCGTGACAAACACTTGGTTTGATCACAAAGAGATTCATCAGTATACGTGGAGACGTCAAAATGAGAAATCTATGATAGACTTGATGATTGTGGATGAACGTTTGCGTAACAAAGTTGTAGATACTAGAGCATTTCGGGGGGTCAGCGTAGGTTCAGATCACTACTTAGTGGTAACACGAGTAAGGGGTCTGTTCACACGTTGGCGCCATCGTGTTTCCGTACCGACAACTGCGTTAGAGAGGATAAAAGTAGAGAAACTGAATGATGAAGTTATAAAAGATGAGTACGTAAGGAAGCTGAAAGATTATTTTGAATGTGTTAATAAGATGAATGACAGTGAAGTCGAGAATGATGTAAATAATGTATGGGAGACTATGAAGAATGGAATGGTTAAATCGGCCATTGAAGTATGCGGTGTAGTAAAGAGAAAAAACAGCAAGAATGAACGTCCGGAATGGTGGGATAGAGAGGTAGATGATGTAGTGAAAGAGAAGAAAAAGTGTTGGTTGGATTTTGTAGCTGTAGAGCCAGCACAACATCTAAGTGATAGAAAAAAAGAAGATTATATTAGATCAAAGAAAAGAGTGAAAGAAGTTGTGGCTAGAAAGAAAGATTTACTAAATGAAAAGTATGATAGGAGTTTCTCTGACAACTTCCGGTCGAATATTAAACTCTTTTGGAGTTTGGTAAAATCGGCTCGGGGGAAATCAGAGAAAACTAAGTTAATTGCGTTGAGGGATGAGTCTGGGGACTTAATATGTGAGGAAAGAAAAATGCTTGATAGATGGAAAACCTATTTTGAAAGCTTGTTTGAATGCGAAGATGTATGCCTTGAGCCAGAATGCAAGAATAAGGATGCAACTAGAGTAGATGAAAGTGTGATTAGCATGAGTGAAATCGTGGAAGCTTTAAAAAGTATGAAAGCGGGAAAGTCTGCAGGTTGTGATAGAGTGTCGATAGAAATGCTGAGGAGAGGAGATGGCGTGGTGGGTAGTCTGTTGTATCGCCTTTTCAATGCATGTTTGAGTATCGGCCAAGTCCCGGAAGATTGGATTAAGGCCGTTATCGTCCCTCTGTATAAAGGAAAGGGGTCACAGCAAGACTGCAAAAACTACCGCGGTATCAGCCTCCTTAGTGTTGTCGGCAAAGTATATGCGAAGATTTTAATTGAAAGGGTAGTGAATGTTACGAATGACAAAATCTGGGATGTACAAGCGGGATTTCGAAAGGGAATGGGATGTACGGATCAGGTCTTTTCACTACGGTCCATCGCAGAAAAGTTTTTGGCTGTCAACCAAAAGGTTTTCTGTGCTTTTGTAGACCTGGAAAAGGCCTATGATAGGGTAAATAGAAAAGAGTTATGGACGGTGCTGTCTATGTATGGAGTGAGCGGCAACCTGGTACAGGCTTTGAAGTCCCTTTATGAGGGCTCTAAGGCCTGTGTCAGGATCAATGGGGCATACTCGGCCTGGTTTAATATCTCTAGAGGTGTTAGACAGGGCTGTGTTGCCTCACCGTGGCTGTTCAATCTATTCATGGACAGTTGTATGCGAGATTTGAAAGAGTGTGATAAGGGTTTGCGTATGCAAGAGTTACTCATCAAATGCCTCTTATATGCCGATGATCAAGTTATACTTGCTCCATCGGCACTTGAGTTGCAGGAGATGGTGACAGTGATGAATGAGGGATTTAAACAAAAGGGTATGAAAGTAAACGTTGCTAAGACCAAGGTCATGGTGATAGAAAAGGACGAAGATATTACTGAGTGCGTGATAAATATAAATGGTGAATTAGTAGAACAAGTGAGTGAATTTGTGTATCTGGGAAGTATGTTTACAAGAGATGGTAAGTGTGAGAAGGATATTGAGAGGAGGGTGAATGCAGGAAATCAGATAAATGGAGCCCTGCACTCCTTTGTGAGCAGAAGGGGCGTTTCACAAAAAGCCCGACTGGCTGTTCACAATGGAGTGTTGGCCCCTACTCTGATGTATGGTAGTGAATGTTGGGTGTGGCAGGATAAGCATGAAAGTCGTATAAATGCAGTAGAAATGCGCTCTTTGCGTAGTATGTGTGGTGTAAAACTGTGTGATAGAGTAAGGAATGAAAACATCAGAGAGAAGTGTGGTCTGAAAGAAGATGTAGTGACTAAAATTGAAAAGGGCATGCTTCAATGGTTCGGTCATTTGGAAAGGATGGATGAAAAAAGATTGACGAAAGAAATTTACAGTGCTAAAGTGAGTGGAAGGGTCGTAAGGGGGCGCCCTAGGCGTACTTTTTTGAATCAAATCGGGGAAATACTAGAAAAGGGCCGAATCTTAAGTACCCGAAACCGACGTGCATGCATGACTCGATGTATGAATGTGGAAGAAGCGAAAGGGTATTGTCAGGATCGTAGCAAGTGGAAAGAAGTGGTCTCTGCCTACCCCTCTGGGAAACAGGCGTGATTTATGTATGTATGTATGTAATGTTTTTAGTATTAACATGACCAGTAAAGATGTTGTAAGTTAGTTTACAGTAGGTAAATAAAGAAGTAGGAAAAATTGGTTGCTACAGATTCATCATAATTATTTCTTAATAAGCAAAATAGTAGTTATAGTAAGATTATGCTATTTAATCACTGATGGTTGTGATAAAACAGCTTTAACTAGCAGATTAATTTAAAAATATTGTAGAGTCTTAAAAAGTTAGATAGTTATAAGGTTATATTCTTAGAACCTCGTAAGGCCCACGTCAAATTTCACTAGTTCAAAAATAATCTTAGGTCAGCCAACTAAAGTTAAAAGTCACTTTGATTAATGTCGTAAATTTAGGACGTGCTTACGAGGTTATACAAATGAAGGCTACCTCATCGTATTGATTGTGATACAAAAGACTACTCGATTTATTTGATAAATACCTATAAAAATCTTGAAAAAACAAGTAGGTACGTTAATTATTAATTGTATTTTTAGTTGAATATCAACTGATAAGTTAAATTATAGTGATGATGATTGTGATAATTAAAGACCCTTTTTTATAAAGAATTTTATAAATGACTCTTAATAAAGAAAATTTAAGTTTATGGCTTACGAGGTTATACAAATGAAGGCTACCTCATCGTATTGATTGTGATACAAAAGACTACCTACTCAATTTATTTGATAATACCTATAAATGTCTTGAAAAAACATGTAAGTTAATTATTAATTCTACTTTTAGTTGAATATCAACTGATAAGTTAATTATAGTGATGATGATTGTGATAACTAAAACCTTTTTTATAAAGAATTTTATAAATGACTCGTTAATTTTTTATTGAATATCAATGATTGTGATACCTATATTCTCTTATAAACAACTAAAAAAGACTGATTTGATTAACGTGCGTTTTATTTATTTCGAAAACCTTTTAATAATTTAATTTATTTATTTATAGCATTATACAAACACTCCTAATAAAAATATGAATAATGGCAATTAGGCATATAGATTTTTTAATCATTTAAGTTCAACTATTGGGGTCAATCCGTTCAGATTTAGGGCACATTAGATTGTTTTATTATATTAGTTCAACTATTGGAGTAAAATCGTTCAGAGTTAGGGCATCACTGTTCATGTATTGGGTAAATTGGTACATTTTTGGCTTCAAAGATTTTTAGAAAAATAATGTGTTATAATAATGAACTTTATAATATTTATCTCCAATCTAGAGTATATACTTTACCGTATAAAATAAAGTAATTGGGTGAAATATGTTAAGTTCACTGAGAAAAAAATGTCCAAAGTTGGTGTAGTCGCTTAATCGTTCATTTATATTGGTGCCCCTACCCTAATATATGTATGTAATTAATAAGAAAAAGTACTTTAGTCCCTAGGGATTAAAATATCACTTTAATGAATGCATCACTTTAATCTGCCTATGCAGGGCTATTATGAGTCATTTTAGAGCGAGAGAAGTGAAAAGATATTTTCACTTCTCATGCTCTTAAAATGCTACTTAAATCTCTGCGAATCGGGGCTCCTTATTAATCTCTAGGGATTAAAGTATTTTTTTTTTTAATTTACTTTGGAAACCACTAAACAACCAATCACGGTGTTTGTGAATGGAGGATTATTGCCATTTTCAGTGATTGTGTATGGACCATATTTTTGGGTGTCGAAATAACCTCAAAAGGACAACTGTGCAAATATATAAAAAAAAGGATTTAATTTCGTGAAACACGATTAATTATTACGAATATGAATCTATTTAATCACATTAAGGCCGAACTCTTTTATTATGCGTGGTCCAATTACTTTTAAAATGGTTTCCAAGTGTGAATCTGTTGGCTAAATATGCAAGCATTTAAAACATCACTTTGCAAAAAAACGCGGAACAATTTTTTCCTATTTGTATTTTGAATAGATGTTCATAACTTGTATTGAGCGTACGTTGTTAAAAAACAATATTGTTTAGAACGTCGTTTTTTTCCTCGCATTCAAAGTGAAAAGTAGTGTGTTTAACGTGAGACTAAACAACCATAATGACACTCGAACTAAAGCCACCCTCGCTCGCAAGCTTGCTTGCGTGGCTAAACATATCGTGTCATTATGGCTTGTTTTAGTCCCTTGTTGATCAATCTACTATTAACCCGAAGCGAAGCGAGGGCGGGTCGCTATATACTATAAGTAGGTATCAAACCCTCGGCGCGCGAGTTAACCTCGTACTTGACTACCTTTTTTGTGTTATTGTTATTGTTGCGTTATTAATATAATAACTTATTATGCACTTGACGCAAAACCTTTTCATTTCGGCTCCGTTCACATAAACCGGTTTTTAGAGGAACCTTTATAAAATAAAAAGTTTTCAAAACTTTCGCGTTCCCTATAAGTATAGTTCTGAGTAAATTAACCCTACCGTTTAAGAGATTATCAGCTGTTAAAGAATTCCCATTTTATTTGTGTTTTTTTTATCAATTGAATAGTTATTAATACAGGTCTTATTTACCAATATACTTGCTTGTTATTCATGCAAAAGTAATCATTTGAGGTCAAACTCAATCGATTTGTCTTATAATGTATTCTTATTTTCATATTCCAATAAAAACATGATAACGAACAAGACAAGTGATAGTGACAAACACTCTGTAACTTTGAATGAGGGAGAAAGTAGGTATGCATTTTGATAAGTGCAAGTGATAAGCATTCCATATTTGTCCTCAAGGTTGGGAACGCATTTGCGGTCTTAAGATTGTCTTGAGAATGCAAATGTGACACATAGTCACAGTTTTAGAGGTGGTAGGACCCTGTGCAGGGTCCGGATCGCTACCACCATCTTGTCCATTAACCACCCGCCTAGCAGCAGTGTTCGCATTGTTCTGTTCCGGCGTGGGGATAAGACAACCGGCGAAATTACTAGCATAGAGGCATTCCATCTTAGTCCTCAGTGTTGGCAACGCATTTGAGGTCTTAGGATTATAGTCTAATGGTCTCAGATTCCACTTACCATCAGGTGACCTGAGTGATCGTGTCCTTAACCCTTTGAACGCCAAGAGCCCATAAAGTGTTCGTGTACTGTCGTGTCTTTTTTTTTTTTTTTTGAGGTACCTACGTAGTTAGCCTCTGATGGCTTTGACTACTTTGCCGGAGAGAGGGCGGACTCCTGATGGGAGTCCACGCTATAAATGGGTTTTACACTAGCATGCCTAAGGGCGCCCCTATTGGGCCGACCTCGGACTTAGGACGCTAGGGGAGAGTTTCAATCGAATTGGAACAAACTGTCGTGTCTACCACGCCATCGACCGTTATAGTGGTCAAAGATACAGTGCAAAATAGATCCGAGTATTTGTGACGTAACGTTGAAATTACCTGTGGCTTTCAGCTGTCATTGGCGTGTGAGGACGACTTTTGTATCAAGTCAATGGCGTTCAAAGGGTTAACATAAAAAAAAATCAATTTACCATAAGGCGGCCTGTCACACTCGACTCTATTATCAAGAGAATACGTCGTGTCTAGATCATTTTGAGCATGTTGTTCTGCTTAGATACTTTTGACGCTGACTGTACTATCAACGAGTCAAGGAGTTTAAAAGTTTAGCTGGTTGATATGCGTAAATTGGCCGTTTGAACTATTTTATGTATAATTATTTGAGGGGTCCCGTGTGGTTGCCGGGTTAGAATAGTGCCACTCCATGTCTTCCCGTGGACTAAGGGAATAAAGGCTAGTAGTACTGCTAGGCTTGCAACCTGTCACTAATACACTAGTAAACTTCTTGGCCTGATTGTGAAAAATGTGGTTACAGAATTATAAACAAGTCTTTTTACAGTTGTTGGTATTTCTGTAGCTCTGCCTACCACACTCTGGGAATGAAAGCGTGATGTTATGTATGTATGTATTATATGTATATTTTAGCATAGAGGTAGGTACCTTTTCCATCGTAGTCCTCATGGTTAGCAGCGTATTTCAAGTCTTCAGATTGTAGTCTTAAAAATTTAAATGTTTACGGGTCTCAGATTTCAATAACAGTTTGCCTTCTAGCCATATTTTTTTAAAAGGACAAGGAATTAAAACAATGAACACAGTAAAATAAATTGTATTTCTTTCATAAAATATAACACAAATGTACAAACATTTCGCTAAAATAATATAACTACGTGCTAATTATTTTTAATATTACTTAAAAAGGCTCTCACATATATTTTGAGTTTTATTAATTTTTATTACGTATTCGAGTTTAAATTTCGTAAAAAATAGTTCCTACTTGAACTAAATTCATTATTACTTGTCATAAGTGAGAAAAATCGAGTACACATTAGGCGTTATGGGTATTGAGATCAAAATCGAGGAACGCTACCGACTTTAGCATATGTCCGTCTTATTCACTCATCGTGCTCACCTAACGCGAGAAAAGGAGATATCATTTATAACAAGTAAAGACGAACCAAGTTAAAAAAAACTGTAGAGTACTTCGTTTCATTCTGGTTTATTGGTTACAATTTATTTGATTGGCTTTCATTAGTTACAATATGTCGCAATAAGAACCAACTAATCAGTGTTCAGTATTATGAAGGAGTGTTACTTTATGACAAATTGTTTTTTCAATTCGTTGACAAAATAACCAACCAGCTAAAGTCGTGAAAATTTATTTCTATCGAGTAAAGGCCGAGCCACACAGAATGCTTGCGCGTTCCACTATTTTGTGATGCACTTTCATACAATATGTGAACGTCACACCGCTTGCGTGACATATTGTATGATCCCTGGGACGCTGTTCTTCTAACTTTTTATGGTCGCGTTTATCGCGGTGGATAATACGGGCTTGTGTTTAAAAAAATAGATGAACAGCATCCCAGTGACGACTTAAAACCGAGAATGAAACAATTTCAAGTTACATTTGTTTTATCGTAGATATGTCTGAGAAGTATACACGATAAAATATGATACATTTATTTATTGATAGGCCTAATTTTAAAAGGGTATTCAGATTTGTAATGTAATTATTTACACAGGTATTACTAAAACCAGAGATAAAGCGACGAGGGCTTTTCTACAGCAACACTAGTAGGTACAATGGGCTACTAAGGGAATAAGGGCTTGTAGTACTGTTAGGCGATGGGCTTGCAACCTGTCACTAATACACTAGTAAACTTCTTGGCCTTATAAACAAGTGTTGTAAGAGTTGTGTATCCAACGTTTCATAAATGATTCATTTGAAAAACCGCGTTTATTTCCGAAACTGTAAATAATTCTGGATTTATTTCAGGACCATCGTGTAGAACCCTATAGGTTAGGTTAGGTTAGTTTTATAAACATCCTGAATTAATTGTACTTACAGAAAAAAACGGGTTGGTTGCAAATCATGCATTTGTCTAAGATTTGTCGGCGAAAAGGCAGAGAATCCTTGTTGGTATTTCTGTAGCTCTGCCTACCCCACAATGGGGATTAGGCGTGATGTTACGTATGTACTCGAATGTACTAAAACATACATACATAAAGTCACGCCTTATTCCCAGAGTGGGGTAGGCAGAGCTACAGAATTACCAACAACTCTAAACCACTTGTTGATAATTCTGTAACTAAATTTATAACGTGGGGACCACGCAACGGATTTTAATCCGGTTTTCACCATCAATTAGATGTTTTATTACGGAAGGTTTTTATCTATATAATAAAAATGAATCGCTGAATGTCGCGCAACTCTCGAGAGTTTTCTTTAAGACAAAATGTGGGGAATAGGTACTAAGACCCCGTGTGGTTGCCGGGTTAGAATAGTGCCCCTCCATGTCGTCCCGTGGATGGCGTAAGAGGCGACTAAGGGAATAAGGATAGATACATAGAAAACATCCAAGACTCAGGAACAAATATTCGCGCTCATCACACAAATATCTGCCCTTACCGGGATTTGAATCCAGGACCGCTGGCTTCGGAGGCAGGGTCACTCCCAACTAAGCCAATGTGTATAAGTACCTCATGAGCCGCGTATAAACCCTTGTCGACTTAACACTGGGTTTAGAAAGTCCCTGTATTAATAATTATAATTATGCATTTATTGGATTTTGCGAAACATACAAAACCTACTAGCTAACACAAATTTGTATCATAAATTTTCCTATGCGCTAAATCTATTTTCACATAATTATATATTTAGAATATGTTTTGTTTCAAATAAACTATTTGATATAAATAATGTCTTTGAATTTTAACGATAAATACCGTTTTCTATGAATTATAAAATTTATGCCAAGAGATATGTACAGGTTATTCCATTATTTAGTTTTTTTGTATATTTCATTTCTATAATTAGGTATATGGCGTGATTGATTTGATAGTTTTCATACAAAAGTACATCTCAGGCTTTTCCAAAATTAAAGTGCGTAAGCCGTTATTATATAAATATAAATTGTCATGTCATTTATTTACTTTGCTTAAAATATTTACATAAATCAACAAATTCATAGTCACACATCTTTATTATAAAGTTTATAATAAATTTTCCATATTGTCCAATAAAATATATAAGCATTAACATAATTAATATTTGTATTGGAAACTATCACTTATATGTCAACAAGAAAAACATGAGGGATTCCTACTTAACATCTATATACGGTCAAAATAAGCCAATTTTTCATTTAATTACATTTATATGTATAAAATTCACATTAATCTTTATATAAATTCAACTTCTGATAAATATGTTATTTAAACACACTAATTATGTCTATCATTTAATTTATTATATTATATTAAAAATCTCACTATGTTCTCGTATCATGTACGATATTACTAATTTTAACCAATGATATTTATACTTCATTATAACTCGAAAATACGCCTTCGGTTTGGTTCCAAAAGTTCCCATCCGTAAAAAAATCCCTTTGCCGAAATCCTTTTGTGAAATTTATAATTCGCCAAAAGTTTTATCTGAAAAATATATCTTTTGCAAAACGTCCCACTTGCAAATAAATTTAAGGATTCATTACTATTTATAATATTATAATTTAATAAATATAATAAATAAACATTATGTTGAAATTCTAGTGCGGATATAGACGACATTAACGTTGAAATTGTAAAAAGGTACGTAAATTGAAGTCAGTACAGATTAAATTAATTTCAGAACAGGCAAAATACACGTTTTGAAAATGGGACATTTTATAAAAGGGACGTTTTAGCAAGGGAATTTTGAAAACAGGATCCAATGCGGCCAAACCTTAATGTTCGTACCTGTTGACGTCTTTTGTAGTCTTTTAGGATAGTTACCAAAATTACTGTGAACTTCTGTCACAAAATCAACGAGTTTTGAAGGTCTTGTGAGGTTTTTTACTTAGTCAATGATCAAGGTGTCCATAATGCGTCATAGGTCGACTCAGGCCATGGAAGCCTAGAATAAAATTAGGCTCATGGGAATATGAAAGCCTATTCTATGAATGTTAACGATCGCTAAAACCAAGTCTGCAAGATGTTACGCTAGTTTTGTTTCTGAAAAACGTTTAAATTCACGTGTTGCTTCTTCCAACAGTACTTTCGTTGCAGTATTCTGCAGTTAACTTTCGTGGAACAAAACTAGTCGGTTGGTTTCCTTTGTTTTCGCATAATCACTATTATCCGAATGTATGATTTCGCATAATGCTAATAGCATATAATTGTTATTCTACTGAAACCTTCGACTCGGTTGCATAATTCAAATACTACCCAAAAACTTCTGCCTGATGTGGTGGTCACTTGAGAGTATAGTAGTGCCACCTGCGGTTACCTCCAACTTAATTTTGCCTAGCTATCTAAATTCCACCTTCTAAATAGCGTGCGGCTGGCAATCGCTATCCCACTTGCACTCGCATGACTCGCATCTGACGGTATAAAAAGCTGCTCCCATAAGAGACAGCAATACAGACAACCCAACCAAATCCCATATCACCTTTAACAGACAAAGTTTCTGTCAATGAGTGTCTAACTTATTAAGGCGGTTTATCATGGAAAATTACTACCGGTGAAAGTTCATTCATCTTTTAAAACACTGTGACTTTTACAGTTTAAAACACCAAAATTCAGATCACAAATGTCTAAGAACCCTACGGAAACACACATAAACACAAACAACACACAGTAGAGCAACAGTTCACTCCAATATTTAGCACCAGTTCTGGTGCCCAACAAAAGTTGCCTTGAAAAAACGTGTATACGCGGAGTGGGATATAAAGTAAAGTTACCGTCTTCTTTATTATGTTTTTCCGTGTGTTCTTCTCTTTAACTCGTTGTGCCCCGTCTAGGTGATAATCTGTCTACGGACAGTATATTTGTCATTCGTATTTGATAGAAAAGTTGTATTTATAAAGTCAGAGCTGTACTTAAATTGACTCTTATGCTGTCAATTGATTCTTCATTCTCTCATTTGAATTTTTCTTTAGTATAAGCTCTCAATTGAGTTACACCACATTTTGAAAATGCATGGTCATTTAAAAACCATGTGAAGGTAAAAACGCACTGATCCGTATTCAACCTAACGACTACATGTTTTTTTTGACATGTTATTTTTATTGTTGTATTGTTGTATTTCAGACTTAATTGAGCTCTAAAATCATAGCCGAATGACGAGTCGTAACTTTACAAGAAAATCATTTAAATGCATAAATAACTGAAAATTGTTAATTTTAGGTCTGTAAAAGGTCGTTTCTGAGGTGTATCCCAAATTCCCAAAAATATTTTGTGTTTCTTTAGTTAAGTATGTCTTTTTATATCATAATCAAAGTTACTTTACTTTATTATATCTCACTTGTCAACGTTACCACTGTCAACATTGTCATCAGTAAATTCATCATTCTCAATCCTATAATCAGTAATTTTCTCATCAAAATCATCCAAAATGTCTTCAACGTCATCCAAACTAGCCTGTCCTTTATCGCCCACCAAATGATCATCCTGAAAAACCTTTGGAGACTTGGGAGTTCTCATACCATTGTCTTCTAAACTTTCATCAATGATTTCTAATCTAGATTTAGAAAAGAACTTATGTAAGGACTCCAGTTTGTTCAAGGCTTTGTCACTCCATTCTGAGCTTAAACTTGTGTCTTCAGTCATACAACCCGAATCAATCCTTCTCGACAAATCTGACATCGAATCAGAAATCTCTGTGGTAGATGTCGACTTATCCACTTTGACTACTTTAGGTTTTATTATCATGCTCGTTGGCAGATCCGGTATGTTTCTCAAATCTATCAAACTTATGGATGACCTTTTCATTTCATAATCAAATTCACTTTCAGAATCATAATCAACTTGGATTTTATCCTCTATGTACCTTAGTAGTTCTTCGGCTAACTGTTTAGCGTAATATCTATCATCTTGCGATGATAATTCATCTTCTTCTATAATATCAGATAACTCAACGCTATATTGCACATATTGTATATCAGGCTTCGTATATGTATTGAAATTTTCAACGTCCTCCTGTTCGCTCATAGTATCATCATGCAATTTCTTCATTTCGTATATCCTTGCTATCGCTTCTTCGAAAATACTCTCCAAATCTTGCTTAACGTTGCTTAAATCTACCACTGTTTCAGAAATGCGTCTGCTATTCGGTGATTTCTCTGACCGCATATCCTCAAATCTATCTATAACAGTGTCTTGAGTTTGTGTCAGTGTTGAATCAGATTTGGTCTTACTCATATCACTGAAAGTCTCCAATTTACTAATAGTCATGTCTGACTTAGATTTCCATGATAAAGATGGCGTCATCGATACAGATTTGATCGGTGCTTTATATTTAACTTTCGAATCACCAGAATAATCCTCCATGTATTTCAAAAGCATGTCTACTAGAGTTTCATCAGTTTCCTCTTCAGGCGTTTCATCTATGTAAGACAAATTCTTAACATTAACGTTGGATTCGCTCAAACCAATACCTTTATTGAAACTAAATTCACTAGTGACTTCTATGACAGGTTTTTCAACTTTCCTATCATCAGGCCCAAACAAAAACTCCATCAGCGTAATTTTCTTGTCATCTTTCACTATCTCCTCATCCATACAACCAGTAGTCGCTAGAAAATCCATGAGCGTTTCCATTTTCTGTTCCAACTCAGCATTAACTTTGCTAGGTGCGTAAATATTAACTTTATCACCTGCAGGACTCTCACTTTTGAAACAGCTGCCTCCACTATCTTTCCTACCTTCTTTCTGACTCTTAACTATAGTAAAAAAGAAATCGATTAAATTAGCTATTCTCCTTTCCGCCCCATCTTCTTCATCAGAGCTGGTCAGATCGGATTCCTCTTTAACTAACGGACATCTTTTGGGTTCTTCGGCTTTTTTAAAGACAGTATCTTGTACTACCTGTAACAGGTCTCTAGCGAGACGGGCTGGGGACTTGGAGTCGATGGGTTCGTAGGTAGCAGGTTCAGATCTCCGTCGGTCCTTGTCGATGCGGATGAAGTCCCAGATTGAGCCCAGCTCTGAGGAGAGGGAGGCGCGGTGGTGGGCCAAACTGGATCCTAGACGACGGAATACCTGAAAGGATTGGTATATTACGGGAAAATTGTTGAAGCTCATGATTAACCCTTTTAAGTCGGACGAGGTCGCACGCCTCGTCGGACGCAAAATGGCGCGTCAAACGTCAAATTCAAATTTAGGGTCGTTTTACACGTTCATCGAGTGATGAATGTCTATGGTTTATTGGGACTGGAAAAATTAAAACATTTTAGCCTCTATTTTTCTGGTTTCTAGGGTTCCGTACGCAAAGGGTAAAAACGGGACCCTATTACTGAGACTTCACTGTCACCAGGCTGTATCTAATGAACCGTTATATGTAGACAGTTATATAAAAAATAAAAAAATAAAACATATAGGACTGTACCTGCCACACTCAGGACCGCCAGGCGCGCAGCTTCCGCAGAGAGACTCTCTTGAAGCGTGCCACTTGAGCAGCCAGCGCCTCCGCGCCCAGAGAGCCTCCCGTCTCGCCTTCAGAATGTACCTACAAACGAACTAAATTATAAGTTTTACATGGGCACAGTAGAAAACCGGATATTTCCGGTTAAAGCCGGTTAACCGATTCCGGTTTTATGTTTGACCCAAAACCAGTTGAAATTAAAAAAATCATATTTGAATCATAGAAAACATGATATTATATTTACAGTACCTAAGAACTCTGAATTAAATTATATGTTGATAATGTTTTTATAAAAATAACCATGAACTTTCATTAAAAGTTGATCTCTAACCCTAAAAAAATAACCTTTTCACCTGACTGCTTGGTTACATTTTGATACATTTCTAATTTATTAATCAGTTACCGGTTTCAGTTAATAAATTAGATATAAGATTTATCCGAATAATTAAATACCGGTTTTTCGGGGAACCGGATAACCGGTTAACCGGTTTGTGTTCCCCAGACAAACCAGATGAGTGGTCAACGCGATAAACTAACCTCTCTAGAAGCGGCTCGCCTCTGCATGAATGATCGGACATCTTTATCGGAATGGCCTTTTGCGCGGCCAATACCTTTGCCTAATGGCGTAGACGATACTCTTCTGCGAAAAGAAAAAGATTGCAACAGTAAAAAGCATTGTATAATCTAAAAACAATAATAGTATCAATAATTACATATAAAAAACATGTCGATTTTACGAAACTTTTATCTACTTTTTTGTTAGTGTTTCGAGTTAAAAGATGAAAAACTATAAAAAACATTGTAAAAATTAATAGCTTATATTATAAATCGGAAATCTCTTTCTAACAGTATGTATTAAAAAGAGACTTTCACTTGTCACAAGCTTTTATGAAATGGACAATTTCACACATACTGACCTAGTACCGAAATAAGCTCTAGGCTTGTACTATGGGTACTCGACAACGATAAACATACTTAAATACAGAAATACATAGAATTCATCCAAGACTCAGTAACAAATACTCGCGCTCATCACACAAATATTTGCCTATACGAATCGAACCCATGACCGCTAGCTTAGTAGGCAGGGTCACTACCAACAAGACTACTAAAAATAAAATAAATCCAAGTATGCCAAAGACTTTATACAAAAAAATAACACAAAAAAAGGTTTTTTTATATTTGTTTTATTACAAAAGGGGTTTGTTCTTGACCCTAGTCGAGACCAGAAAGTCAGGACAGGGTCGACGATGAACCGAGCTTACCCAGGAGGTACCTATTTTTGAAGGAGACCGGGTCAAACGCACTAGGGAATGCAAATAACCGGTTAATAACCGAATTTAGTATGTAAGAGACGGTTAATAACCGGTTTTAACCGGTTATTTGCATTCCCTAAAACGCACGCGGAAATACGGACGTCGGCAGGTTGTTCCTGGCTGTGCACATTATGAATGTAGATTCGAAGCCTCTTGATATTTCAACATCTCTACGTTATTAAAGTACTTACTTATTCAAAATAACGAACCTGCAATAAAAAGGGTCGCTGTAGGCAGCTTGCACGGGTTGCTTAGGCTCGCTCGCTTCACTCGACATGAAGCTACCTCCAAGCGGGAACGGTGATCCTAAAGACGAATTTTGCGAAAATGAATGCACGAATCATGGGGTGCGAACATAACACAAATTTTTATTCAGTAAATAGGCCACAAGAGGGCTCTTTTACACGTCGGTAATATGAAGTGAATCTACTGGGTCTCTATCGTTTGACCTAATTACATATGCAATTATTTCATTTGCCCGAATTTTTTATGCCATAACGATAATATAAAGGCATTTTTTCTGAAACCGTGAACTCTTCAGAATTGTAATAAAAGAAGCCTTATCTGTTTATTTTTATATATTACTAGCGACCCGCCAGCGGCTTCGCCCGCTGCAATTTCTTTTTCTTGACAATTTTTATTATAATTTTTGTAAAAAATATTTTTTTTTAATCAAAAAGCATCCTATGTTACTTCTAGTACCTCCCAGAATATGTGTACAAGGTTTCATGAAGATTCGTCAAGTAGTTTTTGCGTGAAAGCGTAACAAGCATCCACACTTTCACATTGTTAATATCATTAGATGTATGTATGTACATACGTGTATTCACAGTTTATGTAATAGGTATCCTATATACTTAGCTATGTTTTATTGTAACTGTTTTAAACACTATTTTTCTTAGCACCGACGTTTAGTTTCTTTTTCTGTTTCGCCTACTGCTTGACTGGTACAGAATGCCATTGGGCATTAAGTCCGCCATTTTTACTTTATTGTTTTGTGCAAATAAGTTTAAATAATTAAACAAACCTAACCTAATCTATTGGGCTCTATACGATGGCATGCAAAAATTACCTAAAAGGTTTACAAATTCAGAAAAAAATGCCTTTATGACAAATTAAATTATGGTATGTGATATTAGGGAAAATTAAGGTTATAGCCAGTGACCATTATGACAAATGAAATAAGTGCAAAATGAAGGCATACGGAATCTACTAGCGCTTTGGACTAGACCACCATGGCGGAGAAGAATCGCCGCAAGAACATACTAGTGACATACCAGTGATAGCACCTCGCGTGATACTCAGTCCCCGTTGTATGCGAGCGATTGCAGCACGGTGCCGCGGCACGGGCACTGTGCTGCCTTTCTCTTGAAGCACGAAGCGACCTAGGGTCTTCCAGCTAGCCTGTATGAGATTCAAATAATACAATTAACGACATATACGGTCGCGAGCGTTAATTTGGTACCCATTTCAAGAAAAATATATGCTTGAAGTCGTCAATGTTATTAGAGATGTCAAGTCATTTGTAACTTTTAGGAAACTCAACCTTATTGGTGTAGAATGTCAGATTGACTTTGGACCTAAGGTTTCGTACCAAGAATAATCTCGTAACTGTACTGTAATACATACATACATACATAACGTCACGCCTTCATTCCCACAGTGGGTTAGGCAGAGCTACAGAAACCAACAAACAACAAAGATGTTTACCAGTGTATTAGTGACAGGTTGCAAGCCCATCGCCTAACAGTACTACAAGCCCTTATTCCCTTAATCGCCTCTTACGACATCCACGGGAAGACATGGCACTATTCTAACCCTCCGCAGCGGGAAACTGCCAAATGCGGTTTTTTTTTTGCTGGCAGCAGCGGGAATTTGCCGCATGAGCGGAAATGTGCAAAATGGCGGCCGCCACATGATGATTATGCCAAATGATGATTATGCCAAAAAAAGTTATGCCAGATGAAGGGAACCCTTATGATATGTGTGTAGATCAGGGCTCGGATACCGGTTAATATTTCAAATCGTTATCATGTACTTGCCGCAAAACCTTTTTATGTCGGTTCCGTTCACATAAACCGGTTTTTGGAGAAACCTTTATATAAAGTTATTTACGAATTAACCGGTATAGAACTAAAAAAACCAGTTTAACGAGACGCACGTCACGCACCATAAACAAGCGCCGTGTTTTTATTCAGTGCAAAACTTTTGGTGTCTTGACTCGCTGCTCGTGGATTGAACCGGTTACTTAAGGTTCAAATAATGTTCTCAAAACGTTCGCGTTCCCAGAAAAAGTTTGGAGCAATAAACCGGTATTAACCGGTTTATTTAAACCGGTTCCGAGCCCTGGTATAGATAAACCACTATAAGAGTAAGTATAGGCAGTTCCTACGAGAAAACAACAGAAAATAAAATATTTTGACCCATTTTATTTAAATAAATGAGCTAAATAAATAACATTGATATCACGGGACACTGTCACACATTTTGAACTAGTCCCTAACTAAGCTCTAGGCTTGTACTATGGGTACTTGACAACGATAAACATACTTAGATAGAGAAATAAATACTTAAATACATAGAAAACATCCAAGACTTAGGTACAAATACTCGTGCTCATCACACAAATATCTGCCCTTACTGGGATTTGAACCCGGGACCGCTGGCTTCGGAGGCAGGGTCACTCCCAACTAGGCCAACGTGTTGTCAGTTATATGAATAAAGTTTAGATATGCGTAGGTATCTGAATATAATATTAATCGTAGAAACCAAAAAGAATAAGTAATACATTGCCTTGTTTTTATATATGTAGCTGTTAAAATAATTATTTTTACCTATATTTTCATTGCTTTTTTATTTCGTTATCAAACCTCTTCAAAGATCAAATAATACAATAATAATAAATAATAAATATCAGGGGACAATCTCACACAAATTGACCTAGTCCCGAACTAAGCTCTAGGCTGCTACTATACGTACTAGACAACAATAAACATACTAATATAGAGAAATACAAACTTAAATACATAGAAAACATCCAAGACTCAGGAACAAACATTCGTGCTCATCACATAAATATCTGCCCTTACCGGGACTTGAATTCGGACCGCTGGCGTCACTCCCAACTAGACCACCGTGTCGTCAAAACATATAATAAAACAAATAAGTAACATATAATTAAATAAAACGATTTAAACGGGTTTTAATCGCGTATATTATTTTAACTAAAATTTACAGGTTTCGTTTTCAAGCGGAACTAAATAAATTTACTTTATACTTTTTATTTACATTGTGCAAACAACCCACCAATAACAACAAGCTTAAAGGTGTACAAGCTTGGCTGTGAATGTGGTCTCTCATATGTTGGGCAAACGAAACGTAGTATTTCCACTCGGGTGAAGGAACATATAGCTGATGTTAAGCACCGTCGACATACGTCTGCAGTCTCGGAGCACGTCATGGAGAAGCCCAATCACTCGATCGAATTTGATAAACCTCAGGTCCTTGCCAGGGAGAAGAGGTATATTCCCAGAATGCTGCGCGAGGCTATTGAAATCAAGAAGTATCCAAATTTCAATAGAGAGAACGGCTTTTCAGTACCACCTGCTTGGGATCCAGTCATCCACCTGATAAAGGAGCAAGCAAGGCACAAGACTGCGAGACCATAACTTTGTCTAAAAACATATTTTGCATTGTATAAAATGACATTAGCATTTTGTTAAATTGTTTTTAGTGTTAATTTGTCGAGTTTAGTATACCCTTCTGGTCATGTATAATTAGTTTTTAGAGCCCATCAGGCGTGTATGTAACAGGCTTTGTAAGAAATTTATTGGTGGGTAGTTTGCACAATGTAATTAAAAAGTAAAAGGTACATTTATTTAGTTCCGCTTGAAAACGAAACCTGTAAACGTCTCGAAACGTCCGGGATGTTAGTTAAAATAATATACGCGATTAAAATCCGTTTAAATCGTTTTATTTATTGAGTAACAATCGCGGAAATCGAAGGCATATAATTGATATAATTAATTGTTCTTATTTACATTTACATTCACTCACTCATTTCATTCATTCGCTTTTTTTGCAATCAGTACTTCATGTAGCTGTGTGTGTAATCATTCACCTCAACTCTTGTGTAACTACCTATAGTTTGTGTTTTAGAAATACCTGCGCCGCATACACGATCTCGTCGTCCCCGAGCGCCCTCTGCTGCGGGCCGGCGCCCGCGCGCCCCCCCCATTCTAATTCTTCTACGAGCACGAACCTGTCAAGCGTTATGAACGTTGTGTCAATAATAGGTCGGTATCCTGCCTCTTCTTCTTCTTCTTCTTCTTCTTTTTTAATTAATGGCGGTCCACACAGTGATTTCGCCAATGTCAAGTGAATAGAGTAAATCAGTAAACAGAATAAATCAAAAGTAAAAGCCGGGCATTTTTCAATCGGCCATCTTCCCTCCCCGAAGGTTACCGGAATCCATCCTGCTTACTAATTCACCATGTTGACAATGACACGTGACAGGTGACAATTCGGTATACAGTGCAAAGTTAACCCGCTGATACGTCACTGGGTTTCATATAAGCTTTTTTTTATGTTAAGGAGAAGGCACACGAGCCCTCAGGCCACCTGATGGTAAGTGGAATCTGAGACCCATAGACATTTTAATTCTCAAGACTATAATCCTAAGACCTCAAATGCGTTGCCAACCCTGAGGACTAAGATGGAATGCCTCTATGCTAGTAATTTCACCGGTTGCCTTATCCCCACACCGAAACACAACTTAGGCCGTTGGATACATTTATCCAACTGTCTAGCTCCGATCTTTTTTTTTATATATGTTAGAGAATAGTCGACAATAATTGAAACGTATTTTTTTTAGCCGCCCAAACTCAACCTATTTGGAGAAATTGTCCTCCACAAACATACACTTCGATACTCATAATCAAAATTTATAGGGTACTCCCCGTAGACCTAGAATCCTGAAATTTAGCATGAAGGAAGGTCTAACAGGAAAAAATCTAAAAATCGTTAATTGTTTTTTACGTCACAAAAAAATCGTGACCTATGTCTTTGTATGGACACATTAGTTTTTCAACGGCATAGTCAAGTTGGTCCCTCAATACAATCTTACATTCTTATAAGTTTGTGCGGAACCGAGCGCGATTGCGACTCGCACTTGACAGGCTTTTTTTTTACAGTACATACATACATAACATCAAACCTTCATTTCCAGAGAGTATACAGAAATACCAACAACTCTAAAAATACTTGTTGATAATTCTGTAACCACATTGTCCACGTAGGCTAGATGTTTACTAGTATATGTATTAGTGACAGGTTGCAAGCCCATCGCCTAACAGAACTACAAGCCCTTATTCCCTTAGTCGCCTCTTACGACATCCACGGGAAGACATGTGGCACTATTCATTTTTAAATTGTAGTAAAAGACACTCTTACCTTTTTGGATCGTCATGACAACGCGCCTTTGTCAACGCTTGGTACACCACGTATGAGGCAGTAGCACTTAGAGGAACCTGATAACAAATATTACAAGATATAAATATACGTTGGCCTAGTTGGTGACCCCGCCTACGAAGCTAGCGGTCCCGGGTTTTAATCCCGAATGATACTAGAATTTCATCCATGTGTTATAATGGCTTGCTTTAGTTCCTCGTTGAACAAATATGGTCATGTTTTCGAGCAGTGTTCAGAAAAGTTGTTTATTTCAATTCCACCAGATGTATAATGTCACATACATAACATAACATCACGCCTTCATTCTCAGAGTGGGGTAGGCTGAGCTACAGAAACACCAAAAACTCTAAAAAGATTTATAATTCTTCAACTTTGTTTTGCACAATCAGGCCAAGAAGGTTTACCAGTGTTTTTAGTGACAGGTTGCAAGCCCATCGCCTAACAGTACTACAAGCCCTTATTCCCTTAGTCGCCTATTACGACACCCACGGGAAGACATGGAGTGGCACTATAGTGACTGTTGTGCTGACAAATAGCTATTAAAATGGAAAACTGTATAAGAAAACGACAGGACTAATGACTGTGGTAACGATATTGTTACCCAAATTCGACATACAAGGTATAATTTTTATCGAGTTTATTAAAATATTTATGGCGTGGTTACGAGTGTTACAGAGGTTCTTAGAAATAGTTCAAGAGTTCCCCATATCCTACCTCACAGAGGCGTATAATATAACCGTAGGTTTAATTCTAGTCATTACCTTCACTACACACAAAACAAAAAAAAACATAACATCACGCCTTCATTCCCAGAGTGGGGTAGGCACAGCTACAGAAATACAAACAACACTAAAGTCATGTTAATAGTTCTGTAACCACATTTCGCACAAGTAGGCTGAGATGTTTACCAGTGTACATATTAGTGACAGGTTGCAAGCCCATCGCCCAATAAATACTACAAGCCCTTAATGCCTACATACATACATTAAATCACGCCTGTTTCCCAGAGGGGTAGGCAGAGACCACCTTATTTCCGCCTGCTACGATCCTGATCTCTTTCGTTTCTTCCACATTATATACATCGAGTCATGCATACACGTTTCGGGTATTCGGCCCTTTTGCAGAATTTCTCCTTCCGACCCTTCCACTCACTTTGGCATTATAGGTATATCTCTTTCATTAGTTATCTTCTTTCTTACTTACCTATAGGTGTCAACAAGTCTTTTTAGAGTTGTTGGTATTGGTAGCTCTGCCTACCCCACTCTGGGAATGAAGGCGTTATTTTATGTACATGTATGATGGTATGTCCTCGTTTAAAAAACATTTTAGGGAACTATCTACTACGAAAACAAACGATTGGGTATACGTCACGGTTACTCGGTATCCGATTTTGCTGTTTAGAGCTCTTGAAGGATTATGAAACTCGCCGGACACAGAACACTTGCACAGTGTTGCAAACTAACACACACGCACACTTACACGTATCACACGTAAATGCACGCACAAGCACGCCAATGCATGACAATATGTTTTTGAAATATTATTATCTTGTTATTTTTGTCTATAAAGGACAATGGGCAAATTTGTATGGGCACTGTCCCCCCCCCACCAACAGTAACGGGATGCATGTCTATATGTTTATAAGGACCCAAAAAAAGACAAAATACTTATTTTAGTAGCAAAATCAATGGGATTTTTTTAATGAAAACAAGGGCCAAATAAGGCAAATCATCCATATATGTGTTCATTTTCAAACAAATTCCATATGATACGATTATGGTTTTCCAAGAAAACCCCATACATCTGGTGATCGTCTCCATAGTAAAAATACATAATGTTGCTGAGATCTATTAAATGAGACATGTTTCATTTCTGTTGGTGGGTGGGGACATTTTTACCCATCGTCCTTTGCTTGTTGTAGCTCCGTCGTTCCTCGGGGTTAAGCAATGCACTAAGCCATCTCCATTTTGCACTGCTGCAACGCACACATTCTTTTGGCTACTTTTTGTGTGTTTTATATGTAATTATGTTGTTTTTAATTACCTATGTCAATTGTGTGTGTGATTTGTAGTTCTATGTATCTATAAGTGTTAATTACTTACCTTTAGTATGGCGTAAGGTATCTCATGTGATACATTATGGACGCAGACCAGAAAGCTATCCGGGGGTTTTCTGGGAGCCTCCTCGCCGTCCGGAGGCGACGAGCGCGCCTGTGGCCGGTCGTTGGAGTTCGATCTACAGAACAAAATGTTCACAATCAATATTTGTGGAATTCTCAATGTGAAAACTGAGTTAGAAAGTTGCAGGAAATATCATTTGAATTGATAGAAAACCCTTGAAAGAATAGTGTTTTTTTTTGGATAGTGGTCATAGTTCTATCCTACGTATAGCAATACAGTTATGAAAATAAGGAGAAATGAATTTACGATAAATTCTGCTTCTGAATTTTAATGATTATACAAAACAACCGTGTGGTCGCCGGATTAGAATAGTGCCACTCCATGTGTTCCCGTGGATGTCGTAAGAGGCGACTAAGGGAATAAAGGCTTGTAGTACTGTTAGGCGATGGGCTTGCAACCTGTCACTAACACACTAGTAAATATCTTAGCCTGATTGTGCAAAATGTGGTTGCGGAGTTATCAACAAGGATCGTTAACTGCGAGCGAAATCCATTGAAGTACTAGGGTTGCTACCCAGTCAAGTCAAGTCAAAGGCAAAAATTATTTATTGAGTAGGCTTAGAAACAAGCACTTTCGAATCGTCAGTTATTCATATGTATGGAGGAATATGTTTATTTATCATTAATATCATTATATTATACTTATCAGTGTCTAGGTCACCTAGACACTAATAAGTAATAAGTGCTATCTATGACATTCAACTAAAACTTCTTGGAATTGATAAATATATTGTCAATAGATAAATTTACGAACTAGTAGGTATGTTCTTGTCATGCTTGTCAATGTGACTCCGTCAAGTACTGGTTGTGTTTGCTTATTATTGCATTTTCAAATAGTTTTGTAACAATAATTAATTTAAAGTAACAATGGAGCTACTGCTTGAAGAGCATAGGTTTTTAAAAAAAGGAGATGTATCGGTTTTGTGTACATATTGTAATAAAAAACTAAAACCAATAAAATTTATTTTAGAAAGTCACATTAAAAGCAAGAACCAAACTACAAAAATTTACCATTTAACTGTAATAATAACATTACATTGAGATTCAGATTCTGTTCAGTTATATTTATTTGTATTATTTTAGTACATAATATTTTAGTTCATCAATTTAGAACCATCGCCATCCCTAACTGGTTGTCATACGTCATTTCAATGGATTTCGCTCGCAGTTAACGATCCTTGGTTATCAACAAGTCTTTTTAGATTTGTTGGTGTTTCTGCAGCTCTGCCTACCCCATTCTGGGAATGACGGCGTGATTTTATGTATGTATGTATGTACAAAACAATCTTAAACTGTTGATGGTCGTTGAGAAAGAACTCCCTTGCACCTTTTAATTTTGCAATAGGATTTGATTTACGTAATTTTAATAACTCGGAACTGTCCTTCTTTTAGACTTTAAAAGGCCATATGCTGCCACGCCCACACAAGAATTAAACGGGATGGCTTTATGTGCTTCCGCGCAAAGACCGTGGGATGGAGATAGTTTGCGCGTCTTGATGGCAGCGTCAAATTCAAATAATTGCGGTTTACTTAAACAACCACAACGATCATTTGAAAAATGGTCTACCAGGAATAACAAGTTATAAGTACTCATCTATTGAATCAAATATCATCGTTAAGAATCTTAGGGTTTGCAAGATTCAACCCAAAACATGCGAAAAAGTAGTCATGTTTGAAAAATAAACCTCTCGAAGATTTTGTTTCTAATGGTGTTTTAAAATTTAACAGTCTCAAGGATATTTGACCAAGTTTAAGATATCCAAAGAACAGACACATAGGCGTTATGGTTATAGAGATCCAGATCGCAGAATCCCTGACTTCATAATGTGGTTTCTTAAAGTAAAATTACTTAGCAACAAAATAAAATTTTCTTCGGAGTTAACAGTAAATTGTCTCTTGGAAGGATCTTTTGATTTTTTTTATCTGATGGCTGGTAGTGGCTCATCACCCTCATGTGTTAGGACCTGGGACCTGGCACATACCTGATGCTCGTCAGTTAGGCCCTGCTGAAGAGGGTCGTCACCGACCCTCTTCAGCAGCAGCCGCGCCCCAGGCCGGCTGGTGGCGGCTCTCATCACTCTCTCGTGAGCTTTGACCTGGGACCTGGCACATACCTGATGCTCATCAGCCAGGCCCTGCTGCTAGGGTCATCGCCGAGCGTCTTGAGCAGCAGGCGCGCCCCGAGTCAGCTTGTGGCAGCTCTCATCGCTCTCTCGTGTTAGGACCTGGGACTTGGAGCATACCTGATGCTAGTCAGCCAGGCCCTGCTGCTAGGATCATCGCCGAGCATCTTCAGCAGCAGGTACGCCCCGGGTCTGCTTGTGGCGGCTCTTATCACTCTCTCGTGTTAGGACCTGGGATCTGGCACATACCTGATACTCGTCAACCAGGCCCTGCTGCTAGGGTCGTCGCCGACCCTCTTCAGCAGCAGCCGCGCTCCAGGCCGGCTGGTGGCGGCTCTCATCACTCTCTCGTGAGGGGCTAGGACCCTCTGGGTGGGAGTACGAGACGGGACCTCTTCAACCAATACGTAGTTGCCGCGGGATGTGCGGCAGACGCCAGCTTTTGTTAGGCATTGGGCGATAGCCTGTAGAAGATTATTGGTGGGCTTGGGTGGTGTCTATAGTATAGTAAATTAACAGTACATTGTGCATCAAGGGACGTAAGAAGGGGATTACTACCGACCGAAAGTATTAGGCTTTTAATGACTCGAGTTTGTAATCCCCTTGCTGCCCGTAATACACACAATGCTTTTCATCACATTTGCAAGCAAATAAAATAATATTTGACTATTAAAGAAACTAACAATCCAACAAATGTATGGCATATCGACTCGCTAAAAAAGACTGTACTTTTTTTTTAATATAGTCTTCCACAAATAATGCTTAGAACTGCATTTAGTTTAAAAAGTTGACAGAATATACAGCCAGATTGTACCAAATTTTAAAATGAAATGTTTTAAAAATAAATGCAAACAACTCTGAAATAATCTAATATTTAAAATTCTCGTGTCACAATGTTCGTTCCCATACTCCTCCGAAACGGCTCGACCGATTTTTATGAAATTTTGAGTGCATATCGGGTAGGTCTGAGAATCGGCCAACATCTACTTTTAATACCCCTAAATGACATGAAACAAAAAAAAAACAGCGGGCGAAGCCGCTGGCGGGTCGCTAGTAGTAAAATATAAATGTAATGCAGTTAAATGTACCTACCGTAGTAGTTTTGCAGTCAATTTAGGCTAAGTCGCTACTATGACGTTTCAAAAGAGTTTATTATTTGTAAACCTACTTGAATAAAGTTTATTCTGATTCTGATTCTATGCAGTAAAATTGGTTAGTAGCCAAATTTTGAATAAAGAAATAAAAAATATTTTTAGTTGTGGTAGGACCCTGTGCAGGGTCCGTCCGGATCGCTACCACCATTTTATCCATTAACCACCCTCCAAGCAACAGTGTTCGCATTGCTGTGTTCCGGTGTGGGGATAAGACAACCGGTGAAATTACTAGTATAGAGGCATTCCATCTTACTCCTCAGGGTTGCCAACGCATGAGGTCTTAGGATTATAGTCTTGAGATTTCACATGTCTATGGGTCACAGATTCCACTTACCATCAGGTGGCCTGAGTGCTCGTGTGCCTTCTCCTTAGCATTAAAAAAAACCTTGTTGTTTTTAAACCTCCTTAGTCTGAGATGACGTACATAGGCACGAGTGGGTTCTAAATTTTAAAACTAAACTCCTAACTTGCTCGGGAGTTATAAAATCCATAACTCCCGTGGGAGTTAAATCGGCTATAACTACTCTATACGCTTGCGAGTAATAACACCCTTTCCGTGCGAGTGTGATGAAATAGTAATTATTATGTTTGAGAACTAGATGATTTCTCAAGTACTTTTACTTCGAAATAGTGACACTATCAATTGAAAAACATGTAAGACGTTTTATGCTGATGCTTGCGATCATGGTATAGGAGTGCAATTGTTACAACTTTGCTGGAAATTACTACCAAGATAAGATACTCTTTAGATATATATAATATATATATGTTAAGGAGAAGGCACACAAGCACTCAAGCCACCTGATGGTAAGTGGAATCTGAGACCCATAGACATTTGAATTCTCAAGACTATAATCCTAAGACCTCAAATGCGTTGCCAACCCTGAGGACTAAGATGGAATGCCTCTACGCTTGTAATTTCACCGGTTGCCCACACTGGAACTCAACATTGAGAACACTGTTGCTGATTAGTGAGAATACACGTGCAAAATTCAACAATTCAACGTTTCAATTTGGATTACCGGTTCTCTGGAACCTAAATAAAAGCTACATTTAACCCTTAAATAGGCAAAAATTAAAAAAACCTTAATTCTAACCCTATTTGATAATAACCAGTATAAAAAATATAAATAAAAAAAAAACAAAAAGTGAACATTATGGTATGTATCCTGTGGTGCACACTGCCAAATCAAGGGTACACCGGTATTTTCGGAACCGGTTCGAAGCCCTGCTCACAAATACTCAACTCACCTCATTGGTAGTGGTGTCCTGTGTAACCTTCAATATGGTGTAGGGCTCTCGTCTCCGCACAGCGTGCACCACCAGGAAGTGTATCTTGCGGCGCTCCTGGGGCGACCGGGGCTCCAGGTCGGCCCGGGAGCTCTCGCCGGCTTCCTCCTCGCCGCAGCGGGAGAAGATAAGGAGAGAGGCCATGTTTAGAGGTTGGTTTGTTGGTGACCTGGTAGCAATATTTTAGACTGAAATTCTCTTTCCATGGCTACTTTTATGTTTTTAGGGCAGTAGACATTACATACATACATAAAAACACTTGGGCCTAGTTGGGATTGACCCTGCCTCCAAAGCCCGATGGCTCAAATCCCGGTAAAGGCAGATATTTGTGTGATGAGCGCGAATATTTGTTCCTGAGTCTTGGGTGTTTTCTATGTATTTAAGTGGGCTTTAAAGGCAGGATCACTCCCAACAAGGTCAACGTGTCGTCAAACAGTAAACAGAGAAAATCAAAATCAAAAGCCGGCCATTTTTCAATCGGCCATCTTCCCTCCCCGAAGGTTACCGGAACTCCAACGTGTCGTCATTTCTTCCATACTCTTTTTTGCCAAGCTCATACCATGCCATATAAAGCCGCGTCCGCTGCGCTGTGTTTTTGATGTTTTCAAACGTCTAACATGTTTTTGAACAGAAAAATGCTGTGCCCAAAACGTTTTTGGTTCACAAACCAGGGATCGTTACCGATATTCTGACTACCGGTTTTAAATGATTATAATTGTTTTTCGCTATTTATACCGCTAAAGCTCTGATTACCGGTATAGTGAATACCGGTATTCAAGTAAGTATATTATCGGTTTAGCCAATTGAGAACAATACCTCTTTTTGATACTTTACCTCTAAAAACCATTAGCAGTAATACCTGTCAGTGTCAATATTCTCGTTTATTCGTATTTGTAATGTTTTCGGTACTCTTACAAAAAACTTAGACAAGTCTGAAATTGCAGTTAATTACAGTCTAATTCACATCACACTTATCAGGCGCAATAAATAGCGGTATTTAATACTGTAAATAGTGTATACATAGCGATAAAAACAAAAGCGGAATGACAACAATACCTCTAATTCGAATATAGGTATTATTTTTTAGCGGTAATAATTTGACAATGTAAATACAGGTATTGAATAAAACCGGAAACACAGAAACATGTTTTCCATCACGGATGGAAAACATTCCCCGTGTTCTTCTGGGGGTCATGTTTTTACTTTTGAAAGTCTTGTGTTCGTGTGAAGAACCGACAAATAGGGCATTAATAATTAATTATAAAAACTCATTTTCGTACCTTTGAATATAAATAAATATCCTGCAATCCTACAAAAGATGACAAATTGTGGGATTACAGGTGTCAAAAGAAAAGTGAAATACATTGTTCACTCTTAAGTCGCAATGGACGTGCAGTTGTACCTAAACATGTTTTGTAACATGTTGTGTTAGTTTTTTGGCGCAGCGGACACGCCTTAACTTAGATGACTTACCGTAATCTGACATGCCTGTAGCCAGGCCTAAGGCACTGCAAGGGTATGACGCGTTGAGACAGCATGTAGTTCGTGTCTGCGTCGTACACTTCGAATCGGATGAACGCCAGCTCCGGAAAGTTGATCTGGTAGAGGAACATGCTTAATTAATACTCCATACCATCTTTGTCTTATTTAGTAAACACTTCTAGAGTCGTCCCACAATAACTTTGCACAAGATATTAATCGGCATCCCATAAAATACCCTTATAATCTGTGTTCTTTCATGTCACTCAAACATTACATATTGGTATTACGTGTATATACAGTGTGTAAATGGTATACGGGCGTTCCTTTTAACTGTGGTTAGAACAACCACTACTGAGCACATTTAGGCAGCTTTTGTTAAAATTAAATTAAAAAAAAATAACCATACAAAATAATTTAACACGCAATGTATAACGAAAAATGCAATTAATTAAAAACGAAAATAACACCCTGACGGATGGACTTCGATGTACATTACGGGTCGATAGTATGTTCAAAAATTAATACCGGTGTATACGTTAGTGTAATCAAAATAATTCTTTCTGTTAATGATTAGTAGAGTCTTAATCTATGTCCAGTTTTAATAAACGCCCGTGTACCATTTACACACTGTATATATATTGATATATATTGGCGAAATCACTGTGTGGACCGCCATTTAATAAAAAAGAAGAAGAAGAAGAAGATTCCGGTAACCTTCGAGGAGGGAAGATGGCCGATTGAAAAATGCCCAGCTTTTACTTTTGATTTATTCTATTTACTGATTTACTCTATTCACTTGATATTGGCGAAATCACTGTGTGGACCGCCATTAATTAAAAAAGAAGAAGAGGAAGAAGTACGTGGATATTTTGTTGTGGTTTTTCTAACGATTCCTATTTTCAAAATGGGTAAACCTATTAAAAGTGGAATTCGAGAACTTATAGTCAAGATGATAACTCATTTGCAAAATGTAAAAGAAGAAATGGAGTCCGTCCGTAAGCAAATGGAGCAGTGTGTACATGAAATTCTAAACACTACGAGCAAGTCCCCAACAAATTCTTGATATTTTATATTTAACTACTTTCTGTGTTATTTTATATTCATCTCTTATGTATGGTACACAGAAATAATGTAGGATTGTAATGGTGAAATAGTTTTTGAAATCGGTCCAGTAGTTTTGAGTTTATTCTATACAGACATTCAAAAATATAAATCTTTCCTCTTCATAATGTTAGAGTACTCGTAGAAGGATCCATAGATAGAGTTAGGATGGTCGGGAAATATACAGGGTGTTAGGTAATGAGTGGATAATCCTTGAATTACGGATAGAGGGCACTTAGGACGTTATGAAAAAGCTAAAATAGGTCTAGTAAAAGTCGCACGGTTTTCGAGATATTTGGACTTTTAATCGGATTTTTCGTCATTTTTCCTTATGTCCATGTTACGAAAAACCCTTAATTTCATGTATTAATTCATATTTTTTCACTTTTTTCTTGCATGGTTAGTTTTTTTTATGACAACTTTTTGAGTAAACGCACAAAGTTTGTTTTTCCATACTACGTTTAAAACAAACGCGGGGATTTCTTAGTATGGAAAAAGTAACTTAGTGAGTTTACTCAAAAAGTTGTCATAAAAAAAACTTGGCATGTAGCTTTAAAAACTTCCTTAGTTCATAGTGATTCTAACCATGCAAGAAAAAAGTGAAAAAAATATGAATTATTACATGAAATTAAAGGTTTTTTGTAACATGGACATAAGGAAAAATGACAAAAATCCGATTAAAAGTCCAAATATCTCGAAAACCGTGCGACTTTTACTAGACCTATTTTAGCTTTTTCATATTGTCCTAAGTGCCCTCTATTCGTAGTTCAAGCATTATCTACTCATTACCTAACACCCTGTATATCGTCGCGCGTAGTACGTACATAATAATTAGAGCTATACTTGTAAGTATCAAAACTTGTTGTGTGACCAGTATTGTCAAAAACAAACTTAAGATTTCTACTGTTGTCACCTCATTGCAGAGTTATTGCGGGATGACTCTAACCTCAAAATGCTCCCTTTTCGCCCAAAATTCCAATTTTGTCATGAAAAAGAACCATCCATGATGTGAAATCAGGAATATCGTGTGAAAAATGTGGTCTCAAGTTGCTTTATTCACCAGGAAACTGACGTTTAAGCCAAACACGATGCATTTTGAGGTTATCCCATGACAATACTATGACTGTAAAGCTGGGTACGTATTTGAGCCGCTCATCCTGGGGCATGCTCGCCCCGCGCGGCGAGCTGCTCGCGACCCAAATTGTTGCACAAAAACATGCGCGAGTGAGGCAGGGTGCTTGCGGCGAGCTGACTTTGCATTGGACACGATGACAGCCGCGGCTGCGTTTATCATAATCATTTGTATCAAAATGAAGAAGAAATCGCCTCCGGGGTGGAACGGCTCAGCAACTTTATCAAATTTGTAGGCGCCTCGCCCACAGACAAGTTAGAACTTGTGGTCCTGCCCGCGGCGCGCTCGGCACACGTCCGCATGACGCTCGGCGTGGGCGCGGGCAGAGGTCCTAGCGAAGATGTGTTCGTTAACTAGCGTTTCTATTCGTTTTGTTTTTAAACCAATCGCTTCACTGGTAGGTAGATCACGTCATACGAAAAGTCACGTGATCTACTAGTGACGCGATTGGTTTAAGAACAAAACAAAACGAAACGCATGTTAGCGAACGCATCTTCTCTGGGGCCTCCGGAGACCGACTCTCGGCGCACGGCGCGTGACGCGAACGAAGCAGACCAACATACGTGAGCCGTGCTGCCTCAACCCGAGGCGCTGCTCTAATTCCTCTTCGATTCGACCTAAGTTAAAAGTTTCATGCAGAAAAAAATAATCAAAAAAGCAATGTCTCGTTTTGGACTACTAGTTACATGTTTTCTTCGCAGAACTTTTTGTGTTACGGATTTTTGTTAACCCGTGGAGCGCCATGGCATATACATATATCGCACTGCTAGATCAAAACAGTATCAACTCAAATAAAATGTTAGATTTTTTTCAAGTCCAAACACATTGGCATTAAAGTTGATTTAAAAATACAGTTTTATTTTGAGTTGATGCGGTTTTGATCTAGCAGTGCGATATGTGTATTACAATATCAATCTTAATTCGAATCACTCTGATTTCCAAATTAAAATATCGTTACGAACACATGGAGTTCATAGGGCGCTCCACGGGTTAAAATGTCGTCAAGTTAAGAGGAAATAATGCTCACACTTAACCCGCTAATGGTTAAAAATGCAAAAGCACTTATTGAACAGACATTGCCGCCTAAATCCAAGAAAAAGGTTACATTATCACTGATTTAATAATAATATCAGGGGACAATCTCACACAAATTGACCTAGTCCCAAACTAAGCTCTAGGCTTGTACTATGGGTACTAGACAACGATATACATACTTATATAGAGAAATACATACTTAAATGCATAGAAAACATCCAAGACTCAGGAACAAATATCTGCCCTTACCGGGATTTGAACCTAGGACCGCTGGCTTCGGAGGCAGGGTCACTCCCAACTAGGCCACCGTGTCGTCAAACTGATTTATTTCCTCGTAATCGAAGTGAAAAGCATAGGGTATAACTCGGTCTCAAAACCAATTTTATCCTCGACTTAATTATCCACTCTCGCCTATCGATTTAGATGAATACATAAGTCTTGGACAAAATTAGGGCATAAAGCCCTTGTTGTACAATCTACTATTGTTTCACGCTTACGGCTAAATCGAATTTTGTTCACTGTCTTTCATCATCATCATCATCATCATATCAGCCGAAAGACGTCCACTGCTGGACATAGGCCTCCCCCAAGGCTCTCCACTTAGACCGGTCTTGTGCCTTCCGCATCCATCGCGACCCCGCCATCCTTACGAGGTCGTCGCTCCATCTTGTTGGAGGCCTACCAACAGCTCGTCTCCCGGTCCGTGGACGCCATTCGAGAACTTTCTGGCCCCATCGGCCATCAGTTCTGCGAGCAATGTGACCCGCCCACTGCCACTTAAGTTTCGCTATTCTTCGGGCTATGTCGGTAACCTTAGTTCTACTGCGGATATCATCATTTCTGATTCTATCCCGCAGAGAAACCCCGAGCATAGCTCTCTCCATAGCCCTCTGAGTGACTCTGAGCTTTCTTATGAGGCCCATCGTTAGCGCCCACGTCTCAGATCCGTAAGTCATCACCGGCAACACACACTGGTCAAAGACTTTTGACTTCAAACACTGCGGTAATTTGGACGAAAAGACACTGCGAAGCTTCCCGAACGCTGCCCAGCCGAGTCGGATTCGACGAGTGACCTCTTTCTCGAAGTTGGACCTACCTAACTGGACCGTTTGTCCCAGGTATACATAGTCATCAACAACTTCGACTTTCACTGTCTTTAACCAAAACCAATTAAAGAAATAGCTATTAGTGCAACAAGAGAGCAAAGTTGGTTTTTGCCGCGAGTGTTGATTTTGAATCCCGAGCTAGCGAAGGCTACTAGGTTAGAATCCTGAGTGCAGCGAGGGATTCAGACACGAGATACAAATAACTTTGGTCTCGTGTTGCACATACAATTCACCTCAGCAGCGAGAAAATGTAACCTTAAGGTAAAAAAGACAACATCCCCCAGCCGCCCGCGCGTCGCACCACGACCACCTTCATGTTGTGAACAAAATTTAAAAAGTTGGTTTGTCTCACGCTCGCAGCAAAATTTTATATTACTCACTGTCTTTAAACAGCAAAATCTTTTTGAGGTGCTAATGTGAAATAGTATTTTTCACAATCGTGTTATAATAGAGAGGTTTTTAGTCGAGTACCGTGTTTAGGCCACGAAGCTTGCTGAGTGGCCTAAGTAAGGTACGAGATTAAAAAGTTTGATTATGACACTATAGTGGACAATACTTTTTGTACGAGTTCATTAAAACTAATAATTTAAATCATTAATACGAGTAACTATATAAGAAAACTAAATATCGTAAGTACTATACAAGGTGTGTTTGACCATGGGGCTTTAAATGTAGGGATCGATTCTACACCTCAAATGGAACTCCTTTTGTTCTATGACTTTAAAAAATGAGGTAATTATTATTATTTTTTTTACAAAATAAATTAATTCACTGATTTACTAGTAAAGTTTGAAAGTTTGATCACCTATAACTTACTGTAAATTAAGTTATTTTCTAAGTCGTAGAACAAAAGATGTAGCATTTGAGGAGTAGAATCGATACCTACATTTAAAGCCCCATGGTCAGACACACCTTGTATTGCCTAGTTCTACTATCCTATGTATATCAGGTAGCAAAATTAACTGTGGCTTCCTCTGCCATATTAGTTATTTCTTGAGGAGTTAAAGATGTTTCGTCACTGTCACTACTCATTTTCAGTGTTTATATTTTATTTTATTAAGCTTAAGGTCTGATTTTTATTTCCACAGAAAAAACGTAAACTTCTTAGCTTTGAAAAGAAAAGTTATCACACCACCGGCGTCCGTAATGTTGCAGTACTGTGCCAAGCTAAAAATACTAGCCAATCACAAAGCGTAGTTCTTTTTTATGCCCTGGATAGCAAGTTTAAGTAGATTTTTGACAGATGACGCGATGCTTTTACGTTTAAAAACGCCATACATAGGCAATTTTGTACCGCATCGAGTCTCCCTCCCACATGGGAGCAAAGTGACAAGGAAAAAAAAAGTTGAAAAGTTGTGTGGAAATCGGCTGTCATGGTATGGGCATGTGATGCGGAGGAATGAGGAAATTATCGTCAGGAAAGTCTTAAGTATGAATGTGGATGGCTATACGAGTAGGGGAAGACCAAAGAAACGATGGATGGACTGTGTGAAAGATGTTATGGCTAGAAAGGGAGTGACTACCGAGATGGCGACTAATAGAGAAGTATGGAAGAAAAAGACGTGTTCCGCCGACCCAAATAAGCTGGGATAAGGGCAGGAGAATGATGATGGGAGCAAAGTGACATATTTAATTAATTACGGCGAGAGCGTACATTGAATCCAGAGATAATGTGGAAATAATTTTGCTACCGTGTGACACGTGCTGCTTTTTACATCACCTATGAGGAAAATAAATCTTAGTGATGAAACCAATTAAATTATTTACACTCTAAAAGTGTTGAAATTATCAAATTTAACAGGCAACTAAATGTCCTTGAACAGAAAAGTTGGGGATTTCCATATACCTGGGTGGGATAGGTTGGAAGGTGGGAATAACTTTGATCCCTCCAGCAGGGAAAAAAGTCCCCTTTCCGAATTCCGAATACATATATGTTATGTATACATTTAACACCACGCCCTCATTCCCATGGTGGGGTAGCCAGAGTTACAGAATACCAACAACTCTAAAAATACTTGTTGATATTTCTGTAACCACATTTGGGTCATACACACTCTTAAAAACAAAAGTTGTCCTTCCTGTGCCAATATGTAGTTAAGAGCTTGTGTGCATATAAGTTTTGTTTTTATATGATAGGTCTAAAGAAGTCCTGACGCTGTTTATACGGGAATGGGCGTAGCAAGAAAATTAGGCATTAAAAACGTTAACGTCCACAGGAAAGACGCTGGCTTAAATCTGTGCATGACCCATTTTGCAAATCTTCCAAATTCCGAATACGTCATGTGAAATAACAATTTATATAACTAACCTTAAAATTAAACGTGTCATGCCACACAGGGTTCAGAGCGTTTCTCCTGGCCGCCCGGGTCCTTAGCTTTCTGCAATCAGCTGGCACTCCCAAAACCTCCACCTCCACGAACGCGTTGTAGAAAGAATAGACGTTCTCTGCGACGTATTGGCCGGAGATCACAGAGAGAGTCAGGTGAGCTGCGTGGATGCCATCGAACTCTTTCTCCATTGGATTAAATCTGCAGGGAATCAGCCAATGACTAGTTGCCTAGCTTTTGGACACTTAGGTTTAGCCTCCTAAGGCCTCTCGTACAAAAAAATGTACATAATGCATTAATTAGAAAATAGACCTATTGCAAAGGACATAAAATAGGTTTTCCTTTGTTCTTATGAGGGACAATCAAACTAGAAAATTGACTCTATTGCATTTGTAATAGGTGCATATTCCATTGGCAAATTTCGTTGTATGGTGGGTCTTAGGAGGTTGTTTTGATATTGGGTTCTTGTTGGAAGTTACAGTATTGTATGCTTAGTTATTAAAATCCTGTTAAACCCATAACTGCAATGAATAAATGAATTATGAATTACACATTCACCGGCAAAAAAACTCGCCCACCCGTCTTTTGTACATACAACTTCTTAAACCAGAGAATAACTTCGAAAATGCTTATCCTATTTTGTTGCACTTCAGAACCGTGGTCCCACTGCGATGTCCCACTGGTGGGACGAAACTTTTTCGTGGTCCCACCAAACACACACTTGACCGTTTTTTTTAAGCCGGATTGAAGGAACGCCATATGGTAAGAGTGGGTAAATTTCTATATTAATAATTTCGTGCAGGTCTACGGTAAACTCGAACGAAATGCACATCAAATTGAAGAGCGTAAAAAATTAGCCGATCCGAATCGACAACTTATAGGCGGAAAATTCGGATTATCAAGTATTTTCGATATAAAAATGAATAAATTGATAGAATAATTAGCGTTTCGAAGTAGTAGGACATCGCAGTGGGACCACGGTTCCGGAGTGTTTTGTTGTTGCTTGTAGTGTACAGATAACATCACGCCTTCATTCCCAGAGTGGGGTAGGCAGAGTTACAGAAATACCGACAACTATAAAAAGCCTTGTTGATAATTCTGTAACCACATTTTGCACAATCAGGCTAAGATGTTTACTAGTGTATTAGTGACAGGTTGCAAGCCCATCGCCTAACAATACTACAAGCCCTTATATGTGGTGTTGTGTTAATAGTTAACCTAGGTTCAAAATGGTCAACAAATATATTTATTGGTCGTGGCTCTTTCCAAAGGACTAAGTAAGTAAATTATTGCGTTTTGGGCGACTTTAAAATTTAAGGACCATTTCTGGTCATGACCCATATAAAAACATTTGTTGGCCATTTTGAACCTAGCTTAATGAGCGACAGAACACTACACAATGAAGTAGTTAAGTTAGAACAAGATGTTACTAATCGCATTTATAGAAATACTAGCAGTTGCCCGCGACTCGGTCCGTGTAGCAGTCATTTATCGCTGTTGCCTGGAACTGTCCAATTTTTCGGGAAATGGTACCCCTTGTTCTTCCCCGGGTTCAAGGCATTTTCATAATAAATTATATCGAAATTAGTTCTACGTATCAGCCATGAAAGCGTATCAAACAGACAAATACTGAGGGCCTGTTTCACAATCGACAAGTAAACTCCCTCTCTTTGACTATTTTCAATTGTAAGACCATTGTGAAACAGCCGTGAAACAAATTGAATTCTTAGTAAGTTTGTATTATTAGTACGAACGCAGATTAAGCTATTTTATAAAAAAGTCGGTCAAGTGAGAGTCGCACTCGCGCACCGAGGGTTCCGTACAAACTTATAAGAATGTAAAATTGAGTTTTCGATTAAGTAATCAGTTTATGAAATATTAAGCTAAAAGCGTTTTGTTAGAGTCAAGTGTCCCCCCCCTACAGCCAAAACTTTTCCTTTTGAGGTACGGAACCCTAAAAAATATGAAAAGGTTTATTTTTAGCACTTCCTAAATATATACAATATATAATATATATATATGACCTGCTAATATAATAAATATGAATGTTTGGGAGGATGTTTGGATAATAAATTTGAATTTTGCATGTTTATCTTTCTTTCTATTACGAAACAGCCGAACAGATTGCATGAAATTAGCTCAGAGACATTAAAATGGTATGCAAAAATGATGTTATTTGCATTTAGCAAAACATAAAAACATCGTAATAAATTAATGTTATCGGGTTTGAAAGTATTAAAAATATAAGAATCGCATGTTTCCCGCGACTCTGTCCGCGTTGAAGTCGTTTATCGCTATTCCCTCAGCAACCAAACATATTTTTAAGGTTATAATTATCATATGTTTTTCATAGGGACTCAAACTATCTCAATCACAAAATTTATCTAAACGGTCCCTGTGTGGTTGCCGGGTTAGAACAGTGCCACTGCATGTCTTCCCGTGGATGTCGTAAGAGGCGGCTAAGGGAATAAGGGCTTGTAGTACTGTTAGGCGATGAGCTTGCAACCTGTTACTAATACACTAGTAAACATTTTTAGCCTGATTGTGCAAAATGTGGTTACAGAATTATCAACAAGTCTGTTTAAAGTTGCTGGTATTTCTGTAGCTCTGCAAACCCCACTCTGGGAATGAAGGCGTGACGTTATGTATGTATGTTTGTGCGGTTCTACGGTTTATCCGTGAAAGCGTAAAAAACACACAGTAAGATAGAGTTATTTTCACATTTATACTATTAGTATCCTTACTAATATTATAAATGTGAAAGCGTGGATGTTTGTTACGCTTTCACGCAAAAACTACTTGACGAATCATCGTGAAACTTTGTACACGTATTCTGGGAGGTACTAGAAATAACATAGGATACTTTTTATTAATATATATATATATATATATATATATATATGTTTTACAAAATAAAAAATAAAATGACAAGAAAAAAAAATCAGCAGGCGAAGCCGCTGACGGGTCGCTAGTAGATTATATTCTTATAATAATAACACATAGGAACCTAGTCTACGCACCGATGTGATGCCCCTCATACTAGAGTGACCTCTTAATCCAATAAATAGTATCTCAGAGACAAATGCCATAGTAAATTCAATCCTCATTTCTTAGTAATAAGGTTGTGATTGCTGACATGCTGCTATTTGGCTTAGCACGGCAGTAGACCAAATTTGGGAACAGTACGACATTTGTGCACTCGTGTACATGTCGTTCCTTTTCTACCCCTTAAAAAAATATAAAAATATATCTTCTGAAGAATGTTGGTAAAGTTTTTATATGGGAAGGGGGCGAGCCTCCTATGGGGGGCCATGCCCCCCGACAAAATGATCCTCACCTTCTATAAGCGATATGATTAGGGTCCCACATGACAGCCGGTTTCCTCACATAGCCGACGGAACCGTTGCTTTCAAACATGGCGGCGTTGACCGCCATTGCGGCGTCCTCAGTTTGATAGTTCAGCGCCACTAGGTGCACGCCGCACGACCAGAACGTTACGGGATCGAAGTTCGAAGAGTCTATTCTTAGGCTGTTGACAAAAATACAGTAATATGTTGATATTCTATTATGTGATAAAACTGATAAAGATACCTATAAAACGGATTGAAACGACGATTTTCCCCGCTGAAAACGCTTCCAGAGCACCAAAAGTCACAATTGAAAATTATAAGCTTGAATCCACCGGCGTAACAGTATTTTAAAATAAAACCTTTCACCGGTAATCATTTCTCATGATAAACCACCTTAATACGGTTGGCAATAAAGGACAGAAGCATTTCACAAGGTGATATGTGATTTGGTCGGGTACAATCGCCCCCTAATTGAGGTAGGGTAAGATTGTTATTTGCCTGTCTGTTTACCGTATTAACAACACCTACCTGCATCATACACTCATAACATGACAACACATGTTGTCATTAGAAAATAGACCATCAGTTTCTCTTAATGTTTAAAACAATTCTTTACAGATTTTCGATTGTCGACTAGACTAGGGACTGCAGGTAAACTGTTACACTCTATAGTTGTTCTGTAAGAGCTTGCCTTGTCAAAAGCTGGGGTCCATGAATTCCCAGAGATTAGAAATAGTTCATCTCTAGCCACTCTAGACCAAGGTTAATCACTCACCCGGCGGGGTAAGTCCGGACGAGCTGCGTCTCAGTATGGGTCTCAGTCACCAGCTCCATCGTAAATTTACGGCCGACGTCGCCGATAGGTAAGCAGCGCACGGCTCTGGGCTGGTTGCTAGATCCAGGTCTAGATATGAACTCACCCGGAGGGGTAATTCCGGACGAGCTGCGTCTCAGTATGGGTCACCAGCGCTATCGGGTGCTTGCGGCAGATCTTGCTGATGTCCTTGTTCTTGGAGCTGCAGCGGTAGAGGTAAGCAGCTTACAGCTCTGCGCTAGTTGCTAGATTCAGGTCTAAATATGAACTCACCCGGCGGGGTAAGTCCGGACGAGCTGCGTCTCAGTATGGGTCACCAGCGCTATCGGGTGCTTGCGGCAGATCTTGCTGATGTCCTTGTTCTTGGAGCTGCAGCGGTAGAGGTAAGCAGCTCACAGCTCTGCGCTAGTTGCTAGATTCAGGTCTAAATATGAACTCACCCGGCGGGGTAAGTCCGGACGAGCTGCGTCTCAGTATGGGTCACCAGCGCTATCGGGTGCTTGCGGCAGATCTTGCTGATATCCTTGTTCTTAGAGCTGCAGCGGTAGAGGTAAGCAGCTCACAGCTCTGCGCTAGTTACTAGATTCAGGTCTAAATATGAACTCACCCGGCGGGGTAAGTCCGGACGAGCTGCGTCTCAGTATGAGCCACCAGCGCCATTGGGTGCTTGCGGCAGATCTTCTCGCCTATGGCCTCGTTCACGAAGTTGCAGCGGTAGAGGTAAGTAGCTCACAGCTCTGCGCTAGTTGCTAGATTCAGGTCTAAATATGAACTCACCCGGCGGGGTAAGTCCGGACGAGCTGCGTCTCAGTATGAACCACCAGCGCCATTGGGTGCTTGCGGCAATCTTCTCGCCTATGGCCTCGTTCACGAAGCTGCAGCGGTAGAGGTAAGCAGCTCACAGCTCCGCGCTAGTTGCTAGATTCAGGTCTAAATATGAACTCACCCGGCGGGGTAAGTCCGGACGAGCTGCGTCTCAGTATGGGCCACCAGCGCCATTGGGTGCTTGCGGCAGATCTTCTTGCCGATGGCCTCGTTCACGGAGCTGCAGCGGTAGCATGGGTGGTGGATCGCAGGCGCGTTGAGACAGCGTGCGCGGGTTTGGGCTAGTTGCTGGGACAAGGAGACCATTCGATAAAGTACTAGCTTAGTAGTTTAAGGAAGCTTTAAGACTACGTTTTCACCTGGCTACGGTCCTGTAGGGAAGTTCGTGTGGAATCCTATAAAGCGGCCAAGTGCGAGTCGGGCTCGCGCACGAAGGGCTCTTTACCTTTACCTAACATTAAACACTATATTATAACCTTTTTTTAGTTTCACCTGTTCCAGTGTCTGTATTAAGATCGAAAAAAAAAAACGGCCAAAAACACTTTTGTTAAGGGGGGCCCTTGAATATAGATTTATTCTGTTTTTAGTACTTGCTATAGCGGCAACAGAAATACATCATCTGTGAAATTCAACTAACTAGCTATCACGGTTAGAGATACAAACCGGTGACCGACAGAAGGACAGTGGAGTCTTAGTAATAGGGTCCCATCCCATTGTTACCCTTTGTGTACGGAACCCTAAAAAAATTTATGACATCATAGCCGTAAAATGTACCAGGTGACGGATGCCCACCCAAGTCTAATATACAAGGACAGACATCTAGTGAACATTCCAGAAAAAAAAGCCTCGACATGCGAACTTCTCTACAGGACTGTAAGGTCCTGGACTATTCGTCTCAGCACGTGCTGAAAGAAGATTTACATACAAGGTAAAGTCGGTGGTGTTTCCGGTGGTGGTGGTGATCTGGATTTCAATAACCATAAGGGTCCCCCAAACCTATCGACGCGGAATCGGCGTTAGCTGATCAAAAAAACTCTTTATGTCTACATAAAGTCTAAGGTCTTTATGTCCGCGTCGATATAGGTTTGGGGAGACCCTAACGCCTATGTATCTGTTCTTTGGATATATTACATACATACATAACATCACGCCTTCATTCCCAGAGTGGGGTAGGCAGAGCTACAGAAACACCAACAACTACAAAAATAATTGTTGGTAATTCTGTAACCACATTTTGCACAAACAGCCTAATATGTTTACCAGTGTATTAGTGACAGGTTGCAAGCCCATCACCTAACAGTACTAGAAGCCTTCATTCCCTTAATCGCCTCTTACGACATCCCCGGGAAGACATGGAGTGGCACTATTCTAACCCGGCAACCACAAGGGCAAACGCACAGGATATATTAAATCTGATCATATTTCCTTGAGACTGTTAAACTAAATCCTCCATAGCTTTTTTTTAAATTAAGGAGAAGGCACACGAGCGCTCAGTCCACCTGTTGGTAAGTGGAATCTGAGACCCATAGACTTTTGAATTCTCAACTCTATAATCCTAAGACCTCAAATGCGTTGCCAACCCTGAGGACTAAGATGGAATGTCTCTATGCTAGTAATTTCACCGGTTATCTTCGAACACTGTTGCTTGTCGGGTGGCTAATGGATAAGATGGTGGTAGCGATCCGAACGGACCCTGTACAGGGTCCTACCACCACTCAAAATACACCGTTTTTGCAGGATTTGGGTGTATTTTCGAAACCCTATGATCTTTAACGTTGATGTTTAATTCAATTGTTGAGTTCTTACAACTTCTTAATACTGGTGGACCATTTTTTAGGGTTCCGTAGTCAAACTAGCAACCCTTATAGTTTCGCCATGTCCGTCCGACCGTCCGTCCGCAGCTTAGTAAAGTTTCGATACTTTCTCCTACAGAAACCGTGTCCCCTAGACTAGATAGGTACTAAGCTGTTACGTTAGGTATCTTAGGCCAAGCATTTTTGTCTGTTAGATAATCCTCGACCCTATAGTAAGCTTTAGACATTAACGACTTTTTCAAGTTATTTTTAAGTGTCAGCACTACTAAATGGTAACTTAAAAACTGCGTCGGGTAATTTAATTTATTATAGAAAAGGTTGCATTGACCTACAAAATGATTAATATACTTTGCGGACTAAAAATTTAAAAACTTTTGCGTTATTAATGATAGGTAATTGTTATCCCCGTTTGGTAGAATGTTTTTTTTGGTCAAAAAAACATTACCATTAGCTCAGATGGTAACCGTAGTCATTAAAATTATTTAATAATTACGTACTTAACAAACAAATTATTCAATCGGTTTATTAACACAATTGGTTTATTCAATGTTTCCAGTTGCTAACTCATTGACTGTGTAAAGAAAGGATATGGTAATTTCTTTAACGCAGATATCATCTTCGGTAGTATAGTGGTAAGTATCCCCGCCTGTCACGCGGGAGACCGGGGTTCGATTCCCCGCCGGAGAGTCTTTTTGTAATTTTTTTTTGTTGTTAATTGTATTTTTATTTGTGTTTAAAGGTTGTAAGATATTTTTTTATAAATGATGTAAGTTTCAGTTTGAGTGAATTTTCTGTTATAATATTATTATCCTCATTTAATAGTTAAAATGGCAATTCTTGCAACAAGCGATTTTTTTTTAAGGAATGGTTAATACAAGGAGTAGGTACCTTAAACAATAATGAAACAATCTTAAGTACCTAATAAATAATCCTAAAAATAGCGGGCAAAATGACTTACTTTGGATATGTTCATTCACGACTGAGTTATGGCATCATTTTCTGGCGCAACTCTACCGATTGGTTAAAGGCATTTAGGATGCAAAAACGATGCGTAAGAGCACTTTGTGGTGCACATCAGAGGGGTTCATGCCTACCCCTCTTTATTCAATACGGAATACTTCCACTTCCCTGCATATACATTAAAGAAATAGCTGTATTTACTAAGAAACATATACAACTGTTTGGGAAAAAAAGTGGATGTAACAAAAAATTACGAAATAACTCAAGATTGCCTGTTATGTTTCGTTCGCAGTCAATTTTTTACAAAAAAAGTGTTTATGGTATGGCAATTAAGATATTTAATAATATTCCTGACATGTTTAAGAGTTTTGACAATGATGCTTTTAAAAAAGGTATTCATAAATGGTTATTAAGAAAAGTGTTTTACTCTATTGAAGAATTTTTGAATAATAAAGGTAAATTATAAATGACAATTCTAACTAGATAAAGTGTAATGTAGAGCATTCGGTTAAGTTATACATAAAATATTGTACACCACAAGCATGGCAGGCTATAGCAGGAATCGTTTAATATTACTGTGTCATCTTATGGACCTGTAGTCATGCAATAAATGTTTTTGATTTGATTTGAATAAAAAAACGAAATTTATATAAAAAAAGGAAAAGGTAAGCTACTTAAATAAAGAAAGATAAAGAATAAAGTGCTTTATAAACTTTGAGTTGAGAATTTTTCATATTTTTTGGTCAATAAACTTCGGAGTTCAGGGGGATGGTTATTTATTGTGCATTTTTGGCTACAAAAAAAAAGACAGTCACGGTTAATTATAAAAAAGTATGTTTTGAAATGTGCAGACTAAGCCATTTCAAAATGACACCCAGTCTTCTACACTTACAAGTTCCCGTGTGGTTGCCGGGTTAGAATAGTGCCACTCCATGTCTTCCCGTGGGTGTCGTAAGAGGCGACTAAGGGAATAAGGGCTTGTAGTACCGTTAGGCGATGGGCCTGCAACCTGTCACTAATACACTTCTTGGCCTGATTGTGCAAAATGTTGTTACAGAATTATATGTGCATGTCATGCTCGCTTAAAGGTCTTTGCTTACGGCGGCGTCTATATGAGCATGTCATGCTCGCTTAAAGGTCTTTGCTTACGGCGGCGTCTATATGAGCATGTCATGCTCGCTTAAAGGTCTTTGCTTACGGCGGCGTCTATATGAGCATGTCATGCTCGCTTAAAGGTCTTTGCTTACGGCGGCGTCTATATGAGCATGTCATGCTCGCTTAAAGGTCTTTGCTTACGGCGGCGTCTATATGAGCATGTCATGCTCGCTTAAAGGTCTTTGCTTACGGCGGCGTCTATATGAGCATGTCATGTTCGCTTAAAGGTCTTTGCTTACGGCGGCGTCTATATGAGCATGTCATGCTCGCTTAAAGGTCTTTGCTTACGGCGGCGTCTATATGAGCATGTCATGCTCGCTTAAAGGTCTTTGCTTACGGCGGCGTCTATATGAGCATGTCATGCTCGCTTAAAGGTCTTTGCTTACGGCGGCGTCTATATGAGCATGTCATGCTCGCTTAAAGGTCTTTGCTTACGGCGGCGTCTATATGAGCATGTCATGCTCGCTTAAAGGTCTTTGCTTACGGCGGCGTCTATATGAGCATGTCATGTTCGCTTAAAGGTCTTTGCTTACGGCGGCGTCTATATGAGCATGTCATGCTCGCTTAAAGGTCTTTGCTTACGGCGGCGTCTATATGAGCATGTCATGCTCGCTTAAAGGTCTTTGCTTACGGCGGCGTCTATATGAGCATGTCATGCTCGCTTAAAGGTCTTTGCTTACGGCGGCGTCTATATGAGCATGTCATGCTCGCTTAAAGGTCTTTGGTTACGGCGGCGTCTATATGAGCATGTCATGCTCGCTTAAAGGTCTTTGGTTACGGCGGCGTCTATATGAGCATGTCATGCTCGCTTAAAGGTCTTTGGTTACGGCGGCGTCTATATGAGCATGTCATGCTCGCTTAAAGGTCTTTGCTTACGGCGGCGTCGTTGATCGGGTCGCCAAATTAGGGATCACCTAAAAAAAAAACTACTTGTTTTTATATTTTGTCATGATGATGTCATGACATCTGTCACTGTTTTTTTAATTATGTGTCGGACTAAGGTTAGTGTCCATCTTAATCCGTCCCAGATTTAATAAACTGTTTTTATTTTTCATAAATATATGACGCAACCAAAAAATCAGTATTTTTTTTAAATTGCTTATAAAAGTCTATTCTTTCGAATAAAAATATAAAAACAAGTAGTTTTTTTTTTAAGGTGATCCCCAATTCCCGAACACATGGTTGGCCGGTCTGTTCACGTTTGCAAGGACTGGTTCTTCGGTTTATTATTCTAGTTATGGCTTTTGACGTAGAGACCTCGTCGTGTTGTTCTCCTAGACTCATTATTTTTAGTTTAATGTTAATAGCCTTTCATTTGTAACGATTTTATTTGTTCTGGCTTTAATAATTATCATTAATTACTTTATTAAGTACTTGTAATGTGTACTTTAAAGTATTTACTGTACTTTTTAGGGTTCCGTAGTCAAACTAGGAACCCTTATAGTATCGCCATGTCAGTCCGTCCGTCCGTCCGTCCGCAGCCTAGCGCAGAGACATTTAGTACTAGAAAGCTGTTATTTGGCATGAATATGCATATTTAATCACGCCAACAAAGTGGTACAATAAAATGTAAGAAAAATGAGTTTTTTAGTACCTCATTTACACGTAACGTGGGAATGTATTTTTTTTTCTCGTCTACCATATAGTGTGGGCTGTCGTTGGATAGGTCTTTCAAAAATATTACGTATTTGCGAAAACAGTTTTCCGATTAATTAATCGGTTTATGATATATTAAGCTTTAAAGCGCTAATTTTTGTTAGACTCAAGTGTCCTCCCCTTCCTACTGCCAAAACTACAAATAGGTACTAAAAATTTGAAATAATCTTAAACAAAAGAACATATAACAAATTTATCATGACTAAGTAGACATCATTGCTTCTTGAGATACAGGCGATTAAAGTGTCCTACCAAAATCATCTAAGACGGCACCAATTGACTCTAAATAGATAATTAGTTATTACTTGTTGTTTTTTATGTTTGTAGTACTTAACGGCTTCGGAACCCTACACTGAGCATGGTCCGACATGCTCTTGCCCGGTTTTTTATTGAAAAAATGACCTGCTGGAGTTTCTTGTCGCTTCTCCGCAATGATGGTCTTATCCGAAGCGCTAGTAAATTCACTTCATATTTCCGACGCGTTAAAGACCCCTATGGTGGCCTATTTACTGGATAAACATTTTGATTGTGATTTTTGTTTTTATAAACAAGTATTTGCAAGTAGTTCGATAGTGAGTGGAAAGGTCGGAAGGGGCAGCCCTAGTCGCACTTTTTTTAATCAAATCGGGGAAATACTGGAAAAAGGCCGAATCTTAAGACCCGAAACTGACGTCATGGCTCAATGTATGAATGTGGAAGAAGCGAAAGAGCTTTGTCAGGATCGTAGGTGGAAAGAAGTGGTCTCTGCCTACCCTTCTGGGAAACAGGCGTGATTTAATGTATGTATGTAAGTAAACAAGTATTTTTAGAGTTGTTGGTATTTGCTGTAGCTCTGCCTGCTCTGCCTGGGAATGAAGGCGTGATGTTATGTATGTAGGTACCTATATATTTTGTACTCACCGTGCCGGTGCTGTCGCTGCTCTCGGAAGACTCGAAGCTGCTGCAGGGCGCGCTGTCCTTGCTGGCCTGCTTCACCGAGCTACGCGGGGAAATGGGGTTGAGGCCGCGGAACTTTATAGCCTGCGACAATAGTTATTTGTGGAACAAGAGAGCAAGGTTGGTTATTGCTGCGAGTGGTGATTTTGAATCCCGAGCAAGCGAACGATTCTAGGTTAGAATCCTGAGTGCAGCGAGGGATTCAAAGGCACGAGTTGCAAATAACTTTGGTCTCGTGTTGCACATACAATGTTTCACCTCAGCAGCGAGAAAATATAACCTTAACACCATCCCCCAGCCACCACGACCACCATTAAACTAAAATTAAAAAGTTACTGTACACGCTCGCGGTAAAATCGAGTTTGGCTCAATGCCTTTAAACGGCAAAACCACCCTTTCTTACGAGACCAAGGTTATTTGCATCTCGTGTCATTCTAACCTAGAATCCTACACAATCTGGATGTGCAATCAGCTCGTATATATAATACTATCAACAAAGCATTAAATATATACCCATTAATAACTTATACCTGTAAAAAGACTAATAAAGTGGTTGTTTGAGCTCAATTATAATGACACAGAGGATATGCTAAAGTAAATTAAAATATACACACTTAAGCACTCACACACACACACACACATACACACATACACACACACACACACACACACACACACACACACACACACACACACACGCACACGCACACGCACACACACACACACACACACACGCACACGCACACGCACACGCACAAGCGGTTAATATTAATATTAATATTGTATTTTGTAATAATTTATTTAAATCGTTTAGAAAACAATGTACTACATTTGGAAGAGCGAGTCCTCCTGCTACAGATAAGCTTATTATCTACTAGGAGGCCTCAACAACTTATGTAACCTAGTTATTGTTGTATGAATAAACGATTTTCATTTCATTTTCAATCAAGATCATCTCTATAGGCAGTGAGAATACGATTTTCTGTATTAATACACATTTTTGTGACGTTAACAGAAGACAAATACAATACGAGATCATCTCGAAGCATGAGTAAACCTAATCTTGAAAGAAATCAGAATAGGAAACATGCATGAAATGCAGAATTGAGTTTCATTGACATGATTTAGGAGAAAAAATACAAAAAGCATATAAAACGCAGTACACTAAGTTTTGACCCGTTTACCAAGATTTTACATAGAATCGAAACTTGTTAATATTCGCTTAAACAAAGTAATTTCTGAAATAAAGCAAATTGCCTTATAAGGTCCGTATATAAACATGGAACAACAGCTTTGGCGTCATTCCTGTTGTCGCAGGGGTTGTCTGAACTATGACTTTTCAAAGCTTCATATCTTATGAAAAAATAAGATTACATTTGTTTCGCGTATACACTTATTCTTCTCTTTCATAGCACTTTCCAGAGAGCGTAAGTTGTTCCCTATTGGTTTCCTGGACGTATAGATGCTCGCGAACCGGATTTAGGAGAAGGCAACCGGGGCTACAGGGCCACAATGGAGACTGGTAAACAACTTTTCCTTTGCTTGACATTGAGCTTTCTCTCCTGAGCATTGGAAGTGATTTACTTCGGGAACTGGATTTCGGCGAAATCATCAACGATTTTTCGGCGAAAGCTTGGAAGGTTCCGTTCTTTAACGCTAAAATTTAATCTCATATTTGTTTTTGATTATATTTATATATTTGTTAAATAATAAAAGATTCTACACTCGCGGTCAAATAATACGGGTCAGAGTGCGTTTTTCATACAAACGAGGCTAATTCGAAGCCTTGGTTCCTGGTCAGGGGTTGTTTTGAGTGAGGTTCAATGATGGATACTCCGAGGTTCAATAGAGAAGTTTTTAACATACCTGATCGTACAATCAGTTAACACCACAGCGAGAGAGTATGGGTCAGCATTTGGATTTCCTTACATTCATTGCCATTTTAGATGTTTTCTGAACATGCACAATTCCGGCGTTAACCGCAGATTCAATCAGTTGGGTATCCTAGGCACTCTGGAAGTCCTGTATCGATGCTCGGGGTATCCACCATCAGATTTTACTAAAAGCATCCCCTGGCGAGGAAGATTTAGTACACATTGGTCAGATTCCTTTTTGGTCAGAATAAATTATAGCCTGTTTTTTTCGGGAAAAAACGGAATTACTTTTTGGACAGAAAAAACTTTGGTTAATTTTTATAATTTATTTATTTGTTACATTATATTATTTAATATTAGGCAGTGTCGACGGAGCTCCGCTTACGCGGAGCTCCTATTTCTGGATGGTTTGGCCCTCCGGGCCTGCTGCAAAACTAACATAACCTAAACCTACCTACGTATTCTATGGTCATCCGCGTATCAGGTAATATGTGTTTATTCTCACGATAGCCGAATCTGCTCGAAAGTCCGTTTTCGTCCGAAAAAAAACAGGCTATAATGTATTCTGACGAAAAAGGAATCTGACGAATTTGTACTAGACCGCGAGGAACCAAGGCTTCGAAACAGCCTCTTTAGTATGAAAAACGCACTCTGACCCGTATTATTTGACCGCAACAGTATACTTTGTTTCACAGTAAATTATTCGTTGGAAAACTCGACTGAAAAAAATGCCGTTTTATTTGGAAAGTATTTTATAGGGGGCCTCCACTCCTTTGTTGCTCCACGATGCTCGAAATGATATTGGTGATACCAAGCGACTTTAGTGATAGCTGCAAAATTAACTCTTCCATTCAATCAACAAAAGCATAGTTACCTGCACATAAGTAACCATATCGCTTAGCTCCTTAGCGATCTGGTTGCTTCTCTTCCTTGCGGCGGCACATTGCTTCGTGTCCGGTCGAAGGCTCCGGTACAGCGAGAGAGAAGCTCGGCCGCACTTGTCTTCCATTGAATTTAGGATTTTGTGCAGCTCTTTTTCTGTAACAAAAATCAACTTATATAGAATGTCTGTCTTATTTTCAGTGAACGGAATAGGTAGTGCAATTTCTGGTGAATGACCTTAAACATTATACTTAATATGGAGAAGAACCCAGATTCCGGGACTCGTATTATTTCCACAGAATGTTTTCTTGACATGACCTTAATTGAAGTGAAATGGGAACATAAAAATTATGTTATTGTAAATACTTTTTTACTTTTTGTCATTGCAAGTGTCTACATATTTCGTCAATGCGATATTCTATGCTAGCAAAATAATCGTTAAAATCATATTTTGCAAATGTAATCCCGGGGTTACAAGCTATATCCATACTAAACTTACGCACCGAAGTCTCGCGAAATTGCACTACCTATTCCGATCACTGCTTATTTTAAAGGATCTCCTATTTCTGGGTGGTGCCTGTAAAACTTACATGACCTAAACCTACCTACGACTCTATAACCTAATTGCACTATTTGCAATTAAAGCGTTCTGCGAGTATCATGTTTTGTTTTGCGAATGTGATATTTTGCGAAGTATAAAATCAATTTATGCAATGATTTTATCTACGAGCGAACCCTTCTTTTGAAATTTATATCATAACGCCTTACCATATCGAATAGGTGGGCTCGTTTGTAGATTAAATCGCTACACAAATTGATTTTAAAGTTAGTTTTAGTTTAAAAATCGCCCCCTGAACTGAATGTAAGCACACCAAACGTTAAGCAGTCAATCAAAGCTGTTTTGTAGAGCTTCGACGTATTTTTAGATGTTTACCTACCGATTTTATTGGCTAACGAAATATATTTCGTCATAGCCTTCATCAGAGAAGTACTCCCACCAGGCTGCTGCCTGACTACTGGAACAGAGAGCTGGTCCGCACTGTCTGCTTTAGAAAATATTGGGCAGTACTTCATGCTGCACTCACCATCCAAGTCCTCGTCGTCAGCATAGTCCTCATCGGAGAAGCACTCCGCCAGACTGCTCCCTGACTGCTACGATAGAGAGCTGGTCCGAACTGCCTGCTCCGATGAAGATATTAGGGTTCATGATTCACTCACCTTCATCATAGTCTTCATCAGAGAAGTACTTCCGCCAGGCTGCTGCCTGACTACTGGAACAGAGAGCTGGTCCACACTGCCTACTTTAGAAAATATTGCGGAGTACTTCATGCTGCACTCACCATCCAAGTCCTCGTCGTCATCATAGTCCTCATCGGAGAAGTACTCCACCAGACTGCTCCCTGACTGCTGAGATAGAGAGCTGGTCCGAACTGCCTGCTCCGATGAAGATATTAGGGTTCATGATTCACTCACCACTATCATAGTCTTCATCAGAGAAGTACTTCCACCAAGCTGCTGCCATACTGCTGGAACAGAGAGCTGGTCCGCACTGCCTGCTTGAGAAGTTATCGGGGAGTAGTTCATGCTGCACTCACCATCCAAGTCCTCGTCGTCATCATAGTCCTCATCGGAGAAGTACTCCGCCAGACTGCTCCCTGACTGCTGGGATAGAGAGCTGGTCCGCACTGCCTGCTCTGGGAGAGATGTGCTGGTATGACGGATGCCGTTCGATCTGAAAATAACATATTAGTCTACCACAGGAACAGTTAAAGCTTAAAAGACGATTGGCGAACGTCTAATCACATTAGGCTGAGTTTCCATCAGAGCGAGGAAGAGGAGCGGTGTGCGAGGAAAAACTTCACCAATAGAACTCCTTGCCTCGCTCAGCGCAGCCCTCCTATTGGTGCTGGAGGAAGCGCAGACTATGTGGAATAATTATTAGATCCTAAAAATGTTCACTAACTAAGCTTTTAATTATGATATTAGAAGTTAACTATCCGGAGGCAGCGTGACAGTATCAATAGTACTAACCTGCTAAATGCGGTGGCTAGAACGCCTCCGTACCCTTGCGCAGAGCTGGCTCCTGTCAGCCCAACAGTGGGGCTCGACTCCATTGGAAGCAGCTTCTTGTTCTTTATTAGCACCTGAGAAAAGAAGTAAGGTTTTAGGTCAGATGGGGCGTCAATTGCTCAACTGCGACTACGGGGCGAGTGCGTCAAACCAACAATATCTTTTGCGGGTGGTAGGACCTTGTGCAGGGTCCGGATCGCTACCACCATCTTATCCATTAACCTACCGGCAAACAGCAGTGTTCGCTTTGTTGTTTTCCGGCTTGGGGATAAGACAGCCGGTGAAATAACTAACATAGAGGCATTCTATTTTAGTCCTCAGGGTTGGCAACGCATTTGCAGTGCATAACAATATCGCGTTTGACTTGTTTTAGAATCGTTTATGTCGCAGTCGCCATTATTGTAACTGACATAAGAGTTATCAAAACGTTGACAATACGGAAACAGGTCAAAAACGATATCGTTATTATCGTGTAGAACCCCAGCCCAGCCCTGATCTAATCTTACCTTGTATTTAAGCTGTTCGGGGCTGGGAAGCCGCGGCTCATCCGTGTAGTCCACTTCGAAAAGGAACGACGTCACCAATTTGTCTCCAAACACTGCCTGGATGAAGACCAATATAGTAAAGACATGAAGGAAATAGGACTAACACGTAAATTAGATCAACCAATTCAAGTGCGACCTTCGCGTAGTACCTATAAACAACCGGCCAATTGCAAATCGGACTCGCCCATAAAGGGTTCCGTAGTAGCAAGAGGATATATGACGTATTAAAAAAAAACTACTTACTAGATCTCGCTCAAACCAATTTATCATTCTCTCATTTTAGAAGTTACAGGGGGGCACACATTTTACCACTTTGAAAGTGTCTCTAGCGCAAACTATTCAGTTTAGAAAAAATATATATTAGAAACTCAATATCATTTTTGAAGACCTCAAAAAGATATTCAGTTCTATGGAGAACCCCCAAAATTTATTGTTCTCTATGTCTGTGTGAAAATCTTAATGCGGTTCACAGAATACATCTACTTACCAAGTTTCAACAGTGTAGTTCTTATAGTTTCGGAAAAAAGTGACTGTGACATACGGACGGACAGACAGACAGACATGACGAATCTATAAGGGTTCCATTTTTTGCAATTTGGCTACGGAACCCTAAAATGGGAAAAAATCACGTTTGTTGTATGGGAGACCTTAATTTCATTATTTAATTTTGAAGTGAATATACCTACAACTAAATATTCTGTGAGTAGTTCAAGCGTCTGTCTGTAGCCGTTATTAATATCAAGCAAAAAAGGCAAACAAAACACGTTTGTTGTATGGGAGACCCGCTTAAATATTTATTTTATTCTGTTTTTAGGGTTCCGTAGCCAAATGGCAAAACATGGAACCCTTATAGATTCGTCATGTCTGTCTGTCTGTCCGTCCGTATGTCACAGTCACTTTTTTCCGAAACTATAAGAACTACACTGTTGAAACTTGGTAAGTAGATGTATTCTGTGAACCGCATTAAGATTTTCACACAAAAATAGAAAAAAAAAACATAAATTTTGGGGGTTCCCCATACTTAGAACTGAAACTCAAATTTTTTTTTTCATCAAACCCATACGTGTGGGGTATCTATGGATAGGTCTTCAAAAATGATATTGAGGTTACTTGCATCATTTTTTTCTAAACTGAACAGTTTGCGCGAGAGACACTTCCAAAGTGTTGAAATGTGTGTCCCCCCTGTAACTTCTAAAATAAGAGAATGATAGAACTAAAAAAAATATATGATGTACATTGCCATGCAAACTTCCACCGAAAATTGGTTTGAACAAGATCTAGTAAGATTTTTTTTTTAATACGTCATAAAAACATTGATCAAAGCTACAACGAACTTTTATATTATGTTACTTGCTGCTACGGAACCCTTCATGGGCGAGTCCGACTCGCACTTGGCCGCTTTTTAGAATTTGTTGTTATAGCGGCAACAGAATATCATCTGTGAAAAATGCCTAGCTATCTCTGTTCTTGAGATACAGCCTGGTGACAGACAGACGGACTGTTGAGTCTTAGTATTAGGGTCCCGTTTTTACCCTTCGGGTACGGAACCCTAAAAACCGGGCAACAGCATGTCGGACCATGCTCAGTGTAGGGTTCCGAAGCTGTTAAGTACTACAAACATAAAAATCAACAAGTAATAACTAATTTTGTATTTAAAGTCATATGGCGCCTTCATAGATGATTTTAGTAGGTACCTACACTTGAATCACCTGCATCTCAAGAACCAATGATGTTATATCGACGGTTCTGTGACTCAACCTCGTATATTTAATTTTGTCCAGTATAAACTGACACGCACTAAGTATGTACTCGCGTACTTAGTGAGTGTCAGTTTATACTGGACAATATTATATATACGAGGTTGAGTCACAGAACCGTCGATATGCGCTTTCACTTAAGATTTTTAGTATTTGCCGTTTTGGTTGTAGGGCGGGCGGGTATCATTATTTTATTTTACCACTGATAGCGTGACTTATTATGTATATTCATGCCAAATTACAGTTTTCTAGTACTAAGAGTCTGCGCTAGGCTGCGGACGGACGGACGGACATGGCGAAACTATAAGGGTTCCTAGTTTTATATTTTATATTTTTTTCGTGGATGTCGTGATAGGCGACTAAGGGAATAAATGCTTGTAGTACTGCTAGGCGATGGGCTTGCAACCTGTCACTAATACACTGGTAAACATCTCAGCCTGACTATGCAAAATGTGGTTAAGTAGGTACAGAATTATCAACAAGTTTAGAGTCGTTGGTATTCTGTTGCTCTGCCTACCCCACTCTGGGAATAAAGGCATGACGTTATGTATATATGTATGTCAAATTATTTGGTGCTGTCTTAGATGAATTTTAGTAGGTAGGTAGGTATCTCAGGAACCAATCAAGTCTACTTAGACGCGATAGTTTTCCGTTTAGATTCCTGAACATTGTCATTTCATAAAAGATATATAAAAAAAATACTCGTGGTTTTCGCTTGGTTAGAGACGATAATATTCTACTTAAATTCGTAACATTATTGCTTTGATATTTAAGGTAATCGCTATGGAACCTATAAAGGCATGTTTCTTTGTCTGGTTGTAAATAGTAAACATGAATTGGTAGTTGACATAGTTGCAGCGTTCAGCAACAATAATTGACCGAGAGCTTCGACGGCTGGCAAAATGTATTCACTAATGATCAGTTCTGAAACCGGTTGGCGAACACCGATATAAATCTGTCATGGGGGGTGTCGTAATGTTAGTTTCCAACATAGATATAGTGCCTATAGTTATAAATTTCACATGCGACCAGGGGTAAGAGAAAGATATAATGACGTCAAAATTTCGCACATGTTGCTTACTGTTTGAAGTGTGCCTATAATCCGACTATAATGCCCGGTCGATAGAGACAAATCATGGAAATGTTTTCATTTTCCGGACGAATCTGAGCGGCTCAGCCTGAGGCATGCTTGGGAAAAATTGTTGCACTTAAACATGCGCGGGGGAGGCAGCGTGCTCGCCACGAGCCGACATTTCAAAATAGCGTTGGACACGATGACAGTCGCGGCTGCGTTTATCATAATATTCATTAATATTCACCAAATAAACAAAAAGAAGTAGAAATCGCCTCGGTGGTGGAACGGCTCAGCAACTTTATCAAATTTGTACGTGCGTCGCTCACAAACAAGTTGGACTTATCGTTCTGCCCGCGGCACGCTCGGATACACGTCCAAATTACGACGCTGGGCGGCTCGCCGTGCGCCACTCACAAACTGCTCGCGCACAGCGCGTGAGCGCGTACGAATTTGAGCAAAATAGGTGAGCCGTGCGTGCCTCAAACCGAGGCGGCTCTAATTTTCGTACCCACGTTTACAGGAATCGCAATAAGGCTATATTTTTCTGTTTAAGCGTGTCAGGCCCTTGGTTTCACAATACATTTGCAAATTCAATTATCCACTAGAGTAGGTATTTCGTCGCCTTCCACATGAATTACCTCCTACTTATTTATTAGTTAACGCATGAGTGTGTTCAACCCTTGCGTGAAAGTTTACCCTAGTGTGTAACGCTTTGATCTTTGGTGCGTTCATATGGATTAAAACACATACGATTATGTGATTTAATGAGGATTTAATACAGGATAATTGTTGGTTTACTCTGTGGTGTTATACGGTTCCACAATCAAAGGGTGCCAACGTCATGTATTACTGACGCTAGTCCGTCCGTCTGTCTGTATTTTTAAATGGGGAACTGACTGTACATTAGTTACTTTCATTTATACTTTTTTCACAAATAATAATATAAAATATTATATTTAACTTAGATCCCGTATACAAGAAACCAAAAAAGAAATATGTTTTTCTTCATGTGCTGTTTTAACATGACAGCTACTCGTAGCTTTATTACATATGAAGCGAATAAAGTTGTACAAATTGTTGACACCTTGTAGTTAAACAACCAAACAAATCAACTCCAACCCACCAAATGGTTGTTAATATGACCTTCAGGGCGCGTCAGACTCGAACTTGACCGGTGTTTTTCACTTAACTTGCCAACATTAAAGAGGAAGTTGGTACTACCCTAAACCCATAACCAAAAAAAAAGTAAAAAATTAAATGCTTTACTGACCTCAAAAGTGCTCGCCATAACTTGTTGCTGCGGCAGACTGCAATGATTTTCTATACTTAATATTAACGGGTATGGGGACGCTACGAACGCACTCCTGGAAAAAAGTAAAAAATTATATATTTATAAAGTTAATAATTGTCGAGGTTAATTTTATTCCCGCCAAAAAGTTATCAGATTTTAATAACCATAGACTATTTTATTGGTTTTATTTGTAGGGTTACCAAATAAAAGCATAACACTCACGTGTAAAATTTCTACTACTTTACTGAAATAAAGTAAGTAATTTACAATAAAAAAAAACTCAGTTACTCACCTTTCAATGGTTTCGACAACTCTTCGAAACGGTATTTTTGTGGTAAAAGTGTGGCCATGGTAAATAACAGGACTGCCGTCGTCGCCGTCCCAACAATCTAACTCGACGCAACGGCACCCTGTTAGCAATACCTGTCAATATGGAAAGAAATACCGAAAATTAATAATAATATTTTTAAATATTGGCAAGTTGACAGCTGACGACTTGGTTTGGGTTGTTTTGGGATGTTTTTTGTTCGTATTAACATCGATTATTTTTATCGATTGAAAAACATCGACTAATAAAAAATATATAGTAATCTGTTATTGTTTTTAAATAATGTAACTTTATAATCGAATATAAGAAATAATCAAGTTTAACTTACTAAACAACGAATATAAAAAATGTTCTGCCAAAACTTAACATCCTCTTTACGCATGTCTGAAAGTATTGATTCATTTTGCCAGCCGGCTACGTTTAGGTTCAGTAGGTACATTATGGCTAGATTAGTTCGAGTCGACTCGTTTTCGCGTGAAGTCTTACTGTATTTATCGATACTTAAATCGCTTTATAAACCCGTACCTGATGCAATAGACAAACGACATAACCACAGACAGTATAGATTTATTGTTGTCAAACATACATAAGCTAATTTTTTGAACCGGTGTGCAACTTTCGTGTATTTCGCTTTTATCGTCGATAATTTAAAGCAGAATGAAGGAAAATAATGGAGAAGTTGATAGCCGCAATGTTGTTAAGAACCGGGAGTTACTTTACCGAATGATTATTAGGTAAACAATACGTTCTAAGAACGGCGGAGTTCAAAAATTCTGTAAACACTGTATTCTCTAATGTTAACGTTGAAAAATATATATTATTTAGTGTTATTTATTAGCGATTACAAATGTAAAAACAATTCAAAAGTGAAGTAGTGCCATTACTTTAAACATAAAATTAATTTTATCAAGTTAAATATTAGAGGTTATGTTGGTATTTTGCGATGTATTTGCTATCAAATCATATCGTATGCGTGTTATAGACCGTCTAAAAACAATTAAACACTTAAAAAAACGTATTCTAGTTAACAAGATGTGTTTTTGGTTTTAATTTTGATGTTTTTTTTTTCTCTACAGTCAACTGTATTATGACGGATTCCAGCCCATTGCAGCAACTCTGGCTGCCGCTGTGCACGCGGACCCTCCATGCCCGCCAAGTGACAGGTATTTCAATTAGTTTAAGGAGTTTTTAATTATCTATACATATATACAACTCATATTAACAAGTATTACAAACCTTGCAACAACATCCAGTAATACGAATGACCTACTTACCCCACTTGCAAGTGTAGGAAGTATTTAAAGTTATGAAATAATGGCTATCATGGGGAACATCCTATATTAACCGAACCTTAGTGTCACCCCCAGGGTTTTCTACCTTATGCTAAACAATGGTATCAAAGTGGTAACCTACCATTTTAACGAGTTTTACTTCCATCAATTGTATCATTTATTAGAATTTCATATGACGCTATTTTCTGCTGTAATCATGTTACTTAGGTTAGGTTAGATTAGACTTAACTGTGACTACCATTCAAAAAATTACTCATGCTAATAATGTTATTAGTTGATAGGTGTTTTTATAAAATAATAAGAACACCCCATAAAATACCTAAATTTGTATGAAATAGCTTCAGAAATAGTAATTTTATTTTGTAATGTACAGAGATAGGTAAGGTAGGTGAAATTACCGCAAGATTGGTCAGACCTGTTTGTGGCCAACTACTTGTTTATACTGGTGATAAAAGCAAAATCACCACCAGGTGATGAAGTTCTTCAAAAGCCATAAAATAAAAGTATATTACAACAGCAAACTAGCATATGAATAATTATTGCTTGTTGCATTTTTTATCTATTCTGTTGATTTATTTACAGTGACACATAAGCATACATTGTTATCGCGGGAATAAATACGATTTGACAGTACTCAAAGATTATCCCTCATGAGCAGTTCTTCTAGAAAGCAAAACGCCTACATAGCAAAATGCCTAAAACAAATGTCTAAGAAGCATAATGCCTAATAAGCAAAACGTATTTAAATCATTTTGCCTAAGATTTAAATCATCTAAATCACAAAATGTCTGAATAGCAAAATGGTTAAATCTCTGGTGGCCTAAACTGTGTAATGTCTAAAACGCAAAATGCCTGAATAGCAATATATTACCTACTTTAAATTTAGTTTACCTAAGTTGTACTACAGTGTTAAAAAGCAATTAGCCTTTATAGTAATATATCCTAAACTAATACTGTCTAAATTGTAACCCGTACCAGAGCTAGTTGAGTGACCAATTGAAAAAAAACTTATGAGGGCTAACCGTTCAACAAGGTGGACAACTTGTTTGTCTGTTTGTAATACAGACAAACAAGTTTTTCTTCATTAATAAATGCGAAAAGTAACTGTCTGTCTGTTTGTTTGTTACGCTTTCACGGCTAAACCGCTGATTATTATCGCCGTATTACTTATAAGACATAATGCGGTGAAGGTAATTTTCTAAACAAACATAGTGCGTTTCAGGCTTACTGCTACTTGGACATAACGCGGCTCAGGTAATTAGAAAAGCAGACATGATACATTTCAGGCATTTTGATACCTAGGCATTATGCGTTTTAGGAATTCTGCTACTTAGGCGTTTTGCTTTTCAGAAGACCTGCTCATGAGGGAAGATTATGACAAGTAGGCAATAACAGAAGCGACACTCGCATAGTGGCGCGTCTCTATGGGAAAGGTATGACTAGGTGGCTTAAAAAATACAAAGTTGATAATTTTAAATACTCAGTATCATCATCCTCAATTAAAAAAACTGAAAAACGGGTTTTAAAACCTCTTATGAATCATCTAGTATCAATGTCATTAAGCTAAGCAGTACCATCTACAGCATCAGGATTTAAAGATCGCAGGTACCGTAATTCTGCATGGTCACGGGGTCTCAATACGTGTATGTTAAATCGATTGCAAGATTTGAAGCTAACAGCCACTAACAAATAAATATACGCGGTGAAGCTAAATAAAACTATTTAAAAAAAACATATAGCTAACTTATTATGAAAATTTCTTTGACCAACTATGTCTATCCGGAGAAAACTTTGTGTAAAATATGAGGAACTTCTTAGAGGTTTAGAATGCGTAGGCATTATATTCCTTTTTTACTAAACAGACAATCTGTTACATGTGTTCTAAAACAGATTTGTTTTTGCTCCCGCGATCTATGCACATAAGTCTCTCCAAATGTACTTGTTTCCCTCTCAGGTTGCTAAACGTTATGATGGTGGGTCTGCAACATGAGCCTGACCGCAAGGACCGCCTCGCTGCCTCCAGCGCAGCAGAGCATTTGCTCGGAACCACTGGATTTGGTGAGATATTGTAAATTAATCAAAGTTTGCCTTTTTCTAATGATGTCCAAATATCATCAGGACAGCAAATATTTGTTTTTTTTCTTCTATACCATCTACCATTTGTCGCAAGACTTTTGAAGTTGTGAGTCAAGTGTGAGAGATTTTTTCGAGTTTGAAACGAGTTTGTCTATCGACTCTCTTAGTGAAACATTATGAGAAAGTAAATAGTTTGTGCGTAAGCACCTTAAGCACACAAAACCGTCTTTATTGTTTTTTGTTGCAGAATATGACGTGTACCCTTTTAAATAATCCTTGTATAAACACTCCATAGACTTAGAATTCGAGATGGACGCGTCATCCCTCGCCCCGGAGCCGGCTACATACGAGACAGCGTACGTGACGTCACACAAGATGGCGTGCCGCGCCGGCGCGTTCAGTGCGTGCGGTCAGCTGGTGGCTACAGGCAGCGTGGATGCCAGCATCAAGGTGGGTGGAGGGTCTTAGTCCTTAGAAGGTCTTAGGATTGTAGTCATAACATTTTCTCAATGTTTTAGGGTCAGGTTAATTTGTGAAATGTCATTTTCATACAAACTAAAACTATACTAATTGCGTAAACAATTAATAAAAAATAATGTTTTAAATGTACTAGGTATTAGTCCATAAATCGCGGAATTTCTACTCTCGGCAACATTTACTGTTAATTTGTTTGTTTGTCTTTGGATTTAATTTATTAATGTTAGCATTAACACCTAGCATATTTGTTACAAAATTATGTGTTAATTTATGATTTTTTATACATTCATCAAAACATATGTTTTTTTTTTTTAATTTCACACCCGTTTTATATTTTTTGGTATGTTCCCACATTAAACCCCTACTTACTATTTACATTAGTTAAATTTGGTGTTAGGACCCTGTGCAGGGTCAGTCCAGATCGCTACCACCATCTTATCCATTAACCACCCGCCAAGCAAAAATGTTCGCGTTGTTGTGTTCGTGTGGGGATAAGACAACCGGTGAAATTACTAGCATAGAGACATTCCATCTTAGTCCTCAGGGTTGGCAATGCATTTGCGGTCTTAAGATTAGTCTTGTGAATTCAAATGTCTATGGGTCTCAGATTCCATTTACCATCAGGTGGCCTGAGTGTTTGTGCCTTCTCCTTATCATAAAAAAAATCACTGTTTTTCTAGATCTTAGATGTGGAGCGTATGCTGGCTAAATCTGCTCCGGAGGAGGTGGACCCTGGGAGAGAGCAGCAGGGGCACCCTGTCATCAGGACTCTGTAAGTTATATTTGACTGCAGCGCTACAAGTCTTTTTAAGGTGGGTACGAATTAGAGCAGCCTCGGGTTGAGGCAGCACGGCTCACGTATGTTGGTCTGCTTTGTCCGCGTCACGCGCTGTGCGCCGAGAGTCGGTTTGTTGCCCGCGCTCGCGTAATTTGGACGTGTATCCGAGTGTGCCGCGGGCAGAACGACAAGTTCTAACTTGTCTGCGGGCGAGGCGCGGACAAATTTGATAAAGTTGCTGAGCCGTTCCACCACCGAGGTGATTTCTTCTTTTCACCCGCGCATGTTTACGTGCAACAGTTTGGCTCGCGAGCATGCCTCAGGCTGAGCCGCTCAGGTTCGTACCCAGCTTAATAGCTACTGAGCGGCATCATGGAACACTTCAAAAAGTCAAACTGGCACTTGACTGGCTTTTAAAGGTGGGTACGAATTAGAGCTTGCTCGGGTCCAGGCACGCACGGCTCACCTATTTTTCTCAAATTCGTACACACTCACGCGCTGTGCGCGAGCAGCGGGCGAGCCGTCGAGAGTCGGTCTTTTGACCGTGCTCAAAGGCGCCTCGGTGTGCGTGCCTCGCGTGACTTTGACGTGTATCTGAGCGTGCCGCGGGCAGAACTACAAGTTCTAACTTGTCTGTGGGCGAGGCGCGGACAAATTTGATAAAGTTGCTGAGCCGTTCCACTACCGAGGCGATTTCTTCTTTTGTTAATAATTCGGTGAATTATGATAAACGCAGCCGCGGCTGTCATCGTGTCAGACGCCATTTTGAAATGTCGGCTCGCGTCAAGTTCGCTGCCTCACCCGCGCAACAATTTTGGGCGAGCATGCCTCAGGCTGAGCCGCTCAGATTCGTACCCAGCTTAAAATTAGATTATTATGTTATATCTGTTTCCAGGTACGACCACACTGACGAAATAACAGCACTGGACTTCCACCCTCGCGAGCAGATCTTGGTATCGGCGTCCCGAGACTGCTGCATTAAACTCTTCGACATCACCAAAGCGAGCGCCAAGAAAGCATACAAGAGCATCACGGTACGTACTTGCGATATTCTTAACCCTTTTCCAGGCAGTCTCTATATTGACTGTATCCGTGCATCATTCTCCTGCCCCTATCCCAGCTTATTTGGGGTCGGCATGTCTAACATGTCTTTTTCTTCCATACTTCTCTATTAGTCGCCATCTCGGTATATATCATATTCTTCTCCGTCCGGATCGCTACCACCATCTTATCCATTAACCATCCGCCAAGCAACAGTGTTCGCATTGTTGTGTTCCGGTGTGGGGATAAGACAACCGGTGAAATTACTAGCATAGAGGCATTCCATCTTAGTCCTCAGGGTTGGCAGCGCATTTGAGGTCTTAGGATTATAATCTTGAGAATTCAAATGTCTATGGGTCTCAGATTTCACTTACCATCAGGTGACCTGAGTGCTCGTGTGCCTTCTCCTTAACATAAAAAAAAAAAAGTAATACCTATATTCGAATTTGAGGTATTATTGTCATTCCGCTATTTACAGTATTAAATACCTGTATTCAATGCCGATATTCATTTGCACCTGATAAGTGAGATGTCAATCGGACTGTAATTAATTGTAATTTCAGACTTGTCTAAGGCGTGTCTGAGTTTTTTGTAATAACACCAAAAACATTTACAGAAACAAATAAACGAGTATATTGACACTGACAGGTTTACTGGTTATGGTTTTTAGGGGTAAGTAAAAGAGGTATTGCTCTCAATTGGCTAAACCGATAATATACTTGAATACCGGTATTCATTATACCGCCAATCAGAGCTTAGCGATATAAATAGCGAAATACAATTATAACCGGTTATACCTCATTTAAAACCGGTAGTCAGAATACCGGTAACGATCCCTGGTCTTATCCCTTCATTTTTCATAATTTCATTTGCCATAATGGTCACTGGCTATAACCTTCATTTTCCCTATCATATCACATACCATAATTGAATTTGCCATGAAGACATTTTTTCTGAAATCGTAAACCTTTCAGGTAATTTTTACATGCCATTGTACGGAGCCCAATAGGTTAGGTTAGGCTTGTTTTACTACAGTTCTGAATAGTTCACGGTTTCAGAAAAAATGCCTTTATGACAAATAAATATTATATATGTAAAATTATGACATATGAAATTCGGTCAAACAATAGAGAACCCTTTTACATAGGTACCTGGTATGGACTCTTCTATTATCTAGCAACCCTTGAATCCATCGGTACCTCACACTTCATGGGTTACTAATTGATTCTTTATTTATTTACTGCATTCAGGGGCAAAATTAGCGGAACAGAGTGCGTTTTTCATATAAACGAGGTTATTCCGAAGCCTTGGTTCTGTGGCTGGGGATGGTTTTGGATACCCTGAACATCGATACAGGACTTTCAGAGTGCCTAAGACACCCAACTGTGCCTAAGATTTCCTCAGGAACCATCCCAATTTTTTAGGATAAAAAATACCCTATGTTCTTGCCCGGGACTCAAATTATCTCGATGCCAAAGGACGATTGGTAAAAATGTCCCCACCCACCAACAGTGATGAAACATGTGCCAGTTTATAGATCTTGGCAATATGATGTATTTTTTCTATGGCGACGATCACCATATGTATGGGGTTTTCTTGAAAAATCATAATCTTATCGTATGGAACTATGGAATTTGTTTGAAAATGAACACGTATGTAGATGATTTGCCTTGCCTGGCCCTTTGTTTTCATTAAAAAATTCCCATTGATTTTGCTACGAAGATAAGTATTTTGTCTTTTATTGGGTCCTAATGAACATATAGACCTGCAGCCCGTTACTGTCGGAGGGGGGGGACGGGGTCCATACAAAATTGCCCATCACCCTTTCATCTAATTCGGTTCAGCTGTTTATCTGTGATAGCGTAACAGACCGACAGTTACTTTCACATTTATAATATTAGTATAGATTTGTTTATTTAATATTTACTGAAATCTCCTTACAATATCGTAGTACCCATAGCACAAGCCTAGAGCTTAGTGTGGGACTAGGTCAATTGGTGTGAGATTGTCCCCTGTTTTTTTTTATGTAACAACTTTAATTTTCCAGGACGCAGAGCAAGTTCTATGCGTGGCATTCCACCCCCTTGGGGACCACATCATCGCTTCGACCACCCACCCCGTCATCCGGCTGTATGACGTCACCACCAGTCAGTGTTTCGTGTGTCCGGTGCCGAGCCACCACCATACTAGACAAGTCAACTCTATCAAGTAAGTAGTGTTACAAACAGTATTTAATGATGATTGATGGATGATTGATGGACGATTGGTGGTTGATTGATGGATAATTAATGAATTATTAAAGCCTTATTGATGATGGATTGATTGACCACCGATTGATTGAAAGATTGACGATTAATTCTGTGTTTAGTATCTTTTGCCTTTGATTGACTGAATAATCAACTAATGGACCAAAAGAATCGCGTATCCGTGGCATTCCACCCCCTTGGGGACCACATCATCGCTTCGACCACCCACCCCGTCATCCGGCTGTATGACGTCACCACCAGTCAGTGTTTCGTGTGTCCGGTGCCGAGCCACCACCATACTAGACAAGTCAACTCTATCAAGTAAGTAGTGTTACAAACGGTATTGAATGATGATTGATGGATGATTGATGGATGATTGATGGCTTATTGATGAATTTAAATGCTTATTGTCGACCGATCGACGGATGAATGCAGAATATTATTTATACATGTAAGGTGGATTGATTGATGGCTTATTTATGAATGATTGATGACACCAGACATTGTTTCATGTGGTAGGTAGTATAGTAAGAAAAAAACTTGAGTCTAACAAAAATTATCGCTTTAAAGCTTAATATTTCATAAACGGATTACTTAATCCTAAAACTGTTTTCACAAACCCATAAAGCCGGCTACAGACCTTCAGTTTTTACTGCACAGTGTTAACTGTTCAGTCGAACTGTTCAGTTATAACTGACATTCCTAGTGTCTACACACATTCAGTTTTATCAGTTGTAATCTCTATTCGCTTGAAGTGATACGTTGAAATAGCTTCACCGGATGACGCTGTGGCAATTGTTGGACTATTGTGCATTTAAAAAAAAAGAAGACAAAGAACGAAAAAAATGTGGTGTAAACATTGGTTATTAAAAAGAAAACAATATACGCATAATAATTTACTGGAAGAGCTCAGGGTTACTGCAAAAGACTATAATAATTATTTAAGAATGGATGAAAAAACGTACTTGCAACTGCTTGATTTAGTCACACCTAAAATAATGAAACAAAATACTGTTATGAGATGTGCTATATCGTCACATGAGAGAAAGCAACAGGAAGAACCTACGAAGACCTTAAATTTTCAACAATAATATCTCCTCAGTCACTCTCCATCATACCAGAGACGTGTGAAGCAATATATAATGTTTTACATAAGGAAACCATAGATAAACATATTGGTCTTTGGCAAAACTGACAACTGTGCAGTTTTTTTTGCTACGCATCTTCAGTTTTAACTGTACAGTTTAGACAGCACAGTTTTATCTAATGCTATTTCGATTAGATTGTCAGTTGAACTGTACAGTTCTCAGTTTTGCCTACACACATACGTTTAAACTGAACAGTTAAGACTGTGCAGTAAAAACTGAAGGTCTGTAGCCCGCTTAATATTTTTGAAAGACCTATCCAACGACACCCCACACTATAGGGTAGACGAGAAAAAAATGCATGAGGTACCCTAAAAAAAACATTTTTTTTACTTTTTATTGTACCACTTTGTTAACGTAATTAATATGCATATTCATGCCAAATTGCAGCTTTCTAGTACTAATAGTCTTTGCGCTAGGCTGCGGACAGACGGACGGACGGACATGGCGAAACTATAAGTTTACCTAGTTTGACTACGGAACCCTAAAAACGTCGTTTGATACACGCGTTTAGGGGTGGTAGGACCCTGTGCAGGGTCCGTCCGGATAGCTACCACCATCTTATCCATTAACCTGCCGCCAAGCAACAATGTTCGCATTGTTGTGTTCCGGTGTGGGGATAAGAGAACCGGTGAAATTACTAGCATAGAGGCATTCCATCTTAGTCCTCAGGGTTGGCAACGCATTTGAGGTCTTAGGATTATAGTGTTGAGAATTCAAATGTCTATGGGTCTCAGATTCCACTTGGCCTGAGTGCTTGTGTGCGTTCTCCTTAACATAAAAAAAAAGTGCGGATCTGTCATTTTAACTCGTCCCTCGGGCCAATACACCTCGTGTTAAACGAGAAAGTTTCCGCACGTGCGTCAACATGCAGTATTTCAGGTTCTCTCCTAACGGCAAATACTTCGCGAGCGGCAGCGCGGACGGCTGCGTGAAGCTGTGGGACACGGTGTCCAACCGCTGCTTCAACACGATCCTGGGCGCGCACGACGGCGCCGACGTCTGCTCCGTGGCCTTCACGCGGAACAGCAAGGTAACATTCGTTGCTTGGGGATTGTACGGCTCATCGATAACATCGACGGCCAAATCAAATCAAATTAAAATATTCATTTGCTGAACATAGGTGAGGTTCGGGTGAATGACCTAAACATTATACTTAATATGGATAAGACCCCAGATTCCGGGATTCGTGTTATTTCAAAGAATATTTTCTTGGCATGACCTTAATTGAAGTTAAATGGGAACATGCGAGAAATGTAAAAAAAATAATGTTATTGTAAATACTTTTTACTTTTTGTCATTGCAAGTGTCTACATATTTCGTCAATGTAATATTCTATGCTAGCAAAATAATCATTAAAATCATATTACATACTTTGCGAATGTAATCCCGGGGTTACAAGCTATATCCATACTAAACTTACGCACCGAAGTCTCGCGAAATTGCACTACCTATTCCGATCATTGGTAATTATACAGTTGGTGACGTAAACAAGCGGTCTTGCCGTGTTCTGCCGCGGGACGAGCAAACTTGGGTCTTATACAGGATTTATTCATGTTACTTATATTTTCTTGATAGTATCCTTCGACAACAGACAGGCTAAGGAAATTGATCGACGGATCCAAAACGCCTGGAAGAGCTTCTGGTCCATGAAGGCGCTAATGAAGGGCAACCTTCCACTGTCACTAAAGCGCAAACTCGCCGACGTCTGTATTCTTCCCATCCTAACCTACGGTGCCCAAACTTGGTCATTGACTGAAGCCCAGAAATCCCGACTCAAGATTTGCCAGCGAGCAATGGAGCGCAGCATACTCGGGGTTCGTAGAACTGACAACATCAAAAACACCGAACTGCGCTCCAAAACTGGCATTGCTGATGTGGGTGATAAGACCGCTAGGTTTAAGTGGGACTGGGCTGGACACGTCTGCCGAATGCATCCGGGACGGTGGGCCAGGGTTGCCACCGAATGGACTCCGCAAGATGGCTACCGGAGCAGAGGCAGACCAAAAGGAGATGGCGGGACGACTTGGACGCGTTTCAAAGCGAATGGCGGGAGCTTGCACTCAACCAGGACGAACGGCGAAAAAGAGGGGAGACCTTTGCCCAGCAGTGGGACACCAAAATAGACTATCTGTATATCATCCTTTACAATTTTATGATAGTTAATACATTTCCTTATAATATTATCATAGTATTAGTCCGAATTTTGCAACATAAATTCATTGATTGAATAATAAGCTTTATTGATCAAAAAATATTTCAAAGCGCCTTTGAACTCGACAATACCGTGTTTCATAACAATACATTTTCGGATACGGTCGGTATGGTTTGTTGGAGTTATTGAATTATTGATGGTATATTGATTGAAATTGGAATGTCTATTTATATAATATGATCGGCCGCTAGGCAACCCGCCCCGTGTGGTTGCCGGGTTAGAATAGTGCCACTCCATGTCTTCCCGTGGATGTCGTAAGAGGCGGCTAAGGGAATAAGGGCTTGTAGTATTGTTAGGCGATGGGCTTGCAACCTGTCACTAATACATTAGTTAACTTCTTGGCCCGATTGTGCAAAATGTGGTTACAGAATTATAATCAAGTCTTTTTAGAGTGGTTGGTATTTCTGTAGCTCTGCCTACCCCGCTCTGGGAATGAAGGCGTGATGTTATGTATGTATGTGTAACTATTGCATTCATTTTTGATTTGGTTTGGGGTCAGCAAACATGATTTTCATGACATACCGTTTTCATGACATATTTCATACTAATACACGGACGGTTCCGCGGGCAACAGCTAGTATTTAATAAGTGTGCAAACTCGTGAACGGGTGCTGTTTGTGGGGTCCGGTCTGTTCACGTTTGCAAGGACTGGTTCTTCTATTTATTATTCTAGTTATGGATTTTGACGTAGAGACCTCGTCGTGTTGTTCTCCTAGACTCATTATTTTTAGATGTTATTAGCCCTACATTTGTAATGATTTTATTTGTTCTAGCTTTAATAATTATTATTTATTACTTTATTAATTTGTAACTTACTTTTAAGTATTATTGTACTTTATGAATGAAAAAATGGCCCTCTGCCGGAGTTTCTGGGGCGCTTCTTCTCCGCAATGATGGCCTTGTTCGAAGCGGTAGTAAGGTGGGTACGAATTAGAGCAACCTCGGGTTGAGGCACGCACGGCTCACCTATTTTGCTCAAACTCGTACGCGCTCACGCCCTGTGCGCGAACAGCGGGCGGGCAGCGCGCGGCGAGCCGCCTAGAGTCGGTCTTTTGACCGTGCTCAAAGCGGCCTCGGTGTGCGTGCCTCGCGTAATTTGGACGTGTATCCGAGTGTGCCGCGGGAAGAACGACAAGTTCTAACTTGCCTGTGGGCGAGGTGATTTCTTCTTCTTTTTGTTAATAATTCCAGTGAATTATGATAAACGCAAGTGCGGCTGTCATCGTGTCCGACGCGAATTTGAAATGTCGGCTCGCGGCGAGCGCGCTGCCTCACCCGCGCATGTTTATGTGCAACAATTTGGGACGCTAGCAGCTCGTTGCGCGGGGCGAGCCGCTCAAATTCGCACCCAGCTTTAGACTCACTTCATATTGCCGAAGTGTAAAAGAGCCTGTGGCCTATTTACTGAATAAACATTTTTATTTTGATTTTTGATTGTTGCGTGTACTAAAGATAACCTTTCTTTAGTATTTGCTGACGTCGGGACTTGATTCCACCATCAAGTTATGGGAGCTCTCCAGTAGTCGCTGCCTCATTCAATACACCGGAGCTGGTACCACCGGTACGTATTCATTTTACTGACTGTATACTGGTGTTCCAAAAATCGACGTCAAGCCGCGAATAACGACACGCTAGCCTAGTTGGTAGTGACCCTGCCTTCGAAGCCTTGGGTTCAAATCCCGGTAAGGGCAGATATTTATGTGATGAGCACGAGTATTTGTTCCTGAGTCTTGGATGTTGTCTATGTATTTAAGTATATATTTCTCTAAGTTTATCGTTGTCTAGTACCCATAGTACAAGCCTAGAGCTTAGTTTGGGACTAGGTCAACTTGTGTGACATTGTCCCGTGATATTTATTTATTTATTTTATTAATGGGACAACTGATACAACTTCGTCCCAGTGTCTTATGGGATAAGTGGCACTAGTATTTTTGAGCCAAAACTCCCATTTTTATGAACTTAGGATGTTTTTTAGTTTGTTTGTCAACTTTTTGTGTAATCACACTAAGTTTGTTTTTCCACACTAGATGGAAAGGGAACTAGGGTTCACTTTGCGTGAATACACAAAAAGCTGGCATGAAAAAAAAATTGGCAAGTAGCTTTAAAAATATCCTTAGTTCATAATAAATCGTTCAATTGTTAAGTTATGTCATAGTCTCTATAGTGTATTCATTTGAACAACAGTAAAGCGCTCTTAGATATCAAGATAATACTTTAGTTTATTAGAAAACACAGTTTAGTGGTGGTAGGACCCCGTGCAGGTTCCGTCCGGATCGCTACCACCATCGTATCCATTAACCACCCGCCAAGCAACAGTGTTCGCATTGTTGTGTTCCGGTGTGGGGATAAGACAACCGGTGAAATTACTAGCATAGAGGCATTCCATCTTAGTCCTCAGGGTTGGCAACGCATTTGAGGTCTCAGGATTATAGTCTTGAGAATTCAAATGTCCATGGGTCTCAGATTCCACTTACCATCAGGTGGCCTGAGTGCTCGTGTGCCTTCTCCTAAACACAAAAAAAAAAAGTGAAATGACGAGGGCGCCACTAGACGCTCGGCGCTTTCTTAATGACACCATGCGCCTTATCTTTAAAGTTTAAACGATAAATTTGCCTTCGTACTGATCTTTTCCCATTTCTATCGATGCCAACTGTATTTTAAAACGTTGCATTTTTCTGTCATTTTTAAATCACACATCTGACAGTCCTCTACACCTTGCTCTCAAACACAACACCCTACTCTTCGACCCTACCCTGGACGTGTTCTCCCAGTCGGAGTCGACGGCCACCCCCAGCACTGTATGTGGGTGACGTGCCCAATGCTGGTGACACAAGGCCTTACACTATGTACTTGTATATTGTTAATTTTAATTATTTTATAGTATAATAATAATAATAATAATAATATCACGGGACAATGTCACACAAATTGACCTAGTATTAATGTAACTATTTTGTAACAATTTATTTATTTGTATTTTTTTTTATTCCGTGTGGTTGCCGGGTTAGAATAGTGCCACTCCATGTCTTCCCGTGGATGTCGTAAGAGGCGACTAAGGGAATGAAGGCTTGTAGTACTGTTAGGCGATGGGCTTGCAACCTGTCACTAATACACTAGTAAACATCTTAGCCTGACTATGCAAAATGTGGTTACAGAATTATCAACAAGTTTAGGGTCGTTGGTATTCTGTTGCTCTGCCTACCCCACTCTGGGAATAAAGGCGTGACGTTATGTATGTATGTATAACTTATATGCGTGGCATGACTGTTATCTGTGTTAAAAACACCACCATTTCCCCCCCTCTTAGGTAAACAGGAGCACCAAGCGCAAGCGATCTTCAACCACACGGAGGACTATGTCATATTCCCCGACGAGGCGACCACTTCGCTGTGCACGTGGCATTCTCGAAGCGCTTCGCGAGCGAGTCTCATGTCCCTTGGACATAACGGCTGCGTCCGGTAAGAAATCATAGCTTTCACTTGTCATGCTCGTAAAGTCCTTTAGCCTCGTGTTCGGGGATCAGAAAGTGGTTAAAAAGTGAAACTCTGGTTTTCAAAATTCAACATGCGTGTACTCGCTCGACGTGTGATACAAGGAAGAAGGAATGACAGACAAAAATTTGACATAAGACCTTTGCATGCAATTTTAAAGGCTATCAAGTTCACATGCGACGCTTTGCTTGTCACAAACAGGAAGGCGCGCACGGCTGATGCGCAGCTGCACTGAAACTTGAACATGACGATGTTCTTCACTGGATTCCGTTTTCCTTTGTCTTCAGTGTGGTTGCATTAATTAAGTATTTGCCACTAATTCTTCAGCATCCTCAATATTTAAGTTGGTTCAATATCATCCGGTTCGAAGGACCATGTTCGGGGATCAGAAAGTGGTTAAAAAGTGAAACTCTGGTTTTCAAAATTCAACATGCGTGTACTCGCTCGACGTGTGATACAAGGAAGAAGGAATGACAGACAAAAATTTGACATAAGACCTTTGCATGCAATTTTAAAGGCTATCAAGTTCACATGCGACGCTTTGCTTGTCACAAACAGGAAGGCGCGCACGGCTGATGCGCAGCTGCACTGAAACTTGAACACCTCGTAAGACCTCTCGTACAAAGAAATGTACAAAATAGGTTCATAAGAAAATAGACTTATTGCAAATGGAATAAAATAGGTTTTCCTTTGTTTTTATGAGGGACTATTGAACTAGAAAATTGATTCTATTGCATTTGTTATAGGTTTATATTCCATTGGCAAACTTCGTTGTATGGTGGGTCTTAGGAGGTTAGGCTGGGTATAGGCTGCATTAAATTGCATTTTCTGCACTAGTGCATAAAGTGTTGTCGTCATCTAGATTAAGACAATTAAGCCCTACAGCCAGACAGACGAGGTGACTGCACTAACTAAATTTGTTGTACAGGGTAATTTTTTAATAGGTGCACAAATTTTAATATTTGCTTCGCTGTTGTTAATCAATAACACATGTTGTTTTTTACTCTAGCTTAAAAAATATTAGAGATATTGCCGATTCAATGATTTCCACTAACTTAACGATATTCATGGACTCTAATGCAGGGGTGCGAGGAGAGGGGAGTGTTGTTAGGTAAGTTAATAAATGAAATTTCAAATTTAGAATATCAGTAGGAGCGGGGCTTGTTGTCTGATAAGCTGTACATGAAATTTCAAATTTCGAATATCAATACAGTGTATCGCATACCTACAGCTTGACAACCCATGTCATCATTTCTAGTGTGACTTTGTGTCCACGCGAGAAGGTAAAAGAGAGATAATTTGCAAAAAAAAAAAAAAAACCCGTTTTATTGTCGTAATATATATTATTAACGATACAATATCATATGTTAAAATTTGTGCACTGACCCTGTATATAAAAGTGCCACTCTATGTCTTCCCGTGGATGTCGTAAGAGACGACTAAGGGAATGAGGGCTTGTAGTACTGTTAGGCGATGGGCTTGCAACCTGTCACTAATACACTGGTAAACATCTTAGCCTGATTGTGCAAAATGTCGTTACAAAATTATCAACAAGTCTTTTTAGAGTTGTTGGTATTTCTGTAGCTCTGCCTACCCCGCTCTGGGAATTAAAAGGTTGTATTTTCGTTTCAGACACATAGTTCACTCTGGGACGGCGCCTGCTTTCCTAACTTGCAGCGACGACTATAGAGCGAGATTCTGGTACCGGCGCAACACGCATTAGATTTAACAGAAACAACTATATCGTCACTACTATGGAGAAGCCTCGTATCTCATATCGTCCCTTTACTTTCTCAACCTCGTATCAGATCGAGTAGTTTGATAGAAAACTAGCCTTTATTCCACTTAGACACACGAGTGCTTTTCCTACTAATCAATAAAAGAAATAAAATATGTTTTCTCAAAAACTTGTGTATTTTGGTTAAGAATTTGTCTAATATAAAATCTTGATGTTTTCCTTTGCATTTTCAACAATTTGTCATAATTATGCAATTTTAAAGACGACAAAATGTATTTCATGTTTTTTTTTCAATGTATTAGTTATTATGGTATGAAAGTGATAGTATTAAGTTATTGCCAAGAATAAACTTATTGGTATTACACGTTGTTTTATTTGCTTTTTTATAGTAAGCCCTCCTGGTGTCAGTGGATCTAAGACACAGCATTCTCAAGACTACAAATCTCAGGACTGCAATCATAAAACTGTAAATGCGTCTACTAACCCAGAGGATTAAGATGGAGTTGCTTTATGCTAGTAAAATCAGTGGGATCTGAGACAGACGTCAGCATTCTCAAGACTACAAATCTCAAGACAGCAATCTTAAGACTGTGCGTTGCTAACCCTGGGTGGTATTATGAAATTACCACTACGCTAGTGATTTCACCAGTTGTCTTATCCCCACACCGGAACACAATGCGCATGCTGCTCTTAGCGGTAGGTTAACCCTGGGTTCCTATATTTAAAACGTCTCGTTAACATGTGACGTCTCGACCCTTAAAAGGGCCCCGTAGAAGTAAAAAATCTAGACCAACATTAAATAAAGTGATGGAATCGCAAGTCTCTAAAGAGTAATAATAGATGATGTGATATTTGAGTAAAATACAATTGAAATTGCATCATAAAACGTTGGTAGTAAAGTTTAATTTCAGCTTATTGTAATGTGGTAAATATATGGCCTCTGCCCTATTAAGGGTTAAAATTGAGAATTTTGTATGTAACAAATGTGTTAGGTTCACTTTGCCTATGTTAGACCGGTAGAATTAAGCATAATTCTGAATAACGAGTGTTTAGAAATGGTAGATAAGACACTTCTTAGGGATAAGTATAGACAAAAACTTGCAATGGAGTCCCCATTTAGCAGTACTAGCAGGTAAATTAAGTTCGGCAGCTTACGCTGTTAGGAGAATCAGGCAACTTAGCATTATTGAAAAAGTTCGCTTAGTTTATTATAGTGTTATGTCGTATGGTATTCTAGTTTGGGGAAATGCGGCTGATACCGACCGATGCGGCCGACTATATTCGTGTTACAAAAAAGGGCCATTCGTTCAATATACAGGGTTTTTTTTGGTCAGGAAAGCAAAGTTTTGTAATCCATACCGTTATCTGTAGTTAAATGCCATATCAGAACGATTTTTAACAACAATAATCTACATTTTTTTAACCTAAACCGTGTTTGTAATCTTTGACGGTCCTAAGCCCGTAACAAGTATGAAGGGAAAGATGAATCATAACATTGTGCACTGTGATTACGTCATTAACGTCTCGGTAAACACGGCGCATGGTAACCACAATTAAGTAAAATAATGTAAAAAAAATAAAAATGCTATTTCTCTGACCTCCTTAGGTTTATTAATTTTTTAATAAGATATTCGGATTCAGCATTAATTGTACTATCTCTCCTGTTTTGGAAGTTGTCGACCAAAAAAACACCTTATATAACTTAAAATCCCGTGATTCCTTAAGCGTAATATTTAAAGAAATTAATACTTTGACTGTAGCGTTTCAATTTATTTATGAGAATATTATTTATGTTATTAAGAACCATGACTTTTATTAAAAATTGTGATATTCATAATTTTAATACTAAAAATAAAAACAAAATTGCCATTAGAAAATTTCGTGTCCGCAAAGTATATAAATCATTTGTAGGTCTATATCCACTCACTTGACTGTATAACTCGACCGACGACTCGCCCTTCAGCTGGTGTCCAGTCAAGTAGGTGTTGTGGCTGCTGGCTATGTAGTACTGGCTCAGCGGGCCGGTCATCTCTTTCGCTAGCTCCTTGCTTTGGACGTCGTCTCCTTCAGTTGGTTTTCTGTGAAATAAAATCTTGTTAAAGTTTTAAATTATATTCATGTAATTTCCTGTTTAACAAAAGAAGCCTCGCATACTTAGCAGGGCTCGGAACCGGTTTAAAAAAATACCGGTTAATACCGGTTTATTTCGGTTTTGCTCCGAAATTTTCCAGGGAACGCGGCCGTCTTGAGAACTTTATTGAATGAATGAATGAATGAATAGTTTATTTGCATAAAAACAAGCGTATATAAAAGGTGTTACAATAGTCATAGATCGTATCTTGTTTTGCCAAGGCTGGCGTACAAATATATCGTTTTAAAGTTATATTACAATTGGCATTCGCTTAAGCACTCGTTGACGGAGTAATAACAGTGTTCGATTAAATAATTAAGTAAATAACAGTTTCTTAAATATATTGAAAGAAATTATTATTTGAACCTTAATTAACCGGTTTAATCCACGAGCGGCGAGTCGAGAAACCAAAAGTTTTTCACTGAATAAAAACACTAAGCAGCGCTTGTTTATGGTGCGAGACGTGCGTCTGGTTAAACCAGCGGTGGTCCGGTTATTTATCCCGATACCGGTTAAGTCGTACTTTATATAAAGGTTTCTCCAAAAACCGGTTATTTAAACCGGTTTACGCGAACGGAACCGAAATGAAAAGGTTTTGTGGCAAGTACATGATAACGGTTTAAAAAAATATCCGGTATCCGAGCCCTGATATTTAGGATTCCCAAAATCTGATTTATGGATATACATTATTACCAAATTTCAAATAGGTCAATGGGAAGCTAAAATTTATTCAGTCAGCCTTTTATTTGCAAAAATGTGGTTTTCAATTAAAAAGGAATTATTTGGATTTGACGCTGTTATCAAGGCGCGCACCAACTATCTCCATCTCACGTTTTACGCGCGGCAGCTCATAAAGCCATCCCTTTTCATTCTTGTCTGGGCGTTGGAGCTTATGTTTTGCCAAATTCCATGTTTCTAGGTCTATGGGAATACATAAGATTCAAATGGTCGTATCTTTGGATTCCGTTGACTTAGAAACTTGATTTTTTTACAGCTTAGTTAATCTTCAACTTGATACCCCGCTTTCCAGAGAAAAAGGGTCGTGACAGACCGACAGACAGACAGCAAAGTGATCCTATAACGGCTCCGTTTTTTCCTACATAACATAACATCACGCCTTTATTCCCAGAGTGGAGTAGGCAGAGCCACAGAAATACTAACAACTCTAACTAAGTCTTGTTCATAATTCTATAACCACGTGTTGCACAATGAGGCCAAGAAGTTTACTAGGGTTCTCTATCGTTTGACCGAATTTCATGTGCAATAATTTAATTTTACTTAATATTCATTTGCCATAAAGGCATTTTTTTCTGAATCCGTGAACTATTTAGAACTGTAATGAAACAAGCCTAACCTAACCTATTGGGCTCTATACTATGTCATGTAAAATTTACCTGAAAGGTTTACAGGGTCTTTATGGCAAATGAAATTATGGTATGTGATATTAGGAAAAATGAAGGTTATAGCCAGTGACCATTATGGCATATGTAATAGGCGCAAATTAAATTATGAAACATGAAGGGATACGGTTTACTAATGTATTAGCGACAAGTAGCAAGCCCATCGCCTAATACTACAAGCCCTTATTCCCTTAGTCGCCTCTTACGACATCCACGGGAAGACATGGAGTGGCACTATTCTAACCCGGCAACCACACGGGGAGCAGAGTACAGTTGGTTCTAAATTACGTACCCATTGAAATTATTAGCTCTTCGCTGCTCAGGTACAAACGCGTAGTTGTCCTTGTCTGTGAGGAATCTGACGAAGCCCTCGAAGGAGAGGCAGTGCTCGGCACGCAGCATAGGATCAGGTTCGTGCCTCTGCAAGGGATAGCAGTATTTAGTCAAGTCAACTACTCCTTCTACAACGGCGATACCTTAAAATTCCGAATATTATTTTTTACGTTGGAGCTATTTTTAGAGGCAGTATACTTACATCTTAAAAGAAAGCGCATAATTATAAAGAATTTTAAAGGAAAACTATCACGACTAAGTAGACATCATTGGTTCTTGAGATACAGGCGATTAAAGTGTTTATACCTACTAAAATCATCTAAGACGGCACCAATTGACTTTGAATAGAAAATTAGTTATTACTTGTTGATTTTTTATGTTTGTAGTACTTAACGGCTTCGGAACCCTATACTGAGCATGGCCCAACATACTCTTGCACGGTTTTTTTTCTTAAGATGATTGTTTTATGTCGCACGCAAACTAGGGATCCACGGAAGGGCAGCGTTGCAGCACATGTGCCGATGAGCGAGAATGCGTTGCGAGGAATGTGTTTGTCATGAACCAATAGAAACACTTCATTTACCTATCCTCAAGGTTTTTATATACAAAACCTGGGAAAGATGTGTGCGAGGCATGTGTTGCCAGGGGGTAACTCATGGCTTCATCGAATTTCCCTTCATTGTGTATCGTTTCATCGAATTTCATTTGACTACACGTTGGCCTAGTTGGGAGTGACCCTGCCTCCGAAGCCAGCGGTCCCGGGTTCAAATCCCGGTAAGGGCAGATATTTGTGTGATCAGCACTAGTATTTGTTCCTGAGAGAGTTCTGAGGATGTTTTCTATTGTATTTAAGTATTTATTTCTCTATCTATGTTTATCGTTGTCTAGTAGGTACTCATAGTACAAGCCTAGAGCTTAGTTTGGGACTAGGTCAATTTGTGTGACATTGTCCAGTGATATTTATTTTATTTATTTTATTTATTTATTTCATCGAACGCTATTTTCTTCTGAAACCATAACGTTTTCAGGGTATGTTAAACATCTAACCTAACCTAACCTACGTAATTAATGTTTAAGATACCCTGAAACATTATGGTTTCTGCAGAAAATAGCGTTCGATGAAATGAAATTAGATGAAATCATACATTCGATGAAGTGATAAAGTTACCTTGCCGCAACACATATGCTGATTGGGCCTCTATTAGCGTCAGGGTGCAATACCACCAATGCTTATGTTCTGTAAAGTTCCTTATGTTTAAGTTAATTAAGTTGGAGGTACGCATTTGTTTCCAAAAAAAAAAAAACTTCAATTTTTTCTTTTAAATAAAAATGGCCGTATTAACCCGTCGACTGTCTTGTCACAGATCTGCGCCCAAAATTTGTATAGCTTTTTTTTGGTTACTTATATTTTCGGACTTCATCATAATCCGAAGAGACGAGAACTTGGCATTTTAGACAGACGAGGGGTGAAAAAAGGGATGTTGGCTTAGATGCTCAAAGTAAACGTCAAGTCATTTAACCTCGTGACTCTTTGTGTGGAGGTACTATCAGTCCCCTGGCCAACCATAGAACGGTGTCACAGTGACATTATAAAATAATTCGTCACATTTCTTGGTAATAAAAGGGGATTAGTTACTGTCACGATAGTCTCCACCAAACTGTCAAACTTTTCTCATGTAAGAAAATCAATTCTAGTATTTTTATTACTCTACCTGAATGACATCCTTCAGCTGTTCTTCAGTCTTGGGCTCGTTCTGTCTCGTCTCACAGAACTTGCCCAGCGTTGGGAGCAGCAGAACTCGCCCACTAACGTCTGGACATGCTCCTGATAAACAATAAAATTATACTAGTAATAATGTACGGCATGCATAGCCTAGTTTTAGTGACCCTTCCATCAATGCGCGAGTATTTTTTCCCGAGTCTTGGATGTTCTACGAGTATATGTATTTAAGTATCTATATCTCTATGTAAGTATGTTTTCACGTCTCACGCTCTAAAATGACACACACACACACACATGTTGACACGCCCTAGTTGGGAGCGACCCTGCCTCCGAAGCCTGCGGTCCTGGGTTCAAATTTCGGTAAGGGTAAATATTTGTGTGATGAGCGCGAATATTTGTCCCCGAGTCTAGGATGTTTTCTATGTATTTAAGTATGTATCTATATAAGTATGTTTATCGTTGTCTAGTACCCATAGCACAAGCCTAGAGCTTAGATTGGGACGAGGTCAATTTGTGTGAGATTGTCCCGTGATAATTTTATTTTTTATTTTTAGTAAGTTGTAATTCGTTACGTGTCAATCAAACGTTGTAATCAATCGATGACCTACTCCCCAAACTAAGCGCTAGGCTCGTATTATGGGTACTAGACCACGATATCAACGTTTATATAGAGAAATAAATACATAAATACATGGAAAACATCCAAGACTCAGAAACAAAATTAAATACGTAATGAGAGCATATATTTTATAATCTTCGTTCACAGTACCTACTGAAAGCAAACACAATTATAGGTACAAAGTTAATTTAACCGACGTGCATGCGTGACTCAATTTATGAATGTGGAAGAAGCAAAAGAGATTTGTCATGAGCAGGTGGAAAGAAGTAGTCTCTGCCTACCCCTCTGGGAAACAGGCGTGACTTCACTACATAGTATAAAACAAAGTCCCTTTTTCTGTCCCTATATCCCTATGTATGCTTAAATCTTTAAAACTACGCAACGGATTTTGATGCGGTTTTTTTTAATAGATAGTGATTGAAGAGGAAGGTTTATATGTATAATACTTTAAAGCGGAGCGAAGCGAGGGCGAGTCGCTAGTAATGTATGGTTGTTAATTTACATATCTTCGGCGTAATACATTATGTTGTTTATTACTAACTCATGTATTAGTACCCACTTACGTACTTATATAGAGAAAGCGAAAGTTGTATTTCGTTGTTGTTGTTGTATGTTTAGACCGGGTACGTATCATCATAAATATCATTTGTGGCCTTTTTCAGGGCCTTTTAACCCTCTAACAGCTCAGTATCTCTAAAAAGCCGAACCGATTTTTATAACACATGTCTAAAAACCACCACTAGAAAACCTGCTTTCATTTAAAAAAACCGCATTCAAATCGGTTCGTCCATTTAAGAGCTACTGTGCCACAGACAAACACACACACTTATACGTCAAATTTATAACACCCCTCTTTTTGCGTCGGGGGTTAGAAAAACATAAGCAACATCATTCACGGTCACTTTTCTTCGCTTCAAAAAGTTGTTCGCCGTGCAATCTCGTGTCGTCATATCATATCGTCACTACTTTGAAAAAACCTCGTATCTCATAAATAGTGATGCACGATTTTAAACTTAATTAGCAAGAGAATAAAGTTTAAAATTGTACATCACCAATTTAACAGACACGAGGTTTTTTTTAAAGTAGTGACGATATATAAGCTTCTTGGTTGTTTCAAATGAATTATCATTCATTCATTCATTCATTTTGTGTTGTTGGTTATGAAATGATCGGATTTTCGTACTAGTATACCTGGTAAAGCGGCTGATGCTAGAAGGTCGAAGGCTTTTTTCCTCGCTGTCTTGTCGGTCGGAGGCTCCAGGTCTAAGGAGCCGTTTCTTGTGAGTAGGCCTGCGTTGGACACATTTAGGAATTTATTAGGTCCTGGTACTTATAACCTATAAGAACTATTTAAAAAATGATTTGCGTAAAACGGAATTGAAAATTAAACTTTCTAATGTTATGTTCTTTCTAAAGAAAAAAAGAGCTTTAATTTTATGACTGACAATATAGACACGCTTTATAAACGTAGCATTCGTTATGAATATTTAGTCAAAACTCACGAAATTAACTGCCTCGATGTCGCTTTTGAGGAAATAAATGTTTTTAAGAGGACTGTAAAGCAAATAATTTTCATACGAAATGCGATAACGTTTTTTTCCCTTAAACGTTGTCCGATTTTTACGTTTTTAGGGTTCCGTAGTCAAACTAGGAACCCTTATAGTTTCGCTATGTTCGTCCGTCCGTCCGCAGCCTAGCGCAAAGACTATTAGTACTACAAAGTTGCAATTTGGCATGAATATGCATATTAGTTACGTTAATAAAGTGGTACAATAAAAAGTAAAAAAATATATTTTTTTAGGGTACCTCCCCTACACGTAACATTTTTTTTCTCGTCTACCCTTTAGTGTGGGGTATCGTTGGATAGGTCTTTCAAAAATATTACAGGTTTATGAAAAAAGGTTTTTCGATTAAGTAATCCGATTATGAAATATTAAGCTTTTGCTGGACTCAAGTGTCCCCTCCCCCTACAGCCAAAACTACAAATACTAAAAAACTGAAAAAAATCTTAAATGAAAGAGCATATAAAGAATTTTAAAGGAAAACTATCACGACTAAGTAGACATCATTGGTTCTTGAGATACAGGCGATTAAAGTGTTTATACCTACTAAAATCATCTAAGACGGCACCAATTGACTTTAAATAGAAAATTAGTTATTACTTGTTCATTTTTATGATTGTAGTACTTAACGGCTTTGGAACCCTATACTGAGCATGGTCCGACATGCTCTTGCCCGGTTTTTTAATATGTTGTAGATATTATGAAAAAGTAGGTCTGTACGTTTTTTGTTACAAGATTTTCTTTATTCGATAGAAAAAATATTTAAAAAAACAAACCTAGTTAACGAAGAATGAAAAGGTTTCTTACATTAATAGAGACCGTTATTATAATACAACTGCATTCTCACCTGTCCTAAACGCCGTCTTATTTCGGAAGAGTTCGGGCGAGCTTCGGCTCTTCTCGGCGAGTAGAGGAGACCGCATGCGCGGCACCGCCAGCTGTTCAAACACGTCGCGAAGCTCCGACCTCATTACTAGGCTGAGAAGTCAAAAGTTTCTGTCAAAAATGTCATTTTTGAGACAAGCATTTGTTGCCAAATGTATTTTTTTTGCAAAGTCATTTACTGATTTCAGTATCAACCTAATGAGTCCAAACACGGTGGGTTGACGAAAAGTATACCTAGCGGAGATCCTGTCGCCACCTATCGACTCCATTATCAGACCAGCTCGATGTCGCCATATTATTGTATTGTCATTTGGTCCCCGGGAAGTGGTTCAAATATTCCTTGCAATATTTGACCCGAACATACATACAAACATTGCAAGTTAATAAAAAGCTTGTAAAAAATTCAAATTTATAGGCCATATATGCAGCCACGCCCACACAAGAAACAAAAGGGATGGCTTTATGTGCTTCCGCGCGAAGAACGTGAGTATTCTATATTCTATAGTGGTATTCTATATTTCAAATACAATACTTAAAGATATTTTGTTTTTCTTATTTTAAATACTTGCGAGATTGCTAAGCAAAGCATGTATTTTGCCCTGCTACTCGATTGCCTTATCCATGCCACACAAAAGGAAGTTGAGCGTTACCTGAAACTCCTGAACAGCGAGACGAAGTCCATAAAGTCCAGCTGGGTGTCGTACCCAACGGAGCCTGTTCGGAGATGCTTCAGGTTCTCCCAGAACCGTTCACTGGTCTCCAACCTTCGGAGACTGAAAGAAAATGATGCGCTGTGAATGAGAAAGCTGTGACAGTGAAGATTCAAACTATAAGCTGGCTAGGAATCTGAGCGGCTCAGGCGTGGCATGCTCGCTCCGCGCGGTGTTCTGCTCGCGAGCCAAATTGTTGCACATAAACATGCGCGGGTGAAGCAGCGTGCTGGCCGCGAGGCCATTTGATTGTGCATCGTTCAAAATGGCGTCGGACACGATGACAGCCGCGGCTGCGTTTATCATAATTCACCGAATTATTAACAAAGAGAAGGAGAAATCGCCTGATTGGTGGAAAGGCTTAGCAACTTTATCAAATTAGTCTCTCGGCGAATTTGAGCAAAATAGATGAGCTGTGCGTGCCTCGACCCGAGGCTGCTCTAATTCGTACCCACTAACACGTCCGTACGGTTGTGGGCGGCGCTACCCACGCACACGAAACGACATTTAGCCACTGACTTCAAACTATGTCAGTCAAGAACTACTGATTTTAGGTCAAACAATGTACACGGGTATCCCACGTGAGGTCTATCAAATCCTACAAAACTTACTACTCCTTTTTATAAATGTTAAAGATTGGATGGATGGATCTTTATCACTTCATGACAACACGACAACGTGACGACACTTGGCCTAGTTGGGAGTGACCCTGCCTTTGAAGCTAGCGGTCCTGGGTTCAAATCCCGGTAAGTGTAGATATTTGTGCGATGAGCACAAGTATTTGAACCTGAATCTTGGATGTTTTCTATGTATTTAAGAGAGAAAACGTAAAAAATCATATAAAACGCAGTACACTAAGTTTTGACCCGTTTAAATAGAATCAAAACTTGTTAACATTTTAAAACCTCTTTAACGTTCAGATTTTTCTTTTCGGTATCTTTATTTTATCTACGTCATATTATAATAATTCAATTATATCGGTTAAAACAAAGTAATTTCTGAAATAAATGCAAATTTCTAAGGTCCGTATATTTTAAAGATGGAACAATACTCGTAGCTGTCACGTCAATCCTGTCGTCGATTTCGTACGAGGGTGACACTGAAAGTTTTTATAACTGGCCACTTGTAAACAAAATAATAAAAAAAAAAGTTTGAACGTTGAAAATGGAACTCTTTGCCAATATTATTGAGTATGAATTTTATTAATTTGTCATTTGTTTTACGATTTGGCGGCAAATTGAAAATTGTCTGTGTCACGTAAGCATGAATTTAACGCGAGAAAATTTTCGTGCAATATTTTTATATGACTTTCCATATCATTTAAGTCAACAAGAAAGTTATGATAGACTACGATTGGCCTTTCCCGATGAAGCCCCATCTCGTGCCACTGTTTGCAACTGGTTTAATGAGTTAAAACGTGGTCGCACTAATCTCACCGATGATCTGCGTAAGGAACGGCCTTCTACGGCGACGACTGAAAATAACATGACATTTGCTATTCTTCTCTCTCATAGCACTTTCCAGAGAGTCTTTTTATTGCATGCTCCCTATTATGTAAGTATAGTAAAACTGAACTGTGACTTGTGAACTAGTGAGCCTGATGAATGGTAAAAGTACCCAGACATACCTACTCCTGTTAGGAGACCCTCCCATGATGGAGGTGGCGGCTGCGGTGAGGCTACTGTGCCGCGGGGCGCACGGGTGGTGCTGGGTCATCGCTGCTGAATACGAGCTGAAGAAGAAGAAAATTGTTTCGTTAGTGGCTATAAATAGGGTTGATAATTCTGTAACCACACTTTGGACAATCATGCTAAGGTTAGTGACAGTCGGTATTTTGTAGGTCTGCCTACCCCACTCTGGGAATGAAGGCGTGACGTTATGTATGTATGTATAAATGGTGTGTCATATAAAAGGGCTTACTTAATCTGCGCACTCCTAACTTTTTTGTCTTTAATTACATTTTAATTAAAACTGTAAAAGTTGTTTGTTTAGTAAGTAGGTCGCACGGGCACTTTTACACGTTAAAATTCTACCAGCGCTTCCCAAGAGGAGACCACTGCTAAGAAGCGCCGCAAGAAACTCAACAGTCAACAGTTTTGTGTGCCACTCCATGTCTTCCCGTGGGTGTCGTAAGAGGCGACTAAGGGAATAAGGGCTTGTAGTACTGTTAGGCGATGGGCTTGCAACCTGTCACTAATACACTGGGAAACATTGTGATTGTGCAAAATGTGGTTACAGGATTACCAACAAGTCTTTTTAGAGTTGTTTGTATTTCTGTAGCTCTGCCTACCCCACTATGGGAATGAAGGCGTGATGTTATGTATGTATGTAATAATTTAGAGTTAGAAAGAATAACAAAGTATATCACCATCTTAAGGTGTAGGTACCTGTGTCGTGGAGAACCCTGCACCACCTCGTCCTCACTCCTGGCTCCAGAGGTGTGCGTGGAGCCGAAGCTCTTGGGTGAGCTGGTCTTCAGCTCCGATGTGGACTTGTTCTTCTGTGAAACAAACATCAAGTACTGTCAACAGCAAAAGTAGATGATCATTGTAGTACTTTATCACGCTAACGTAACAATACTGCGACAATTGGGATGCGGAAAAGAGGTGAAAGTGACAAGGTACTTTTTCATGGTAAGGATAAGGCACACGAGCACTCAGGCCACCTGGTGGTAAGTGGAATCTGAGACCCATAGACATTTGAATTTTTAAGACTATAATCTTAAGACTGCAATCCTAAGACCTCAAATGCGTTGCCAACCCTGAGGACTAAGATTAAATGCCTCTATGCTAGTAATTTCACCGGTTGTCTTATCCCACACCGGAACACAACAATGCGAACACTGCTGCTTGGCTGTTGGTTAATAGATAAGATGGTGGTAGCGATCCGGACGGACCCTGCACAAGGTCCTACCACCACTGACTACTACTACTAAAATGATCATCAAATTTTGCCGTTGACTGTACTGATTGTACAATTGGGATTGTGATAAATAATAATTCTACAATGTGGTTGTCATTCAAAAAAACATCGGAGTGTTCCTGTATTGTTTAAAATAAAGTTAACTAAAACGCACGCGCAGTTAGCTAATAAGCAGACCTAGGAATCCGTGGGGCAAATTTTGTTGATAGGTAGGGACATCCTATATCGACAAATTAAATTATCGATGTTCGTTCTATATACTAGTGATCACTCAAGGGTTTGCTTGTCAAAACATGTTTATAAAAGTAAAAAAATAATTATTACATAATAACTCAATACTCTTCTTCGTTTTTAAAGACAATTTTATAATTTTACTCCTCCCAATGATTGTCTAAGTGAATGTCCCATTTACTGTAAAGTCTTTGTAAAATTAATATTTTTCTTCTTGAATACCACTGTCTTTCGGTTTTTATATGCCTAACAAGAGAATATTTTTTGCGATGAAAGGTGGATTGACATTTGTTACAGTATAGCTTGGACCCACGTTTAATTATTTCAGGTTGTTTTTTAAGGCAATTCTTCTATTTTTTTAGGAGGCATTATTTATTTTCACTCATAAATATAAAACACTTATGTAATATAACGTGTTTACAAATGACACTGTCTAAGAGGTCTAAGTAGGTAATTTACTTCTGTTTAACTATCTAAAGAGGTTGAGACAATTATTTACTATTTTGTAGTGCAACAGGTATTACACCCTACCTTTATATTATTATAACCTAGCGATTATTTAAAATATGCTATGTTGAAAAATAGAGCAGAAAACATACAATATTGGGGGCGATCACTAGTATATACACCGTGTTTTTTTTGATTTACGATAACTTCGGCATATTGTTATGTACACGTATAGAAACTACGTGGTACGTTAGATTTTAAAATATTCCAAAAAAAAATAAAAAAATTTGTTTAGAACAAAGTAATTCAATGTTGTGTCTTCAATCATTCTAAAAGGGTCTTTAGAGTTAACTCATAGTTAGTGTCAAATACGTCAAGTCAGCGTGACATACACACAAGTAAAGATAACACTTGACAGGTGCACGATCGCTTGACTTGGCGGGAAGAGAGAGAGCCTTTTACATTAGTTTAACGTGATTAACTGATTAATTTTAATAATTGAATATCTTTATAACCGTACGAGTTATCATATGTCTGTCTTCGGGAAATTAGCTTAATTTGACTTGAAGAACGTGCCCTTAAAGTTATCGTAAATCAAAAAAAACACGGTGTAGAACGAACATCGATAATTTAATATGTCGATATAGGATGTCCCTACCTATCAAAAAAATTTGCCCCACAGATTCCTAGGTCTGCTAATAAGTATGTTGAACATAATTGTATTTAGCATAAAAATGAAAATTGTAACGTAATAGCTTTGTATTAATAAAATAATCATTAAGAGGTAGGCTTAATGTCCCACATTAGATTGACGAATGTTTTTAAAGTAATCGTTTTTAGGGTTCCGTAGTCAACAAGGAACCTTTGACGACACGTTGGCCTAGTTGGGAGTGACCCTGCCTCTGAAACCAACGGTCCTGGGTTCAAATCCCGGTAAGGGCAGATATTTGTGTGATGAGCACGAATATTTGTTCCTGAGTCTTGGATGTTTTATATGTATTTAAGTATGTATTTCTCTATATAAGTATGTTTATCGTTGTCTAGTACCCATAGTACAAGCCTAGAGCTTAGTTTGGGACTAGGTCAATATGTGTGAGATTGTCCCCTGATATTTATTTATTTATTTATTTTTATTTATAGTTCCGCCATGTCCGTCCGCGGTTTACCTCACATACTCTTGGTAAGACAAGGCTGTACTTAAAGATGAATAAAGATGTTTATCTATTTATTTATCGACGACACGCTAGCTTAGTTGGTAGTGACCCTGCCTTCGAAGCTAGGGGTCCTGGGTTCAAATTCCGGTAAGGGCAGATATTTGTGTGATGAGCATGAGTATTTGTTCCTGAGTCTTGGATGTTTTCTATGTATTTAAGTATGTATATCTCTATTTAAGTATGTTTATCGTTGTCTAGTACCCATAGTACAAGCCTTGAGCTTAGTTTGGGACTAGGTCAATTTGTGTGAGATTGTCCTGTGATTTATTTATTTATCTACTAATTTAGGACATTTGTCAAAGTGACTTTAAACTTTAAATGACTTACACAAGGTTCTTTTTTGAACTAGTAAAATTTGACGTGGGCCTCACGAGGTTAGCATTATTGCGGCAAAAGTTTTTAGTACTAAAATCATCTAAGACACCATTTATATTTGTTGTTTTTGCACAGTTTTTTGCAACATAAATCTATAATATAAAAATGAACCGCAAAATGTGTTGGTAAGTGCATAACTCAACAACGCCTGGACCAACTTTACCTTTTTTTAAATGTTTGTTGAAGTCCAAGGATGGTCAGAAATTTGCAGCGGGGCGAAGCCGCTAGCGGGCCGCTAGTAATATAATATAAATATCGGGCGAAAATGTCACACAAATTGACCAAGTCCCAAACTATGCTCTAGGCTTGTACTACGGGTACTAGACAATGATATACATAGTTATATAGAAATACATACTTATATAAATAGAAAACATCCAAGACTCAGGAACAAATATTCGCGCTAATCACACAATACCTGCCCTTACCGGGATTTGAACCCAGGACCGCTGGCTTCGGAGACAGGGTCACTTCCAACTAGGCCAACGTGTCATGTCATGTGTCATTTTAAGTTTGTAGTAATGGCTGCGGAACCCTACACTGAGCATGGCCCGACATGGTCTTGCCCAGTATTTTATTCAACATTTATTTCAACTTAACATTGTTTGTAGGACATCGACGAATCCAAACACTGTAGGAAAGAAAAAGAAATGCAAAAATAATGAAATTCCCTAATCCATGGTCCGTTTCGCAGACAACTCACCTTAAACTTGATTCCTGAACTCCTCATGGAATCCGAATGAGAGTCAGTGAAGGCACCTTTGACTGGAGTAGAGTGGGAGGAGCTGCCGCAGGTCGACTCCCTTCCACCGAACACCTGGACGAAGACACACTCATATTTGTTCTGCCTTGCCCTTTTTAGGGTTCCGGAGCCGAATGGCAAAAACGGAACCCTTATAATTTTGTCATGTCCGTCTGTCCGTCTATCCGTCTGTCCGTCCGTTCGTCCGTCTGTCCGTCTCAGAGCTCAGACTCATTTTACTCAGAGCCTATTGGCACTATATAAATGAAATTTGGAGGATAGATGTATTCTATGAATCGCTATACAATGATGTAGTAAAATTGAAAAAATATATATATTTAGGAGTGGCACTCCATACATGTAACTACTGTCTGTGCGGGTGGGTAGCTTTTGAACTGTTAAATAGAACATTCTAATAAAAAATACAGTAGTAGAACATACGAAATACTTCCAACCAAAATGGTTTTGAACACGATACGCTGAGTCGTTTTTGACCTCACCCAACGTCTCTAATTTCGCTACTTGTATAGGTACAAATCAATATCTCCATGTTGTAATTCTTTACCTTTTGGTTTTTTCTGTTATAACGCATGATTTGTTGTGTTTGAGTGTGTTTTTGTCAAATAAATGTTGTGAGTTTGAGTTTAATCGAAACTTTAGCTTTATGGCTGTCAATAGAGACCCTGCTCCGGGCCCTGTATGCCATCCTCACCATCCTCATGCTGCAAAAGCTCACCCTAATAGCGTCGCTGACGAGGGGTTCACAGCAGCAGCCGTCCTCGTAGTACAGAGCCGTGTACTTGTTCTTCAGCCAGGCCAGGCTCCGGTCTGCCAGCTTGGCTTGGCTCATCAAGGCGCGGATAACAGCATGGAGGCCAACTGCCCACACCCTGGAGACAAAGATATTCCGCATAAGTACATACATAACATCACGCCTTCATTCCCAGAGTGGGGTAGGCAGAGCTACAGAAAAGCCTTGTTTATAACTTTGTAGTCACATTTTGCACAATCAGGCGAAGAAGTTTACTACAAGCCCTTATTCGCCTCTTACGACATCCATGGGAAGACATGGAGTGGTACTACGCTAACCCGGCAACCACAATAGACTTTTGTTTTAAAATATAACTACATTTTTGCCGCAAGTGTAAAATGCCGAACTCGCACACACACACACACACAGAGCCAGGGGTTAGAGTAGTAACACTCCATGTCTTCCCGTGGATGTCGTAAGAGGCGACTAAGGGAATAAGGGCTTGAAGTACTGTTAGGCGATGGGCTTACAACCTGTGACTAATACACTTGTAAGTATATTAGCCTGATTGTGCAAAATGTATATATTTTTTTTTTATGTTAAGGAGTAGGCACACGAGCAGTCAGCCCACCTGATGGTAAGTGGAATCTGAGGCCCATAGACATTTGAATTCTCAAGACTATAATCCTAAGACTTCAAATGCGTTGCCAAACCTGAGGACTAAGATGGAATGCCTCTATGCTAGTAATTTCACCGGTTGTCTTATCCCCACACCGGAACATAACAATGCGAACACTGTTGCTTGGAGGGTGGTTAATGGATAAGATGGTGGTAGCGATCCGGACGGACCCTGCACAGGGTCCTACCACCACTACATAGTATGTGGTTATACTTGTAGAATTATCAACAAGTCTTTTAGTGCTGTTGGTATTTCTGTAGCTCTGCCTACCCCAATCTGGGAATGAAGGCGTGATGTTATGTATGTATGTGTGTGAATGGAATGTTTTTTGTATTATTTAGCATTTACAATTATAAAATGTAAATGGCCGGTGATGTATAAAGAGCTACTGTTTAAAATTTGGTAAGTATTGTGCTGTGGATTTTGTATCAATCAATAAATTAACTTCTGTTTGACCGTAAGGCCAGTTTGGAGCAGACCCTTGCAGGTTCTAAGCTCCTGGTGATAGGGTGACTGCATACCCTCATCTGAATGATAATATGGATCATATAAATGGATAAAGACACCTGATACATTAGCGACCCAAAAGTGCTGATAATTTCGAAGTTGGGTTGTAGGCAACCATTTTTTGCGATTTGAAGATTTAACATCCTCTCTTTCACTCACCTATAGGAATACGCCGGCAGCATGAGATGCACGGTCCTGTTGTCACTCAGCGTCCTGCCATAGACCAAAGAGATGACGTGGCTGCCCTGGCTGCTCTCTAGCCCATATCGCTTGGCTGTGCTGGCCAGGTCAGCGAAATCCCGGGGCTCCAGGAGTTTTCCGTTCAGACGCATGTCTTTCACGCATTGAAGGTCGATGAAGCTGTTAAAAAAAGTTGGAGGTAAAAGCAAAGACTTTTACTTTGTGTGGACTTGGGTGACCAAGTCTATGGTGTAAAAATTGCAGGTGTGACTCCATGACTTCACAGTTACGTGATCCATCTCGCGCATACTCCGAACGTAGTAGCATAACGTAACGAGTATTATAATTCCATATTTATAAGTGTATGAAAACTTCTCTTCTCTCCCATCCGAATATTTCTGAAAACTACTCAACGGCGTTTTGTGCCCGTTTCCCGCCCAAATATTTCTGAAAACTATTTAAAGGTGCCGTTTCGTGCCAGTTTCCCACCCAAATATTTGTGAAAACAACAGATAACTGCTCAGTGTTGGCGTTTTCTGGCCTTAGGTACCCATCCCCTTTTAGGTACTAACAGCAACACAGCTAACTGACTCTGACTGACACTATTGAGTCTTATTGTAAGGTAACAAAAATCACATTAGGCCACAAATGGTCAGTTAACTTCGTTGCTGTTTGTTCTTACCCCTCTTCCCCGACGATCCCCGCCTCGTTCTCATGCGCAAGATTCGCCGTGTACTTGAGAGGGATTACTTCCTCAGGGTTGTAAGAGAGGCTCACTTCAGGTTGCTGTACACCTTCTGATGGGGTTTCACCTGAAAAAAGTCTTAGTCTAAAGCCGACTTCTGGATATACTAGATAGGGAATTTAATAACGCAATGACAAACACACTTTGACGACACATTCGTTTAGTTGGTAATAACTCTTCAAAAGTTAGTTGCACTGGGTTCAAATTCCAGTAAGGGCAGATATTTGTGTGATGAGCGCGAATATTTGTTCCCGGGTCTTGGATGTCTTCTACGTATTTAAGAATGTAATTCGGTACAGATTAACTCTGTTTATCGTTGTTTTGTACCCAAGCCAAGAGCTTAAGTAGTTTAAGACTTCGGCAATTTGTGTGATATTTATTATTATTAAAATTTGCTTTGAGTGGTGGCCGGTTTACAGTAGTGCCACTCCATGTCTTCCCGTGGATGTCGTACTCGTAAGAGGCGACTAAGGGAATAAGTGCTTCTATTGCTGTTAGGCGATGGGCTTGCAACTTGTTATTAGATTATTTATACCCTTGTTTAAGTCAGGAGCAAAAACGGACTCCACAAACTTTAGACCGATTGCTATACTGCCAGTTTAACATACATACTATCACGCCTTCATCCCCGAAGTACGGTAGGCTGAGCTACAGAAATACCAATAACTACAAAAACACTTGTTGGTAATTCGAATTCCACATTAATTTACACAATCAGGACAAGTAGTTTACTAGTGTATTAGTGACAGGTTGCAAGCCCATCACCTAACAGTACTACAAGCCCTTATTCCCTTAGTCGCCTCTTACGACATCCACGGGAAGACATGGACTGACACCATTCTAACCCGGCAACCACAAGCGTTATTTTTATTATTAAAAACACCTTACCGTGTGACGTATGCGGCCTGTGCGCAGTCCGACACCACGCTAGTATTGCGCATGCGCGTTCTAGCCGAAGCTGCGCGACCACACCCCCCCACTCCGCCTCGCCAACTATGCAGGCAGTGCCGTGGTGCATTATCTGAAAGGAATAAGGTCCAGATTTGAATTGATTGTGATATTAAAAACTGATTGTGGTATAAAACCGTTTTTCTAAAAAAACTCTATCACTGTTGTCTCCTTAGTTTCGTGACAGAATAACGACAACGAAAGTTGATCCACCCAGGACAGGATTTGCCGATTTAAAAAACTATCTATTCGTAATTGGTATGGAATTACTACCAAACCAACAGGGCTGTTACCATCCCCACTTAACATAACGTTAATAAAAAAATACACAGTTTTTTCCACTTTGTCGGCGTGACTAATATGTATCGTGGCTAATAACAGCTAAAACAATGAGTCTGTGAGCTAAGCTGCGGACGGATATGGCGATACTAAAAGGGTTCCTAGTTAAACCACAGAACCCTAAAAGGACGTAGGTAATTATATTTAAATTTATATTATAGCTTTTGTATTCATAATTTTAATTACGATAGATGTCAGTTGGTCTCTATTTTTCTTACATACATAAATGCATAACATCACGCCTTCATTCCCAGAGTGGGGTAGGCAGAGCTACAGAAATACCAACAACTGTAAAAAGACATGTTGATAATTCTGTAACCACATTTTGCACAAGTAGGCTAAGATATTTACCAGTGTATTAGTGCAAGGTTTTATTCACTTTTTTTTTCTAGTGTAGTGTCAAACTAGGGATTCTATCATTTCATCGAAACACCTTTCATCGAATGTATCATTTCATCGAATGCTATTTTCTGCTGAAACCATAATGTTTTCAGGGTAGGTACCTTAAACATCTAACCTAACCTAACCTACGTAATTAATGTTTAAGATATCCTGAAAACATTATGATTTCAGCTGAAAATAGCGTTTGATGAAATGAAATTCGATGAAGTGATGAGTTACTGTTAAACTGTTCTCTCACCTGTAACACGTGACGGTCCATGCAAACCCCATGTCTTGGCTGAAGCGGGAACATGGTGACCCCATGATCGTGGGGCAGCGGCTGCACAGGGCAGTAGCCTCCCCCCTCCAGCTCGTACAAGGCCTCGTTCTCGAAGGACCAGGAGGACTGTTGTGAGGGCCAGGAGAACACCGGCTCCTCGCACAGTGATATTGCTGTTCTGGAAGATAATCATGGTGATCAGATGATTTTCACAAAAGCATTTTCCAGTAATATTCTTAATCGCTTTCTTTATGTAAAGATTCTTTAGTGTTCGTACGTTCGTTCGTTCTTTGTACCTATAGCGTTATTTAATGTTCGTTTTTTATGTTAAGGAGAAGGCACACGAACACTCAGGCTACCTGATGGTAAGTGGAATCTGAGATCCATAGACATTTGAATTCTCAAGACCGCAAATGCGTTGCCAATCCTGAGGACTAAGATGGAATGCCTCTATGCTAGTGATTTCACCGGATCACAACAATGCGAACACTGTTGCTTGGCGGGTGGTTAATGGATAACATGGTGGTAGCGACCCGGACGGACCCTGCACAGGGTCCTACCACCACTAAAGTTACTAATCGCATTTTTCCCCTTCCCAATTTATCTGGTCCAATGAAGGACAACCTTCTATTAAATTGTCACTGAAGCGCTAACTCGTCTACATTTGTATTCTTCCCATTCTAACCTACGTTGCCTAGATTTGGTCACTCATCGAAGCCCAAAAGGCCCGACTGAAGATTTGCCAGCGAGCGATGGAGCACAGCAAACTAGGTGTTCGCATAGCTGACAGAATCAGAAACACTCCTCTGCACTCTAAGACCGGTATCGCGGATGTGGGTGTCAAGGCCGCTAAGCTCAAGTGGGACTAGGCTGGGCACGTCTGTCGTATGCATCCGGAACGAATGGACCCCACAAGATGGCCACCGGAGCAGAGGCAGACCAAAACGGAGGTGGTGTGATGATATGGACAAATTTCAAAGTGACTGGCGGAAACACGCAATCAGTAGGGAAGATTGGCGAAAAAGAGGGGAGGCTTTTGCCCTACAGTTGGACACAACAAAAGGCTAATAAAAAAAAAACCTATCGCAATTTTTCCCAATAGTAATTGTATCATTACGTAGGTAATTTGGATAGGTTCGTTTTCATATCAGGCCCCAAAATCGTTGATGTCTAAAGCTCGAGGGTCTAAGGGTCGAGGTTTATGTAACAGACAAAAATGCTTGGCCTAAATTGAGATCCTATCATTACATAACGAACGTTTCACAAATGATTCATTTCACAAACATATCATTTGATGTGCATTTTTTACCGAAACTGTAAATAATTCTGGATTTATTTCAGGACCATCGTGTAGAACCCTATAGGTTAGGTTAGGTTATTTTTATAAAAATCCTGAAGTATTTGTAGTTACAGAAAAAATAGGTGGGTTGGCAAATGAAAAGGTTGCGAAACGATGCATTGTCAAAGATTTGTTGGCGAAAAGGCAGATAACCATTTAATGTTATCTTGCACTGTCATGGGCAAGTATTATTGTTTTATTTAGTAATAATATACTAAAAATCCCTACATGAAAACACGATTAACCAAAATTTACGATTATCACTTCAACTAAGTTGCTTGATGAGCTACATCAAAACTGGGTACAAATCTGAGCGGCTCAGCCTGAGGCATGCTCGCCCCGCGCGGCGAGCTGCTCGCGACCCGAATTGTTGCACATAAACATGCGCGGGTGAGGCAGCGTACTTGACGCGAGCCGTCAATCCAAAATGGCGTCGGACACGATGACAGCCGCGCCTGCGCTTATCATAATTCACCGAATTATTAACAAAAAAGAAGACAAAATCGCCTCGGTGGTGGAACGGCTTAGCAACTTTATCAAATTTGTACGCGCCTCGCCCACAAACGAGTTAGAACTTGTCGTTCTGCTCCCGGCAAGCTCGGATACAAGTCCAATTTACGCGAGGCACGCACACCGAGGCGCCTTGAGCACGGTCAAAAGACCGACTCTCGCCGGCTCGCGCGTCGCTCACCCGCTGCTCGCGCACAGCGCGTAAGCGCGTACTAATTTGAGCAAAATAGGTGAGCCTCAACCCGATGTTGCTCTAATTCGTACCCACCTTTAGAGGAACTTCCAACATAATTCTTGTCGCTCGCTGAGCGACTTTAAACAATTTACTTAGACTGCGTTTCCACCAGAGCTGTGCGAGGTAGCGGAGCGGTGTGCGGGGAAAAAATCCACCAATAGGATTCCCAGCCTCGCTCAACACAGCTCTCCTATTGGTATTTCGTACAGCTCTGGTGGAAACGCAACCTTAGGAGGCCTTTCCAACAGTGTGCTATGGCTACGTTCCTATGGATGCGTTTGATATCTACCAATCATTTTCATTGGTCCACATAGCATAGCACTGGTGGAAACTGGTAGCTTTCACATCATCGCATCATTGCTGCATTGGTTGAAAGGCACTCTTAGCACTAAATAGCAGCTGGTTTGAAAGCAGTTCATTCCTTCTGGGTGTCTATCATTTCATCGAATTTCATTTCATCAAACGCTATTTTCTGCTGACACCGTAATGTTTTCAGGGTGTGGGGGAGCTTTCTGGAATAAAACAGCTCAGTCCACTTTTTAGCAATTATATATTTAGAGATCACAAAACAGAAAAACACGTAATAAAATCGGAATCGGTAAGCGAAAATAAATATAGGCATGAGATGTTGAAAGATCGTTGCTGGCAGAGCCAAATTTATATAATCTCAAAAACTAACATTTTTTTATGCGAGCTGATTTCTGTCTGTCAAGAGAATGAGAGACAGCAACTCGGCTCTACCGACCGACCTTAAACGAACAGCCTCTCGGCGGCGTTGCGCAGCGAAAATACCCGAGATCTGCCGAACTGGCCCGACCTCGGCTATCAGCCCGCTCGCGCGTATACTCGACTTTAAGTAACATAAACAAAGTGTAGTCGCCACATCAGCCCCCCCGGAGACCTTTAGGGTCGATAACGTTCAGGAAAAACTACCCGACGACCAGAACGTGTAGTTTTAGGTTGTGGTTGTTGCGGAGGAACTAGGATAGCCGGAGACGGCTTCGTAATGGAAGGACGAACAGGTGACGAGGTGGCATAACTTGGTTCATCCGTCAGGACAAAAGCTGGTTTAAGCCTATCGATCGAAACGTTAGTTACTCGACCACCTACATCTACAGTAAAAAATTTCTCGTCCCTACTAACTACTTTGAACGGACCAGCATAAGGCGGCTGTAAAGATCTTCTTACTAAGTCCTGTCTAATGAAGACATGCGAAACTGTCGACAACTCTTTATAAACAAAAACTTTTTTATCGCCATGACGTGCTACGGTCGCGGGTTGTAACTTCTTTATGTGAAGTCGAAACCTTGTCAAAAAGTCAGTGTAGTCAGTCAGTATGTCAGAAACCGGTTCGAAAAATTCGCCAGGGAGCTTAAGGGTCTCTCCGTAGACAAGCTCGGCGGTCGAAGCGGACAAGTCTTCCTTCCATGCACTGCGTATACCTAGGAGAACTAGTGGAAGGGATTCTGTCCAACTACAATCAGCGTGACACATAATAGCTGCCTTTAGCTGTCGATGGAACCGTTCCACCAGACCATTGGCCGCTGGATGATACGCTGTGGTTTTTAGATGACGCGAACCGATAATCGATGAAATTCGACTGAAAAGATGGGATTCGAACTGTCGCCCCCTGTCGGTGGTTACCTTTTCCGGGCAACCAAAACGCGATATCCACATAGATATAAAAGCCTTCGCTACACTTTCCGCAGTAATATCGTGTAGCGGAATTGCCTCCGGCCATCGCGTGTATCTATCGACGGCGGTTAGGCAGTAGCTGTACCCGTCAGAACAAGGGAGTGGGCCTATCAGATCTATGTGCACATGCGAGAAACGGGTCGAAGGAAGTTTAAAATCGTGAACTGGCGCGTGAACATGTCGTGACACCTTAGACTTTTGACAAGGAATGCACGTCCGCGCCCAGTTTCTACAATCTTTCCTAATACCCGGCCACACATAGCGTTCAGTCACCATTTTAATGGTGGTCCTAATGCTAGGGTGACAAAGTCCATGAATATTATTAAAAACTTGCTTTCGAAATTCGGACGTTATGAAAGGACGTCGAGTTGGCCCGGACACATCACAAAAGAGTTTTGTGTTACCAAAATTAACTTTTTCTAAATTTAAAGATGAACCTTTTTTTAATAATGATTTTAGTTCGGTGTCTGTGGCCTGGGAGACTGCTAATGCGTACGGGTCAAGTGCGTCCGTTAATGCGTCAACCCTTGATAGCGCGTCCGCGACAACGTTGTCCTCACCGGCAATATAACGAATGTCGGTGGTAAATTGCGATATAAAATCAAGATATCTAAATTGTCGTGGCGAGCACGCATCAAGAGACTTTTTAAAGGCGGAAATTATGGGTTTGTGGTCTGTAAGGATAAAGAATGGTTTTAGCTCTATCATGTACCGAAAATATTTAATCGACTCGTATATAGCAAGCAGCTCACGGTCATAAGCACTGTATTTGACCTGTGCTGGCGTTAACTTTCTAGAAAAGAAAGCAAGTGGTTGCCAATGACCTTGAACTTGCTGTTGCACCACAGATCCGATAGAAAAATCAGACGCGTCCGTGACGACAGCTAGCGGAGCAGAAGGATCTGGATGAGCAAGAAGGGCGGCGCTAGCGATACTCGCCTTGCAAGCATTGAAGGCCTCATCTAAACTAGGTGTCCAGTCTATGCTACTATTGCTCTTTACCGAAGGACCGCTTAACAGTGCATGGAGGGGAGCCTGTACTTTCGCTGCTCCTTTCACGAAACGCCTATAAAAATTCAATGCGCCTAAGAAACGCCTCAGGTCCTTAATTGTTTTAGGGCGCGTAAAATTTCTAATCGCGTCGACCTTATCGTCAGTAGGCTTCGTACCCTCCGAAGAAACCAAGTAGCCCAGGAACTCTATTTCTAACACAGCGAAAACGCACTTATTAGGATTTAATAATATGCCATGTTCATTAAATCGTTTGAAAATGCTTCTTAAATGTTCCTGGTGCTCTGCCTCATTGGCAGATGCCACCAAAACGTCATCTATGAATGAGAAACAGTAATCCAGACCCCTCAAAACCTCGTCCATGAAACGTTGAAACGTTTGCGCAGCGTTGCGCAAACCAAAGCTCATGTAGGGGAATTCGAAGAGTCCAAAGGGCGTCGTGATCGCTGTTTTTGCAACGTCCTCCGGCGCGACGGGAATTTGGTTGTACGCACGAACTAAATCTAACTTACTAAAAACTTTACAACCTGCTAAATTGTGCGAAAAATCTGCAATATGGCGCACCGGGTATCGGTCTGGCACCGTACGAGCGTTAAGCGCCCGGTAATCACCGCAGGGGCGCCAGCCATCACCCTTTTTAGGTACAAGATGAAGTGGCGAAGACCAAGAGCTCTCGGACCTTAAAACGGTACCAGTGCGCTCCATCTCTTCAAATTCCTGTCGCGCTATTTTTAACCTATCAGGTGCTAGACGTCTGGGTCTGGCAAAAACAGGTGGTCCTGGAGTGGTCCTGATATAATGCTTAATCTGATGTTTACATTTTCGTTCTTGCGGTGTTCCAAATGGACGCATAATATCAGAATACTCCTGAAGTAGCTTGTGATACGGAGAATCACCTGAAATTACTTTTATTTGCGGGCAAACACACTCGGTAGCAACCAGAGCAGCTGATGTAAGCGACGTTAAATTATCTATTAACCGAGAGTTACGTACATCAACCAACAAGTTATAAAAGGATAAAAAATCTACACCTATTATAGGCTTGCTTACATCGGCTATAACAAAACGCCATGAAAAACTACGACGCAAACTTAAATCTAAAGATAAAGTTAGCCAGCCATAAGTAGAAATTACAGTGTTATTGGCGGCGTAAAGTTCGTAGTTTGTCTTATGAACACGTTGCCCACGCAAATAATGTAACGGATACACACATAAATCGGACCCTGTATCAACCAGAAACTGCACCTTAGATTTAGAGTCAGTTACAAATAACCTACTAGGCACAGCAGAAAAACACTCACCAGAGTCATTAGTCGCAGTCGCATCAAGCGACTGCTTACTTAGTTTTTTGAATAACCACAAGGTGGTATGCACTTAGCTGCCTTTTCTCCGAACCTAAAGTGGTACCAGCATAGCCGCTGGCCGTCAGCGCGAGACCTGCTCCGGGATGGGTCACGACGGTTGCCTCGTGACTTCGACCTTGGCCTGAAGTCGCGACGTTCCTTGGGTGTTGACATTGCATCAAGCCTTCTGGTCAAAGCTTCTATTTTCTTAGCAAGCTCGTCGAAACTTGATGAAGGGGGGGGAGAAGACGTAGACGCGGCAGCGACATGAGGACTAATACCCTGCGGAGTAGCTTCATGTACTTTATCAACAAGCAGAGCTAATTTGTCGAGTGGCATGTCTTCTTGCATCGCAATTATACTCTGGAGTAAACCAGGTAACCTACTCGCCCATAATGTGCGCAAAAACTCGTCGGGATATCCTGGACCAGCTTGACTGCGCATATTGCGTAGGAATTGACTCGGTTTCCTGTCCCCAAGTTCCTCCTTCAACATCAACTGCTTGAGCTGTTCAGTTCTTGAAGCTGACAAACGAGCTATTAATTGTAGTTTTAAGGTCTCGTATTTTTCAGTTGCCGGAGGCTTGATAATAATATCCTCGACTTCGGCGGCATATTTCGGCTCTAAAACTGATATCACATGGTAAAATTTGGTCGCGTCAACGGTTATATTCGAAAGTGCGAATTGGCCATCTAACTGGGCAAACCATAGCGATGCTTTTTCGGGCCAAAATGGCGGCACCTTTATTCCAACACGATATACCATTGTTTCACCTTCATCACCGCCTTTAGACTTTCCGGCGTCTAGGTTATCATAAGACATCGTCCGCTCTAACGTGTTCTTGCTGGGTGATCTGATCATCACGTCGGGGTCACCAATTTGTGGGGGAGCTTTCTGGAATAAAACAGCTCAGTCCACTTTTTAGCAATTATATATTTAGAGATCACAAAACAGAAAAACACGTAATAAAATCGGAATCGGTAAGCGAAAATAAATATAGGCATGAGATGTTGAAAGATCGTTGCTGGCAGAGCCAAATTTATATAATCTCAAAAACTAACATTTTTTTATGCGAGCTGATTTCTGTCTGTCAAGAGAATGAGAGACAGCAACTCGGCTCTACCGACCGACCTTAAACGAACAGCCTCTCGGCGGCGTTGCGCAGCGAAAATACCCGAGATCTGCCGAACTGGCCCGACCTCGGCTATCAGCCCGCTCGCGCGTATACTCGACTTTAAGTAACATAAACAAAGTGTAGTCGCCACAAGGGTATCTTTAACATCTAACCTAACCTAACCTACGTAATTAATGCTTAAGATACCCTGAAAACATTATGGTTTCAGCAGAAGATAGCATTCGATGAGATGATAGACACCCAAGAGGAATGAACTGCTTTCAAACCAGCTCCTATATCGCCTTTCAACCAGAGAAGTGCTATGCAGCTTCTAAGAGATACAATTCCTCTTGGTTATCACCTCAAGTAATCCCCAAACACTGGTGTATTGGTCCTTGCCAGCGCGTAGTGATGCTGGTGGAAGCTGGCTATGTGGTCCATCACAGCCTGGGTGCGGTAGACCTTCTCCAGGTTCAGGAGACCCTCGGGACCGACGCGCCGCCAGCCAGGGGTTTGGTCTTCTTCGTCGAATGAGGCTATGTACTGTAAAAACATTTTAAAATATTAGCTAAATTGATCTAATCCTAAACACAAGCTCTAGGCTTGTAGATCTGAATGAGAAGATTGGAAATTAACAGCATTTTTTTTATTTGAAACGTATGACACACTGGCCTAGTTAGTAGTGACCCTGCCGAAGCTAGCGGTGCTGGGTTCAAATACCGGATATTTGTGTGATGAGCGCGAATATTTGTTCATGAGTCTTGGATTTTTTCTGTGTGTTACATACACACCCATAGTACAAGCCTAGAGCTTCGTTTGGGACTAGGTCAAATTGTGTGACATTCATTGTGTACTGTTCCGTGTTCTGTTTTTTTTTGGTGTTCGTAAAGAGTATTTGTATTGTTTTGCATTCTCCCGTGACATTTTAATCCGACGCCTTATATTCTCGGATTCGGTGACCACGAGGGCACAAAAGAGCAGCAAGTGGGGCATTTAATTTGTCCCACATTGCTCCAAAATCCGTACAAGTAATTAAGTTAACTTTAACATTGATTGATGACAAAATTAGTTAAGTTTGTCGAAGTTTATCAACATCTCATATAAACATGACTTAAATTATCCGTAATAGATTACTTACATAGCTTTTTTTTTTTTGTGACCCTTGTGGTTGCCGGATTAGAATAGTGCCACTCCATGTCTTCCCGTGGATGTCGTAAGAGGCGACTAATGGAATAAAGGCTTGTAGTACTGTTAGGCGATGGGCTTGCAACCTGTCACTAATACACTAGTAAACTTCTTGGCCTGATTGTGCAAAATGTGGTTACAGAATTATCAACAAATCTTTTTAGAGTTGTTGGTATTTCTGTAGCTCTGCCTGCCAAACTTTGGGAATGAAGGCGTGATGTTATGTATGTTTGTAGGTAGGTATTTTGTGTAATATTTATGCTAAGACTGGTGTGGCAATTAATGTATTTTCTTCTGTTTCCTTCTTTGAAATATCATGAAAATGGCAAAAAACTAAAACAAGGTACCATGGTGACCGCGGGGGGCAAAATATTTGTATATATCTAACTTAAAAAAATTATAAACCAGAAATTTTTCCTCGTAAACTTAGGTTAAATGAAAGATAAATGAAGTTTACTGAGGTGGAAGTAATTAAGCTAATTATAGAACAAATTAGGCATTTGATTTAAACGAAATAAATTGATCAAGGAATACTCTAACACAAATAATAATTGACTTAGGTCCAATCGGAGCCCTAGGCATGTAATATGTGTATGTAGACGGTATTTTTTAAATTAAATATTGCTTAATATTTCCTGAAATAAATATTAAATTAAAACTCGTCAAACAACAATACATTTTAATTGTATACATTAGTGCCGTGGAAACGTGGTAGGACACTGGTGTGGGACGCGACCTGTGTTGACACATCGCCGTTTCCCACATCCTGTCTACCCGTAACCAGGCCGGTGAAGCAGCTGACCAGGCCCAAATCCTAAAGCGCCGCAAATATTCATCTTTATTGCTTGCAGTGGAGACCATGGGACCCTAGTCAGGTGATATGAAGAGCTTCATAAAGGCCCTGTCATCCCGGCTCATAGACGCCTCCGGAGATCCCAGAGCTGGTGCTTTCCTCTCTCAAAGGATTGGGCTAGCTATCCAGAGAGGTAATGCAGCCAGGGTCATAGGGACCATGCCGCGGGCGAACCTGTTAGAAGGGGTGTTCTTTTTATAGTTGTTCTTTAAGTAGCTCAGTAAGTTTCGTTTGTTTGTTCACTTAGTTAATGGTATAAGTTACATACATACATAACATCACGCCTTCATTCCCAGAGTGAGGTAGGCAGAGCTACAGAAATACCAACAACTCTAAAAAGACTTGCCGATAATTCTGTAACCACATTTTGCACAATCAGGACAAGAAGTTTACTAGTTTATTAGTGACAGGTTGCAAGCCCATCGCCTAACAGTACTACAAGCCCTTATTCCCTTAGTCGCCTCTTACGACATCCACGGGAAGACATGGAGCGGCACTATTCTAACCCGGCAACCACACGGGGAAAATGAAAATGGTATAAGTTATTATTTTTGAATTGTTATCACAATTAGGATGTTTTAAATATCGTTGAATTAAAACTTCTAATTAATTTGTGCGTAATTGTAACAATGATTTGACATTTCAATCTTGTTAAAATTAAACCTTTTGTTGATTTTTGACGTGACTTTTGACCTTTGCTTCCATTTTAAATTAACTCTCAGAAGTCATTGTCAATCATTTATTTATTCACTTGAAAAGTAATTTTCACCTCAATAAAGCTGCTTTTGCTGTTTAAATACAGTGAGCAAAATTCGATTTTGATGCGAGCGTGAGACAAAGTAACTTTTTAATTTTTGTTCACAAGATAAAGGCGTAGTAGTAAATAGTGCGGCGCGCGGGCGGCTGGGGGATGTCGTTTTATTTTTACCATGTTGTCCTTTTTAGGTTATACTTTCTCGCTGCTGCTGAGGTGAATAATTGTATGTGTAACACGAGAACAAAGTTATTATCTCGTGCACTCAGGATTCTAACCTAGAATCCCTCGCTCTGCTCGTGATTCAGTTCAAGAATCCTTCGCTTGCTCGGGATTAAAAATCAACGCTCGCAGCAAAAACCTTTGTTCTCTTGTTGCACAAATAACAATTGTTCTCTTTTTGTTTTTCATCAAAACGACTGGAGATATGTTATAATTATATCTTACGGCGTAAAGGATCCTAGCCTTGAGAAAGAAAATGTATGAAAGTAAATCAGTGGTATAAAATAATTATGAATTTGGATAGGTATATTAGAGTACATGGATCGTTAGTAAGAGAGACTAGTTATGAACATACCTGGGATATCTCGTGGCATCTATACGAAAGTGGTGTAGCAAAATATATTATCGACAGAAAAATATATCGATGTTAGGTACTGCCAAAATCTACATGTTATGCGACATAAATGAATATTACTTATTTTCTCCACATTTTTAAATAAAAAAAGAAACAAATTAAAACGCGTATCTACTTATATGTTTATGTTAAAATAGTTTTCATGATATACATTCAATATTTTTTCCATATTGGATGGTATTAATGATTGCCGTCTAGATTAAAATATCCACTTTAAACTGCTAAACGTTCTATCAACGACCACAGTGGTCAACGGGGCATTCTTTAAATGGAGTCTTCCTTGCGATCCCTAACATCGTTTGTCCTAAAATCACTTGCCCGAACTGTTTTGCTCTAATGGGCATTAGCCCTAATGATCAATTGCCATAACAATCATTTTTCATAAAGTAATGATTGCCCTAAAACTCATTTGCCCGAGTATTTTTTACCATAAGTATTAATATTCCTAATGTTATTTGGCATATTCCTCAAAATCCCTATTGTATGTATAATCGATGTATAATATATATGTGTGCATGAGCGAGCAAGACCTTCCTGGGCAAAACCGACTCGGCAAGGTTAGGTTAGAAGGCTATGGCGGGAGCGAAGCGCAGCGAGCTCATCCCTTGAAAAAACTATGCTAATATTCTCCGTTTTTGGGGCTTAAAATAAGGCAGGGAGTACCTATAGTGCAAGAACAAAACAACTTGAATTTACCTCTGGTTGAAATTTTACATTAATAACTTGAATCCGGTCGTGCCAGACTTAGACGACACGGATGACACATGACTAATATGGCACATAACGTTAGGATGAAGAATCAATATGGCAAGTGATGTTAGGAAATAAAACATTATGGAAAAAAAAAACATCCATACGATGTTAGGAATCCTAAAGATAGGCCATGTGAGCGTTAGGACAAGTGATCATTATGACATACAACGTTAGGGAATATAAAAATAGGTTAAAAAACTTTAGGGATTCAGATTGACTCAAAGCCAATTTCTCATTTATGTTGGTTATTGAAATTTCCTCACCTTTTATAAGACTGTTGACTGTTGTTCACGGTGTCATAACCAGTATTTAATTACATCGACATCTTTTTTTATCGATATCAAATCCCTCGAACTTGCCCCGAGTTATCCCAGGACCCCTATTATAGTCGCTTTTATCGCGGTGGATAAAGCATCCGTCACTCTCGCACTGTACTTATCAGAAAGTGACGAATGTTTTATCCACGTTTAGTCACGTGATAAATACGGCCATAATAAGCTCCCAGGTATGCTTATGAATAGCGATAACCCTTTTATTCATTTTATTTTATCAAGGCTGTATAAGATATCATCCGTATGCGTTTTTTTTTTTTTCATTTAATGTTTACCTCTTAAATTATTTAAGTGGTACACGTATTATACTGTGTTTACCATACTTTATTTTAACGTTTATGTTGCTGCGTGTCTTTTATCCAAGGTCGTCGGGAAGACGCTTATAGCGATAAAACCGCCTGTTGTCTTCCGTGTAAGAATTTCATGTTTTTGTCTTTCCATGTTTATTTTTCTTTGTGTACATACATACCTACTATCACGCCTTCATTCCCAGCGCGGGGTAGGCAGAGCTGCAGAAATACCAACAACTACAAACAGAGTTGTTGGTAATTCTGTAACCACATTTTGCATAAACAGGATTTATTTATTTATTTATTTATTTATTTATTTCATGGGAAAGGATAAGATGTTTACCAGTGTATTAGTGACAGGTTGCAAGCCCATCGCCTAACAGTACTAGAAGCCCTCATTCCCTTAGTCGCCTCTTACGACATCCACGACATTTTCTTTGTGTGGTGTTCAATAAAGCGTATTTGTTTTGTATTGTGTTGTATGTTTGTACAGCGTTCCGTGAACCACTGTCGGTACTAGCTTAAAACCAACGCTGTAGAGGTCTGACACCTCAGCATTTTGCTGAGCCAGTGTCCGTTGCACTGCCGTGAGGACACATGTCCAGTTGCCTTCATTGTTTTCTTTAATCTTTGATTTTTTGTACGTACAGTAGTACCACAAATATAAGTTACAACGATGCACATGCGCAGAAAGCATTTTTTTAGAAGGCGCGATAACGTTTTGGCCAATTATAAGGCAGTACGTTTGCGCGGGTAAAACTTCGATGGCTATTGGTCAAATATTCGGCAGCCACTGCAGCGACGCCGTCGACCGCCATTTTATTTAGCGTCGCGTCAGTTGTCGTTCGTAGGTACACAAGCTGAGACGCACGAGCGCTAAAGTTAGCCAATAAGCAGTATGTCAAATTCAAGTACCAAAGCAATTTTAGTTCTCTTCTGTTAGTAATAAGGATGATATTGCTACAAGAGTTTTATCTGAGATTTAAAAAATAATTCTTTTGGCTTAGGAAGGCAGTATAGCACACCGGGTCTCACGAGGTTATATCAATGGGTACGTACCACTTGTTTGCTGGTATCACTGGCCCGGGGGTCCCTCTTGGCGCTATCCCTCAAAGGGCTAGTGGTGGTCCCTTGGTCCATTCTCTTGCCGCTCTCCCTTCTTGTCGGGTCTCTTCTCAGTGACCCTCTGTGAAAGAAAAAACAGATTATTCCTACATTTAAGTTACTGTTGCAAAACTGAGTAGAAAAATTACAGCATTTAAACAAATATATTGTATGCGTTTTAGAAGGCAGTTTTGGTTTTTTACAACTTTTTATTTTTTTATTTTTTTATTTATTATTACTAAACATTCTCCCGTGTGGTTGCCGGGTTAAAATAGTGCCACTCCATGTCTTCCCGTGGATGTCGTAAGAGGCGACTAAGGGAATAAGGGCTTGTAGTACTGTTATTCGATGGGCTTGCAACCTGTCACTAATACAGGGAAAAATGTGGTTACAGAAATATCAGTAAGTCTTTAGAGTTGTTGGTATTTCTGTAGCTCTGCCTACCCCACTCTGGGAATGAAGGCGTGATGTTATGTATGTATGTATTAGTAAACAGTGGGATAGAAAACTTAATTTATTACATTTCCCTGCAAAACTGTTTTGACAGTTTGTCTGCAGGTGCGAGTCTCTATAAATAATATCTATCTATCACAATATTAAACACTTATGATTTTTTATCACTACATAGTATAAAACAAAGTCGCTCCCCGCTGTCTGTCCCTATGTATGCTTAGATCTTGAAAACTACGCAACGGATTTCAATGCGGTTTTTTTTAATACATAGAGTGATTCAAGAGGAAGGTTTATATGTATAATACTTTAACCCGGAGCGAAGCGAGAGCGGGTCGCTAGTTTTTTTTATATAATTGAATTATATTTTTATATTCTATTTAATTTTATATTATTTAGTGATGGTCCCACTTCTCAATTAATTAGAACTACGGAAAGTCATTGTGTATATATTAAACCCATTTAAATGTGCTTCGTCATAGTCGCTCAACTATCTCAATCTAGATATCTTATCGCCACCCTTGAAATAGGCACCGTTGAGGAGTTCTGGTGGCCATCTGTGGTTATCATCAGTTCCACTTAACCAAATGATACTTTCTGAATGCATATGCTAGACTTACATACATACATACATAAAGTCACGCCTTTATTCCCAGAATGGGGTAGGCAGAGCTACAGAATTACCAACAACTCTAAAAAAACTTGTTGATAATTCTGCAACCACATTTTGCACAATCAGGCTAAGATGCTTACCAGTGTATTAGTGACAGGTTGCAAGCCCATCGCCTAACAGTACTACAAGCCCATATTCCCTTAGTCGCCTCTTACGACATCCACGGGAAGACATGGAGTGGCACTATTCTAACCCGGCAACCACACGGAAACTAGACTTGCTACTGAAATTACCAAAACCGCTATATGTATGCCTATTGTAGTTGAGGAGTTCCCTCAATTCCTCAAGGATCCCCTCGTCAGATACCGACTTGGTGATAGCGGGACCACCTCGGAAGTATACACTATCAAAAAAATAAATCGGTTCACAATAGGGAGCATGCATAAATCGTTTTCTTACGCTCTCTGGAAAGTTCTATGAAAGAGAGGAATAACTGTATACGCGAAATAATTGACGAGTAATTTTTTCATAAGATATGAAGCTTTAAAAAGTCATAGTTCAGACCCCCTGCAAAAACACTATACAAAATCGACGACAGGAATGACGTCACAGCTGTGTTCCATGTTTAAAAATATAACGGAATTTGCATTTAATTCGTAAATTACTATGTTTAAGCCAATATCGTTGGATTAAAATATTACGTAAACAAAATGAGGGTGCCGAAAAAAACAATTAAAATATCGAAAGTTAAAAAATTTAACAAGTTTTGATTCTATACGAAATCATAATAAACGGGTCAAAACTTAGGGCCGTATTGATAAACTCGTCTCGGTTTAAATGCCCATCTCAAGATTTGTCAAAGTAAACGTCAAACCATAGAAAACTGTCACTTTTGACGTTTCTTGAGACGGGCTTTTAAACCGAGATCATTTTATTAATACGGGCCTTAGTGTATTGTGTTTTATATGTTTTTTTACAATTTCTGATAAATTGTATCAATAGGGCTTAGTACTGTTAGGCGACGGGCTTGCAACCTGTCACTAATACACTAGTAAACATCTTAGCCCGATTGTGCAAAATGTGGTTATAAAATTATCAACATGTCTGGCGAATACCGATTCTTCCCATCCCTAACATATAAAACCCAACCCACATTTTCACTTCCAAATCCCATACAAATCCGCTTCACACAAATGGGGGTAGGAAGAAAAACCTTTGACGTTCAACACTTTCGGACTGACTACCGTGCACGTTGGGTCGAGCGCATGCTCCCTTCGACGGTGAATTGCCGGTGTAAAGCTAACCAAGGAAAATCAGCGGAACCTTACGCTCATCATACGCCCTGGGGCAGAAGAAGTGAGAGAGAGTGCAGCGCGTCTACTTTTAACAACTTGCACGCGAGGGGTCGACATAGGAACCAGGTCAGAGCCCTTAATTCCTTCCCACTTTTTCTTCGCCATCCCATTTGGTCCTTCAGAACCTAATATTTCGGCTATATTTTTGATCTAAACGTTCTAGTTTTTCAAAATTTAGCATTCCATACTTTTTGTAGAATCATCAAATTCGATTGTCATGTTATCATAGATAAGATAAGGTCTTGGTGTAGTCCAGTCATTATTTTATGCCATTCAAGGCAAGTTGGCCAATTTTACTAGATTCCACACCATATAAATCTGATATTGGAGAAAAATACACCTCTAAGTTGACAGCTGCTAAAAATAACCTTGTTTTGTTTGTGTACTACGTGTTATTTAAGTAAATTATTGCTTATTGCCTTGCATTGGGTGATTTATGATGGAAGCGCAAATTTCTATGGTGAAATTTAAGCTTTCTATCGACTTTATAAGCAAATTGTATGATACGGCATCTAAGTTTAGGGATCCGACGCCGGAACAAATTAAATCGTTTAAGGTGCGTTTCGATGACATAGATCGTATGCGTGATCAATTGGATGAGGCGTTTACTGTACTTATTCTCGTGACTAAAGATGAAAAGGATAAATTGGAATTGGAATCTAATTATAACAAGTTTTACGATATGTTTTACTCTTTAAAAACATTGAATGACGACTTGCGTGCAAATCAACCAAGTGAAAGTTTACAAGTGAATAATAAGTCGTCTAGCCGCATGGAAAGCACTCGTTTCCATATACCTAAGATTGAATTGCCTAGGTTTAAGGGTGCACACACTGAATGGCCCAACTTCATATCCATTTACAATAGCTTGATACATCACAACAATGAACTAAGTGTTGTTCAGAAGTTTCATTACCTGTTGGGTATATTGGAGAGTGAACCTTTAAGCTTAGTTAGGCACTTAACTATATCACATGAAAATTATGAAGTTGCTTATACTCTGCTCAAGGAGCGATATGAAAATAAGAGGCTGATTGCGTCTAAACATTTAGATCTTTTGCTTTCGGTCTCGTGCCCCACGCTATTGCATAAAAACTTGCGCAAGTTTGTAAATACCTTAAAGGAAAATACACAAGCTCTCAAATCGCTCGGTTTTAGTACTGAATCGTGGAGTTTTATCTTATTTCATCTCATTTCAAAGAAAATGCCTTCTGAATTGCGTACCAAATTTGAATTCACCATAAAGGTAAATGAGTTGCCTGACTTTGAGAACTTGTTGATTTTTCTTGAAAATCATCTGCGGGCTCTAGAAGCTTCTTCAAATACTTTTGTAAAATCAACATCAAGTGATGCTCCCACTGCCTTGCACATTGATCAAAATGCATCTTGCATCTGTTGTAGTGGAAGTCATCCGATATATCATTGCCAAAAGTTTAATTCTATGATTGATAAGAAATCTTATGTCAAAAGTAAAAATCTATGTTATAACTGTCTTAGGCCACATCATGTTTCAAAGTGTTTGTCAAAGTCTGTTTGCCAGATTTGTGGAGGCAAACACCATACTAAGTTGCACTCAGCAGAGGCTACAAGCAGACACAAAAGTACCTTTGTCCCGTCACAAGCCGATATGCATGCTGCTGACACCTCTGCTGGTGTTAGTACTAACTCAGTTCAATATAATGAAGTTATTAATAATCATCCGTTGCCATCACACCCGTCCTGTGGTGTTGATAGCAAACTTATTTTGCTCAATGCGGAACCAATGTCAACTGGATTGTTGGGTACTGCTCTTGTAGGGGTCCAGGATGCCAATGGTCAAATTCATGTTGTTCGCTCATTGATAGATCCCGGTGCACAAATATCTCTAATGACAGAGTGTTTGGCTCAACAGCTGCGACTGCCACGTCGCAAATCTTGTGATTTGTTCGGAGTTGGTGAACACAGGCAAACTACTCATGGTATGGTACAGTGCCACATTACCTCTCTTATGGACTCAAATCACCATGGTTTATCCACAGATGCCATTATTCTTAAGCGCATTACAGGATATCAACCAGCAAATCAAATCAGCACTCTTGTGCCTGACAAATGTAAACATTTAAGGTTGGCTGACAGCACATTTTACATGCCTGGCCGCATTGATCTACTTCTCGGTGTTGACCTGTTCGACGAAATATTCACAGGTACCAAACACAAACTTGGACCTGGATTGCCCACTGCCCATTCATCCATATTTGGTTGGGTTGTCATGGGGCACTCACCTGTAACATCCACAGTTTATCAGCATGTCAACCTAGCATCATGCAATTCTCGGCTAGAGTTGGCTTTAAATCAATTTTGGAGGGATGAGGAGGCACCGGCCGTGCCTGTTCCTGATCCCGAGGACATCGCCTGTGAAAAGCATTTTTTTCAGACTCACAGTCGCGACGACGACGGTAGATTTGTCGTGCGCTTGCCGTTCAAGGTAGAGCACAAGCAATTAGGTGAAACTCGTCCAGCAGCTCTAAAGCGTTTTCATAATTTAGAGCGAAGGCTTATCAAGGAGCCGAGATTGCGTGAGCTCTACGTAGATTTCATGCGAGACTACAGCGCTTCTGGTCACATGCAACTAAAGACCTCCGGCGACATCGGTGAGCGGTGTTACATTCCCCACCATGGAGTGTTAAAAGAAAGTAGCAGTACCACAAAATTGCGCGCAGTTTTCGACGCTTCCCTTGTTAGCTCAACAGGCGTTTCCCTAAATCAAAATCTAATGTCAGGACCTAAGTTACAACAAGACATTCAGGACATTATTCTTAGGTTTAGGTTACACCCAGTCGTGTTTACATGCGACATTAAACAAATGTACCGCAACGTATACTTGCACTCTGACGACTGGCGTTACCAGACAATTTTTTGGCGCGAGTCTCCAGATGAGCCATTACAAGAGTTCGAGCTGATGACAGTCACGTACGGAGTTTCAAGTTCCGCGTTTCAGGCTATTAGGGTAATCCATGAATTAGCAAACTTAAATTCTAGTCTGTATCCCTTGGCTTCGCGCGTCCTACGTGAAGATATTTTCGTGGATGACATTGTCAGTGGCTGCGGGAGTATTGAAAGTGCAAAGGCCTTACAACAACAACTAGTTACAGTGTTGGGGCAAGGTTGCTTCCAGCTGAGAAAGTGGTCTAGCAATTGTCCCGCATTACTAGGTGAATTCCCTAAAGACCATCGTGAGACTCCCTTTCGCTTTGAGGAATCTGGAGACAATGTTTATAAGATTTTAGGCATTGAATGGAACCCGGCCGATGACGTCTTCTTGTATCGCGTGGCTGAAATGACTCGCACGAACACCAAACGAGGAATCTTGTCCAATATCGCCCGCTTGTACGATCCGTGCGGTTTCATCACTCCTGTCACTTTCTTCGCCAAGTCGTTTATGCAAAACTTGTGGCTTATCGATCTCAATTGGGACGATCCCATCCCAACTGACGCTCAGCAGTCTTGGTCAAAGTTCGTCGATGATTTTCGAGCATTACATCGCATTCGTATCCCTAGACTCGTGCTTGCCGATCAACCGTGTGAATGTCACATTCACGGTTTCAGCGACGCGTCTGTCCTCGGTTTTGCCGCTTGCGTGTATCTCCTCGTGAAGACGGAGACCGGATCGAGCGTAAATCTGATCTTATCAAAATCTCGCGTAGCTCCAGTTAAACAAAAACTGACAGTTCCTAGATTGGAACTTTGTGGCGCTGTGCTCTTAGCCCGGCTACTCGCGCACGTCACTAAGGTGCTGAGGGCTAAGATAACGATCGGTTCTACCACAGCGTGGTCCGACTCAACCATCGTTTTGTGTTGGGTGCAAACAGCTCCTCACAAACTTCCAACTTACGAAGGCAACCGTGTGTCTCAGATACACGGCTTAACGCCGGATGTCGTCTGGAAACACGTACCCTCGTCTTTAAATCCTGCAGATTCCGCTAGCCGGGGTTTGTTGCCCTCGGAGTTGGTCAATCACAACTTGTGGTGGGGCCCCGAGTGGCTCAAATTTGACGTTCCGGTTGAAAGTCAGACCGTCGAACGAACCGAGAACGACACTCCAGTTGTTGCGCATATAGCGCAAGCTGCTGAGCAACCCGAACACGACTCTACGGTTGATGCAAGCACGTCGTACTCCGCCAAGGAACCCGAGCTTATCACTCGTTTTAGCTCCTTAACCAAGCTTCAAACCACTGTCGGCTGGTGCCTGCGCTTTATCAATAACGCATACCAGCCAACTCGTAAAACTAAAGGCTATTTAACTGTAAACGAGTTAAAAACTGCCTTATTTATCTGTATTAAGATCGTGCAACATACAGCCTTTCACGACGTTATAAAAGCGTTGCACGAAGATAGACCAATCAAGGGTAGGTTGATACGTCTTAACCCGTTTGCGGATAACGACGGTCTACTCAGAGTGGGAGGAAGGTTGTTAAATTCAGCGTTGACGTACGCCAGTAAGCATCCCATTCTTCTTCCCCATTCACATCATTTCACTCACCTATTGGTTGAATATTACCATCTTCTTTTTGGCCATGCTGGCCCCGACACTCTTCTCTCTGTCATCCACCGCCGCTTCTGGATAATATCAGCACGAAGAGTTGTTAGGCATAGGATATTCAAATGTCAACGGTGCTATAGGCTTAAAGTCAAGCCACTAACCCCCTTCATGGGAAATTTGCCCGCTAGCCGTGTTACTCAGGCAAGACCTTTTTCAAAGGTCGGTGTTGATTTTGCCGGTCCGTTCACGGTTAGAGCGTCTCACATGCGCACACCCAAGACTTATAAGGCTTATCTCTGCGTCCTCATCTGCTTCGTTTCCAAGGCCGTGCACTTGGAGGTTGTCTCTGCTCTATCCACTGATGCATTTCTTGCCTGCTTGGATAGATTTGTATCCAGAAGGGGTTTGCCAACGGATATATACTCGGATTGCGGCACAAATTTCGTGGGTGCTCGTAATTACCTACGTCAAATTTATTCCCACATTGACGAAACTCAACTTCAACAAAAACTCTTACCACAGCAGATCAAGTGGCATTTCAACCCTCCCTCAGGGCCTCATCTCGGTGGCTTATGGGAGTGTGCGGTCAAATCTGCTAAAACTTTACTTTTACGAATCGTAGGAGAGCGGGTTCTTACTTACGAGGAGCTCACCACCGTCTTTACTAAAGTCGAGGCCATCATCAACTCTAGGCCGCTGTGTCCACTCAGTAGTGACCCCGATGACCTGGACGTGTTGACTCCGGGACACTTTATAATTGGGCAGCCTCTTCTTTGCATCCCCGAACAAAACGTAGAGCAAACGCCTAGTACTCGTTTAGGTCGTTGGCAATTACTGCAGCAAATAACTCAACATCTGTGGAAGCGGTGGCATAGCGAATATTTACACACCTTGCAGCAACGCTATAGATGGCTTACGCCACAGCCTAACTTACAGATAGGCGACCTGGTGCTTGTCATTGAACCCAACTGCACCCCTTTGCAATGGCGTAGGGCTCGCATATCGAAAGTATGCCCTGGTGCAGATGGGATAGTTAGAGTTGTAGAATTAAAAACTTCTTCTGGGACGTTTAAGCGCCCAGTGGTCAAGTTGTGCCCGCTTCTTCTCGATAATTAGGCTCTAGTTGTCGTATCATGCAATTAGTTTTAAGTCTTCGTTTTTAACTTTAAATTAATTCTGTGTAACGCAAATGGCAACTTACTAAAGTGTAACTTCCTTTGCGCGAATCTTTTATCTAACCATATTTCAAACTTCAGATATGTCAAGAGCACGACTGCTCTTCGGGAGGCGGTATGGCGAATACCGATTCTTCCCATCCCTAACATATAAAACCCAACCCACATTTTCACTTCCAAATCCCATACAAATCCGCTTCACACAAATGGGGGTAGGAAGAAAAACCTTTGACGTTCAACACTTTCGGACTGACTACCGTGCACGTTGGGTCGAGCGCATGCTCCCTTCGACGGTGAATTGCCGGTGTAAAGCTAACCAAGGAAAATCAGCGGAACCTTACGCCCATCATACGCCCTGGGGCAGAAGAAGTGAGAGAGAGTGCAGCGCGTCTACTTTTAACAACTTGCACGCGAGGGGTCGACATAGGAACCAGGTCAGAGCCCTTAATTCCTTCCCACTTTTTCTTCGCCATCCCAATGTCTTTTAAGAGTTGTTGGTATTTCTGTAGCTCTGCCTACCCCACTCTGGGAATGAAGGCGTGATGTTATGTATGTATGTATGTTGTATCAATGAAACTCAATTCTGATTTTCATATATCGTAACAAAAACACAAAAAAAACAGTCGATTTGAAAACCTCCCCTAAATACCGATTCAGAATATGTATAGACGATTAAATTTGTAATTCAAATGTATGTATGTGCTGAGTAATGTATCCAACTTTATAATATAGGTAGGTATTTAAAATTTAAGACTGACACAGTTTGGCGATTTTCACGCTTAATACGTAATAGAGGCATTCCATCTTAGTCCTCAGGGTTGGCAACGCATTTGAGGTCTTAGGATTATAGTGTTGAGAATTCAAATGTCTATGGGTCTCAGATTCCACTTACCATCAGATGGCCAGAGTGCCCGTGTGCCTTCTATTTAAAATTAAAAAATGAAGAAAAAGTTAACTATCCTCAACATTGAATAAGGTAATGCATTATTGTTCAAAATGATTTTTATCCTGGTATTTTTATGTTTTGGGATTCTGGTAAACCATTTTCGAAATAGGAAAAATATTCCTCACTCGAAACTAGTAACGAAATGGGAATTGCTTGGTAACATTCCCTAACTGTAAAGCGCTAGTTTCGAAAAGAGAAGGCGAAAAGTTTCAGCGGCACGTTTCATGATTTTTCCCCTTTAGAAACGGATGCGAAGTGGAACGTAAAATTTCACCTTTCAAAATCAGTTGCAGTGGACAGTAACCACCAAATGTATTTAGGAAAAACTAAAAACTGTCTTCAAAAAGCAAGAAATAACTCTTTTACAATGATAGCTAATTATCCACGGGCACTCATTATGTTGCGTTTCGGTGACGTGAACATACCGATTCGCGACGCCCCTGGGGCAGCGCTGTGACGCCCCGGTGCGTCTCGATGCACAGGTAAGGAACCGGCTATTTTTTTTTTATTTTTTATTTTATTTTTTTTTATGTTAAGGAGAAGGCACACGAGCACTCAGGCCACCTGATGGTAAGTGAAATCTGAGACCCATAGACATTTGAATTCTCAAGATTATAATCCTAAGACCTCAAATGCGCTGCCAACCCTGAGGACTAAGATGGAATGCCTCTATGCTAGTAATTTCACCGGTTGTCTTATCCCCACACCGGAACACAACAACAGCTATAGGCAACGGTGGCTTTTTCGTTTAGAGGTCTAAAAATTACGAGCGTCCAGTGGCGCACAAATTGACCTAGTCTCAAACTTAGCTCTAGGCTTGAACTATGGGTACTAGACAACGATAAACATACTTATATAGAGAAATACATACATAAATACATAGAAAACATCCAAGACTCAGGAACAAATATTCGCGCTCATCACACAAATATCTGCCCTTACAAGATTTGAACCCGGGACCGCAAGCTTCAGAACAAAGTCACTACTACCTAGGCTAACGTGTCGTCAATATAAAGGTCATTACTATTAACGTGTATACCCGACTATGGCGAAGCAAAAAAATGGGTTATGATAATATACCTACTATATTATTGCTTTGAAATCGAAGTGGTTTTATGTCGTACAAATAAATACACATCGAAAGTGTATATCACATAATTTAAGAACAATTGGCCACCTTTTTCAGTTAAGGCGACTTCATGACTTCTATTATTAAACTTTATCATCATACATTCTAAACATTGAGTATTAATTTGTAAAAAAACACGCTTCGATTTCAAGAAAATACTTTTAGTTGACATACTAGATTATTCAACAAGGGACTAAAGTAAGTCATTATGACACGAGATATTTTCGAGTGTCTTTTTTTTTTACTCTCGAGTTAAACACTCTACATCTAGATTCCCGAGCAAATAGTTAATTCGAGTGTCATTAAGTCATTTTAGTCAAGAGTTAAATCGATTGCGAGAAAATAAATCTTAAATTATAACAGTTTTAACATAGACGCGTAAAAATTACAGCTTAATAGTAATATCCGTTTAACTCTCAGCCCGTCACTGTAATGTAGATTGACACAAAAACGAATTGTTTTTGTGGTTAGAAGATAACAAATCCATAGGCAACATTCTCGAAACGAAGACCTCGGCGGAGGACCGGTTCCTCCGCGCACTCCAACGATAAGAGCATCATCATCAAATGGCATCATGTATCTGGCTGTTTGTGGTTTTCCATATTTATAAGGCTATTAAAAAGAAAAAAGTACTTTCCTCCCTAGGGAGGAAAATGTATGTATGTAAACACTTTATTGTACAAAAGAAAAACCAAAACAATACAAGGAATAATAATAAAATTATGTACAAAGGCGAGCTTATCCCTTTAAGGGATCTTTTCCAGCTAAAAGTGAAAGGTTGTGCATCGAGTAAGCTGGAGTACAAATTTATTTAGAACACCAAAAAAAATCTTTAAAAAAAAACTAACCAAAAAGATCTTTATAAAAAACGAATACATTCAAATACCTACATAAATAGATACAAAGATAGCCTTTAGGGATTAAATGCATCACTTTAGTCGTCTTCTATTATGAGTCATTTTAGAGCATGAGGAGTGTAAGGTTCATACACACTCTTAAAAACATTAGTTGTCTCTCCTGTGGTCAATAGTTAACACCTTGTGTGCATATAAGTTATGTTTTTATACGATAGGTCTAAAGCAGTCCTGACAGTCCTGGCCAAAAAATTAGGCCTTAAAACTGTTACCTTTCGGTGTGTCCACAGGAAATACGGTAACCTAAATCTGTGCATGACCCGTAATCTCAATAATATGCCACTGGACGTTCGGTACAATCCAAAATATGCATGACAGTGACAGCCGATCTAATAGATTCATCAATCATCAATATGATAATTAATATAGCACAGAGTGGTATAGAAGCTTTGATTGAGTTACTTATTTTTCCAATAGATGGCGCTTACCTGTCTTCCTTAACGGAATCTCTTTTGAACTCTCTTCGCGAATGCGTAGGAGTGGCGGAGTTTGAGCTGGTCAGGGAGGGAGAAGCTGCCAGAATTTCTCTGAAACAAACATTTATTCTTTAATATAATCTAAAAACGGGTTCTAAAGTTTAACATGGGAATACTGCAGTGTTGTACCAAATAAAGGACTTATTTAAGTAAGGCAGATATTTGTGTGATCTGCGCGAATATTTGTTCCTGAGTCTTGGATGTTTTCTATTTATTTAAGTATTTATTTCTTTATATAAGTATGTTTATCGTTGTCTAGTACCCATAGTACAAGCCTAGAGCTTAGTTTGGGATTAATTCAATTTGTGTGAGATTGTCCCTTGATTTTTATTTTTATTTATGTTTAATTCAAGTATTTTTTAGGGTTCGTAACCAAAGGGTAAAAACAGGACTCTATTACTAAGACTCCTCTGTCTGTCTGTGTGTCTGTCACCAGGCTGTATCTCATGAACCAGGTGGTGTATTTCTGTTGCCGCTATAAAAACAAATACATACCAAATTTAAACTTTTGTGGGTCATTAACATAAATTAAGTCCGGATCGCTACCACCATCTTATCCATTAACCACCCGCCAAGCAGCATTCGCATTGTTGTGTTCCGGTGTGGGGATAAAACAACCGGTGAAATTACTAGCATAGAGGCATTCCATCTTTGTCCTCAGGGTTGGCAACACATTTGAGGTCTTAGGATTATAGTCTTGAGAATTCAAATGTCTATGGGTCTCAGATTCCACTTTCCATCAGGTGGCCTAAGTGCTCGTGTGCCTTCTCCTTAACATAAAAAAGGTAACGGCCTGACATGTATGAGTGCGAGGGACACACTCCCCTGCTGAAGGACTCCTAATGAGTCCGAAACGACATGTCGGGCCGTTACTTGACTATAACATGACGTGAGTAAATAGTTCAGTGTTACTTTTCTTTTATGCTCGTAAAAAATACATACTAAAAACAGGGGGGGGGGGGGGGGGTGATTCTCTCCATACAGCGCTGCATCGATCTTAAAGGTGAAATTTTATCTGGCAAGTTTAAGAAGTCCCGTCGGAGCGTACAAAACATATTTTAGCGCGTGCCTTCTCAATTAAGCAGCTTTATACGACACTGAACTCGACTCACTGCCTGCTGCCTAATTGAGAAGGCACGCGCTAAAATGTGTTTTTTTTTTTTATGTTAAGGAGAAGGCACACGAGCACTAAGGCTACCTGATGGTAAGTGGAATCTGAGACCATAGACATTTGAATTCTCAAGACTATAATCCTAAGACCTCAAATGCGTTGCCAACCCTGAAGACTAAGATGGAATGCCTCTATGCTAGTAATTTCACCGGTTGTCTTATCCCCACACCGGAACACAACAATGCGAATGCTGCTTGGCGCGTGGTTAATGGATAAGATGGTGGTAGCGATCCGGACGGACCCTGCACAGGGTCCTACCACCACTAAAACCCACCACGCACCGACGGGACTTCTTAAACTTGCCGGATAAAACTTAAAATCGACGCAGCGCTGTGTTGAGAGAATCACCCCCCAGTATAAAATAAGCAACAGGGAAACGGTTGAAATATTTACAGAACATTTAGTTGTATATTTACTTTAAGGAAAATAACAATATTAAAATAAAATTACTATTCAAGGAGCGTGGGGATGTTTTTGCCGTTTTTGCTTAAGATCGTTAATACAGACACCGTGGTTGTATAACTTGTATAGACATATTTTTTTTTAAATTAATCTAGACTAAAGTGCTTCAAGCACAAAACACTTGTTTTATGTCGACACGTTAAAAGGCATCATATAATTTAGGTAACTGACCCTCACAATAAAATATAATTAATTTAGCCCGTCACAAAATGCCGACATTCGCCCCAACGACCCAGGGTTGGCGCACGCAATGAAAATAAAATATCGGACATTGAGTGCCGACCCTAAGCCCATTCATTAGAGTGATCATTATTTATACAGAGTTGATGTGACCACTTATTTTAGATTAGAACTCAGTGTTATAAATCGTTTTTACGTCTATCGAGTAAGTTACGTTAGCGAATTGCCATCGAGAAAACTCTGTATGGCGATTAGAACAACTGTCGTAATTACATGCGTTTATTTTTTTTAATTCCTGTGGGTTTAGATTCTGCACGGTAAAATGTTATTGTTTTTGACGTGTTATGGTATTATTTTAAACTCGGCCGCCATTGCTATCAAGTAAATAAGAGCTATCAAAACGTGGACAATACGGCAATACGTCAAAAGCGACATGGTTTTTATCCATAGGGTATATCTCCTCTCGTATGTCTCAGAGCAGAATTACTGTGTGTACAGTGTGACATTAGTTCCTGTGGTTGCCACCTAAGCGCTGCCTATTCTTATGAACCTCTGACACACCGGTATTGTTTCATTATTATTATTTTCTGCTTAACGTAATCCGTGTGGTTGCCGGATTAGAATAGTGCCACTCCATGTCTTCCCGTGGATGTCGTAAGAGGCGACTAAGGGAATAAGGGCTTGTAGTGCTGTTAGGCGATGGGCTTGCAACCTGTCACTAATACACTAGTCAAGATCTTAGCCTGATTGTGCAAAATGTGGTTACAGAATTACCAACAAGTCTTTTTAGACTTGTTTGTATTTCTGTAGCTCTGCCTACCCCACTCTGGGAATAAAGGCGTGATGTTATGTATGTATGTATGTATGTATGTATTTTCTGCTTTTGTTTTATTTGTTACTTAAATTATCCGTGTTTCCACCGAGCGGTCCCAACGGAAGACCAGCGTTGGCTTCGCAGCCAGCACATGCTGAGTTGGGATCGGCTTGTGACAACTATCACTTTTCTGTTGTCTCTTCTCTTTGATTGTTACGAATAAATGTATTGCATTCTTTTTTTTTCTTTCCAGTTGTATTAAGGCCCAGCTGCAAGATTTAAATAGCGATAAGGAACTTCTACGCAGATGGAGTTAGGCAAAAGCTAGTTTGTTAGGGTTCCGTACTCGAAGGGTGTCAAACGTAATGAGAAGAGTTAATTTTTATAAACCAAAAGAAATAGCGGAAATTAATAAAAAACTTACAAAATAAAGGGGACCATCCAAGAAACATGTGTCATAAAAGCAGTAAAATATACAAGCGTCGGTATGATTAGTATGATTACAGTACAAAGTACAAACCCTAATTAAAAACGAATACTAAAAATCGGTTAAGTGTATGTCGCGGCATCAAATTTTAAAAATAATAATACCTACTGTGCAGTGCCCCTCGGTTTTTCTTTAATTAGGGTGTTTTAACCACTCTATATCCATATTAATCACCCTAGTTCGTACGTTTCTAATTACCCGTGGTGTTTACTCGGCGAACATGAGAATTATTGAGCTTTCTGTGTAATTGCTTAGTTGATTTCTATGAAGTTCCGAGAACGCGTTCCTGTATAGATAGATATACGTTTACATAAGAAACCGGTCAAGTGAGAGTTGGACCGCCGCACTGTAGGTATCGTTAAAATCCAATTTGAATTCGATTTCGAATCAGATTAGCGAGCGCCGAACACATGTCATTTATTTATTGAATTTTTATTGCACAATGAAGCACAAATGGCTGAATAAAATCTTACAATCCTCAATAAATATAGACAAATAATAACTTAGTTATGTATGATAGCATGTTGGTGTAGACTTACGTACTAATAATCAGAGGGCGGAATTTCTCATGGCAAAAATTGATATGTCATAGGGATAGAACGAAGTATTTTATCGACTATCGACAAGTAGTTCTGGTTCACGTAGCACAAGATCTTTTACCAAATAGAATTTTACCTCCTTACCTTAGCAAAATAATTTTCCAATATTAACAATGCCCTCTATTAGCGGTATTTTAGATTAATATACTTTTTGGTAAATGTAGGTGTAGTTTTCATTATTATTGTATAGTTCTGTCTTAGATTTAGCTTTATTTTCATTTGTTATTTACCGTTAATAAAGACATGTGTTTTAGACAAAAATATCATAATATTTACAAATTAAATCCTAAAACTCCACGTATTGTTGAAAACAATAACTAAATGCGAATGACATTTACATTTTAATATAAAAGTTAAACTAAAATAACAAAGAGATTAGTGATTACACAATATCGATAACTGGAAAAGTCGATAAAGCAAAATGTTCTATCCCTATGACATTTAAATTTTTGCCATGAGAAATTCCGCCCTCTGCTAATAATTATAGCTTAGGTAGGTAAGTCATGTCATGTTTGTCAGTAATTCGTGTTAAACCATTGTGTTAAACAGTTTCTTTTTTTGATTTTTCTTTGTATACCATTATCGATCACAGTCAGTTTTAGTGCAGCAAAATTAAATATGAAACATGTTTAAGTATGTTAGATACAACATTTTGTGAAATTTGTATTTTTGTTCGCTTATTTCTGTTTGTTATTTATTTATTAATTCGTAAGAGTCGACTAAGGGAACAAGGGCTTGTAGTTCTGTTAGGCGATGGGCTTGCAACGTGTCACTAATACCTACACTGGTTAACATCTTAGCCTACTTGTGCAAAATGTGGTTACAGAAATTATCAGTAAGTCTTATTAGAGTTGTTGGTATTTTTGTAGCTTTGCTTACCCCACTCTGGGAAAGAAGGCGTAATGTTATGAGTGTTATTTCTGTTTGTTCTCTAATAAAGAAAATAAATCGATAAGAATGGTTATATATTTAATGGGCTTTATGCTGTATTTGTTAAATTGGTTTGGGTTTGTAATCATGCCAAATTTGACTCTTGTACATTTTACCGTTTTTGCGAATAATCGTTTCTTGTATGGGGCATGGGGGTTTCTAGGGCTGGTCCGCTCGGAAATTTATATTATTCGGGTTTTTTAAATAAATACCCATAAATTCTGTATTCTGTATATTATACAGAATACAGAATTTATAGCTTTTTAAACACGAGTTTATTAACTTCCTCGGATTAATTAACAAATTCGGGTTTTTTAATTTTCGGGTTTTTCACATGAATAAGCGCTTCTTTGCTTGGGTTTTGACAATGTCGGGTTTTACATCTTTTATCGGTTAGTTTTACTTCTGAACCTAGAACGGTTTTTTTATTACTCCGAATTTTTATATGGCTTTTTCACCTTCTCGGGTTCGTTACACACTTGGGTTTTCCATACTCGGGTTTTCCATACTCGGGTTTTCCACACTCGGGTTTACCTGAGCTCCTTGAGGAACGCGCCGAAGAACGGCACGAGGCGGCACTCCGGCATCGCCAACGCCCGGCCGAGTGCGCGCTCGTACTCAGCGGACAGCAGCGCTGCACTTAAAAAATCCAGCGCTGGCAGCGGCTCGTCGGCGACGCTTGACCAGAAGGACTTGAGCTTCGTTGATCTGAAACAAAGTTTTTTTATAATAGGGTGAAGGCACACGAGCACACAGGCCACATTTAAATGCTTAGAACTACAATTTCAAGTCCGCAAGACTTCAAATGCACTGCCAACCCTGAGGACCAAGATGGAATGGTATGCTAGTAATTTCACCGGCTCTCTAATTCGTGTGTGTGTGTGTGTGTGTGTGTGTGTGTGTGTGTGTGTGTGTGTGTGTGTGTGTGTGTGTGTGTGTGTGTGTGTGTGTGTGTGTGTGTGTGTGTGTGCGGTGTGTGTGTGTGTGTGCGTAGTAATTAGGTCTTAAATTTAGTTCATACAGTTTCCGTAAACTTTGTTTTGTACTGTTTACTTGTCACTTTTTGCTTTCTTATTTTTCTCAATCACCCAAAGGTTAGCTGGAAGAGATTCTGTGAATATTGTATTTGGATTTCTGTTTTTACTTCATCCATACATTTCCTTATATGACAATAAAACATTTTTACATATTTTTTTTACTTTTTTCTTCATTAATTTATTAAATTATTATTAAATTAAATTTCACAGCATAACAGTTTAACCACAGCACCGTGAAACTAAAATACAATTTTGTACACCGAATACAGATAAGGAAAGAGGTATTTAAAATATCACAGAAGAAGGCCGCACATCCATCTTCTCGCAGAACTTCAGACATTCGTCACACACGTTTGACCATCTACTTGCAAACATCACAGCTTGTGGCTGATTCGAGGAGCGAGTTTATCAGATGCAAAGCCCGTACTAGCGGAGATTTTCGGCGGGACACAGTACGCGCAAACTGCGCTGCTAACAGATGGCGACAACACGGTCAAAAAACAAATCTAACATTAGTATAGATGAACGGTAGCATACTTAAGAGGCCGTATATATATTTTCGTGATTTTACAGTTTAAATACTGCTTTTCTATAAGTTTTAATGCGCAACACGAAAAATAATTTCGATTTTCAACGAATGTATGAAATAATTTTTTGTTTTTATTATTTAATTTTGATTAATCGACCTGAAACCGGCGACTATTTCGTGAGTTTTGCTGTAAGAGGTTTAGAATATCGCATATTCACGAATCGTTTTGACGTCTTAAAGGTTTGAAAAAATAGCAATTGATTGCTGTAAAAGTTGTCTAAAAAATGTATTGTAAAATTTCGTGTACGGCCTCTTAATATAGATGCATTTTTGTCTTGTGTACGTGGGGGTGCAATATCCATAACAGTATAAAAGTTCATCAAATTATTTCGACGCGACCCGATCAGTAGTAATCGGGTTGTGAAGCAATTTTGACGGCGCCCGCGGTCGCCACCACACAATATGTCGGGTAGTGATGTCAACGTTTATAGATATCGATATCTCACGAGGCAGCTGTACGATAAAACTCACAAGATTTTTTTGTGACATCTGTAAATTACTTTTCCTACTCCTGTACTTTTATCTGTGTGTAGGTTAATTTGACCAATCAAAATACTTCACCAAATTAATCCACCAATCACAATACACATTGACTGTCAATCGGAACGTTAGGTTATTTTTGGTAAGTAAACTCTTTTACTAATTTAACTCTTTAAAAACATGGTATTAACCTGCAGCTATATTAAAATCGACCAATCAGGTAAAAGAACTCATTTCTCAAATCATTAGGTGTTTTTTAGTCCCTGTTTCACAAGTTAAATCGATTGTGCAACTTTTTTTTAATATAAAACCTGGCAAGTGCATATCAATTTAAAAACAAAGTTTACCATAGACACATATTTTGTCGTTTTCGAATGTTTCCCGCTCGTTTTTTGTTCTGTGCTTCATTCGTTCGTATTCTAACCTAGGTATATTAAAATTTTGTTAATTTAATTCTGCATTTTATTTGAAACCTAGTCGTTGAAAAAGTATTGTATGCAACGGTGTATAACTAAGTCAAAAAAAACTCGTGGCGTCTTGCTTTACCACACCACTCGGTCTTTTTTGACGTCTCTTATACAACTGTTGCATAAACTACTAATAGGAATCGAAAGAGTTGCATGCCTTCTGAATACAGCAGTATGATAATTTAAATGTATTTGCTTTATTAAAAAAATACAAGAAACTGTAATAGATATAGAACCATAGCCTTGTCATTGACTGATAGATACACTCACTGTATTAAGCAAATGACACGCACGCAGAGCAAAATTTTTACAACGTCTGATGTCAATGTCACTATTTAACTTTTTTTTAAATAAGAAGAATAATAATAAATTTATTTAAACAAAACACATGGTAACAAACAGGCATTATCCGGTGGATATCAAACTAGGCTGAGCCTGAATCTTGAGATCCACGGAGTCGGTTGACAAACTGCCCAGAGAGATCACAGAAGGCCGTTTTGTTTGTTTTTGTGTTAAAATAATTGTGTGTGTAACCATCCGTGGCTTCACCTGATGGTTCTAACGGAAGACCGGCGCTGTTAAACGCCAGTATTACTCTGAGTTGGGACCATTTCGTGACTACATTCTTCTTTTGCGTATTTCTTCGTTGTTGTTTCTGACGAATATATGTTTTTATTCTTTCTGCATTTATTTATTGAATTATTATTGCACATAATAATAAACTTAATACACAAAAGGTGAACCTAATGTCGTAAGGCATTCTCAACCTCTCTTTCTTGTTTTGAAGCGTGGAAAGAAACCGACTGTTTACATAGTTGATCGAAAACGCTATACTTACGTTAATCGCTATCCCCCTTACTTATGAACGTGAAATAAGCTTGGAATAGTTTATGCCATGCTTTGTCACTTTCTGTCAGATGCAAATGTCACAATTACAGATAAGGACAAAGCATGGCATAAACTATTCCAAGCTTATTCCACGTTCATAAGTAAGGGGGTATATGTTTATTGATCGAACGAAGTCCATTTAGTAGGCATTCGTAAGTATATGTGTTTGTTCAGCGATAGCTTGAGTAGCGTTGATTCGTTCTTCATATAAATTAGTAAAAGAGTTGTTAAGGCAAATCCAATTTTATATTCCGAACATGAGCAAAATCGGTCAAGGACTTACAGGGTTAGGAATAGAAATCTTGAGGTCTTTGTTTGGGCGAACTAAATTACCTCATTTTTTATCGATATGTAACGAATCGATAATACCTACTCCCATCACTGTACTGGGATTGTAGTTCCCGTGCTAACCCAGTTGAAAAGCAACGATAAAAACTAAAAAGAAATATTACAACTGTGGTATTGGTGTAAATATGAAGCGACAGCGATTTGGAAATATTTAAAACCTACTTTGACATTAGAAAAAACGGTGTCCTATCGCAACGTCCCCAGTTTTGTTTCCTGTTTCATGTGTCCGAAAATTCATAAGTATTTTTTCTGAGCCATCAGAAAAAAATGAATTTCAGTTAGGCTCCGTTTGTTTTATTACAATCGAGGAAAGTACAAACAATGTTCAAGTATTTAGTAGTAGGATTCTGTTAAATAATTTTCTAACTTATGAAAATTAGTAACCAGAAAAAAGTGGTAGAAATGTGGATGAAATTGGAAACATGATCCAATTTTTGTAGTAAACCAGCGGCCCGCCATCGGCTTCGCCCCGCTGCAAATTTCTGACTATCCCGGGGGATTTTTCTTTTTTTTTATCATACAAACCTTGTCTTCACAATAATGAACACAACAATAACCCAAGACCAACCAACCAGACCAAAAGGCATCTTCCTCCAATTTCAGTTCCATACTGTCCGCGTAAATACAGACGTAACACTTTTCTTAGGCGTGCAAGCATTAATTTGAACAAATTGTCTAAGAATATGCATTTAGATATTTTCAATAGCAAAATTTCCCACGTAAGACGTGATTTAACGTGTGACTATTTTAAATAATAGTAATTGGCAGTAACATTCCATAAAATCTTTAGTTTAGATTAATTTTGTAACTCTTTTCCTTTTTCGTGTTTGTTGTCATTTGGACTTGATTATTTTAAGTTAGCTTTTAATAATGTAGTTCCTGCTTGAGGGATTTCTCGCATGTAATGCAAATTTGTTTAAGGAAATATTTATCTTTATTCCATTCATTATATTATATTTCTATCTGTGGAAACCTGTAATTGGCTTTATGTGTCTTATGTTATGTTTAAAGTAATTTATCAGCTGTTGGTTTTCCTATATAAAATAAATAAAATAATATATCCAATTTGGTGGAGTCGCTCGGAAGTTATGCGGGTACATATTTCAGCGATTCATTTTTATAGATATAGATGTAGGTATTCTTTTATGAACACTACCTTTTGTTAATAAATCATTACTTTACTATACTTTATATATCGTCACTACTTTGAAAAAACCTCGTATCTCATATTTCGTGACGTACGATTTTAAACTTATTTATTTTCATGTTTAAGTTTAAAATAGTACATCACGAAATATGAGGTTTTTTAAAGTAGTGACGATATGCATTCTACTTTTAGAATTTCTATTAACTTAGACAATACATACATATATACATACTATCACGCCTTCATTCCCAGAGTGGGGTAGGCAGAGCTACCAGAAATACCAACAACTACAAAAAGAGTTGTTGGTAATTCTGTAACTACATTTTGTACAAACAGGCTAAGATGTTTACCAATGTGTTAGTGACAGGTTGCAAGCCCATCGCCTAACAGTACAAGAAGCCTTAATTCCCTTAACTTAGACAATAGGTAAGGAATATACCAAATTAATCTATGAGGAAGCCTGTTTTTTAAATGTGGTCAAACCACGTCAATCTATATCTTAATTGTATATTTATTTATAACAATTCTTTATTTTAGCTGGTTTGTAATATAGGTTGGCGTCTCCGCACTCGCGAGAGAAAAACGCTATAAAACATTACCCCTAAATCAAACATTGGAAAACTATTTCCAACTTAATTCATAGTTTTTATTCATCTCCCGTTTGATTAAGGGTTAAATAGATTTAAAACTGTTGCATCTGTGTATGTGTGTCTGTCAGTGAGGTCGCAGCTCTCAAACAGATGGAACGGTTAGTTTAATTGGAATCGTTACCAAGTTTGATGATATCAGTTAAATTGGTAGTTATACACACAAATTGCTTTACAAGATTATAATTATATTCTGAAATAAACAAAAGACGATCCACCAAGCGCACAATGCCGCCAAGAGTGACTTCCACAGACAACCCGAGCGTGTTTCATCTGTCAATCTGTCATCTGTCACGCAATAGGGATGCGTTATGAAATTAGTGATGTTCCCAATCCATATTTTTCCCGTCTAACAGTAGTTATAAAGGACAATGGGCAAATTTGTATGGGCACTGTCCCCCCCCACCAACAGTAACGGGATGCATGTTTATAAGGACCCAAAAAAAGACAAAATACTCATTTTAGTAGCAAAATCAATGGGATTTTTTTAATGAAAACAAGGGCCAAATAAGGCAAATCATCCATATATGTGTTCATTTTCAAACAAATTCCATACGATACGATTATGGTTTTCCAAGAAAACCCCATACATCTGGTGATCGTCTCCATAGTAAAAATACATAATGTTGCTGAGATCTATTAAATGAGACATGTTTCATTTCTGTTGGTGGGGGGGGACATTTCTGCCCATGGTCCTTTCACGCAAAAAAGATAGTAAGTAAATAAAGAAATAAAACTAAAATCGCTGCATTTTCGTAACGTGTACTAAACGAGTTACATACAATTTAGTGACCGCGTATTTTTTATTTATTTTGTCAACTGTGCGTCGGGGGAAATGTCCAATGTACATTTTCCCAGCGTTTTGTACAAGTATTATTTTTCTTAGTGCTTTTATGTTCCAATCTAGAAAGTAGAAAGCGTGTAAGGGACAATTTCTATTTATTCAACATCGTTTTCTTTGTGTAATAATCAAAGATCGGACAAAATGGCGTGATTACTCGAAAGAACATGACTACGAGTATTTTAATAACTTTCTTAACTGAAACTAGATTTTAATGCGTAAAGTAACAATTTAGTAATAAATTTTACTTTAGATACATTTATATTTCATCGGGGTGTGGAATATTTTGCATAACAGCAAATACATGGCGTCCCACGGCTATGCCATATGGAAGGAAAGTAAGTACCTTGAATATTGTAGATGGAACATTTTACTGAAAGAAGACATTACTTTAATTTAAAAGACAATTTAAACTGCATTCATAGATATTTCAATAATTACATGGTTGAACCGGGAATCGAACCCGTTACACGAGAAAAATAATTACCCTGTAGCTTTATCATACCGATCGAAAGGCTTCATCATAAGGATATTTTTTGCTAAATAACAGTGTCATAAATAAAAGGAAGACCATGAATTTTAACATTTTTAATACAAAATTAATCAATTTATCAAATGCTAAAAATGAGTCCCTTCCTGTTGAATACAAAGTCGCAGTCTTTTGATTATTTCGCTCCCTGTCAATTTTTTGATCTTGTTGTGGTGGATATTTAGAATAATACGTCTAAGTTCTGTTTGTAGCTAGTGGACACTATCATACATGTTTTTGTAAACTAAATTTTTGAAATAACCCCATAAAAAAATATCTAAATCTATCTATCTCTCTATCTATCAGCTTTTCATTTTTCTGAACAAACTTTCACATCAAATGTTAAAATTCATGGTCTTCCTTTTTTTTCTGACTATGTTATTTAACAAACAATAATCCTTATGATGAAGCCTTTCGATCGGTATGATAAAGATACAGGGTAATTATTTACCTCGTGTAATGGGTTCAATTCCCGGTTCAACCATGTAATTATTTAAATATCTATGAATGCAGTTTAAATTGTTTTTTAAATTAAAATAATGTCTTCTTTCAGTAAAATGTTCCATCTACAATATTCAAGATACTTTCCTTCCATGTGGCATAGCCGTGGGACGCCCTGTATACTAGTTTTCATTTTGCATAACTCAAACTGTATAATTTCGATCTGAATAACTCGAATTGCAGAATAAACCATAATTTATAACAGCGAAATGCATAGCAGATTAAATAAGGTTCAAAATGGTATGTGATGTGATGTATGTTTGTACATATCGTAGTTTTTACGGATGAAGCATTTAAAGAACTATTGCCGACACGATCAAACTAAATGCACGAGATTTGTATCAACGCGTCAGCAATGGTTTTTTTAAATGCTTCCTCCGTAAAAACTACGATATGTACAAACATTTATTATACACCATTTTGAACCTTATTTAATCAGCTAACGAATTGAATAGTAGCAATACAATTGGTCAACTAGTTCTTGATTGGTTGTCACTTTTGGTAAGTCATATTTGCAGGTAATCGCATGAGATGTAAGTACAAAGGTGATTGGCTGGTACTGTATTTGCTTACATAATGTTTTTTATGAGTGTTTAAATTTGCACCAGCTGACAGCGCCAGTGAATCACCACTTGCTATAACTCCAATAATTTGCTATCATATTTCGAGCGGCGTTCGTTCGCAGCGTTTTCGCCGTCACGTCTGAATCTGTGTAAGTCCTATTCGCGCTTACAAATGGCCGCGGCGTGTTTCGGGTGCGAAGGAGCAGTTGGCAACGCACTGTGAGAGAAAATGCAGCGGGATTAGTCAGCGGTTTTGAGTTGCTTTAACCCCCGACAAAATAAAGCGGTTCGACAGAGAATTAAAGTTATCGATCTAGCCCATCAAATTAGTAGCATGAAGTGGCAGTGGGTCGCAGGATGGATAACCACTGGAGTTATCGTGTTCTTGAGTGGAGAGCGTGGATCGGCTAACGCAGTGTAGGACGCCCTCAGACTAGGTGGAGCGACGATCTTCGCAAGGTGGCTAGCATGAGCTGGATGAGAAAGGCCGTAGATCGTGCTAGGTGGCGTGTAATGGGAGAGGTCTATGTCCAGCAGTGGACTAATATAGGCTGATGATGATGATGATATACATATCATACCCTGATACATCAGTGGCCAGTATGATAAAGGTCTAACGCAACAACATAGTCTGTATACAACGTACATACATACATACGATCACGCCTTCATTCCGTGTGGTTTCCGGGTTAGAATAGTGCCACTCCATGTCTTCCTGTGGATGTCTTAAGAGGCAACTAAGAGAATAAGAGCTTGAAGTACTGTTAGGCGATGGGCTTGCAACCTGTCACTAATACACTAGAAAACCTCTTAGCCTATTTGTGCAAAATGTGTGTGTGTTGTTAGTTACGTAATTAAGCTGAAATAGTTACATCATGATAAATATAAAAGACGGGAGTAAGTATACGAGTGAGTACAAGTATGAATATGACTAATGTTTTAATTTTAATATCGACTCCATAATTTTCTGCCATCTTACCTTGTGATGAAAAATCCAAACCCTGTGACAGCGATAATACTTTCCCTAGCATTGTCATAAAACAATTAATATAAAATAAAAATAACATTTGTAAAAAAAAAGTCAAATTCAAATTCAAATCGTTTATTTTATTAAATGTGAAATGAAAAAGGTGTGAGCACAGCTTGGCTGGATTTAAGCTCACCCAACGTCAGCCATGGAGAGGTAACTGAGCAGGAAAACGCATCGTGTCGTGTGTAGGGCTAAGTTGCAACAGCGAGGCGCTTTTCGTACTATTTAGAACTCATGGCGTTCCGTCTTAAGTCACCCACAAGGGCGTGAGACCCATTTAACCTTTTCAACGTTATGTCAAATACAAAACCAGAGCGAATGTCAACTTTGCCTCATAGACACAGAGGTCTATTTTGCGCTGTCAACCATGATGGAAATATCCGTTAATGGCGTTGAGAAGGTTAAGTGCGAGGCGTGTGTTGGCCGCTTCCTCCACACGTAGCTACGTCACAAGAAACCGCCGCGTTTTCCCCTCACGATGCGTTCCCAGTAAACTTTCCTTCACAAATAAATTTGCCCCATTTCGTGGAATAGGTGCCAATCGCCGCCAAACTTTGTTTCTCATTACAATAACATTCTTTGCTTGGAAATTCGATATTAGTTGAGAGTTTCTTACTTTTTCGAGGCATAGAGCGTCTGGTAAACCGAGTTGGTCACTTTTTAAAACCTGACCAAAAAAGGGGGGGGTTAGTTCTACGCGTGTATCTGTGTATGTTTATGTGTCTGTCTGTGATGCCCAAACGGATGGATAACTGTGACGCAGTTTTCTTTAAAGGACTGCTTTAATAATTACAATAATAATATATCCATGTCTTCGCGTGGATGTCGTAAGAGGCGACTAAGGCCCTTCTCTCACGGAGCTACTCAAAAATGACGGAACTAATTAGTAATTACAATTACAAACCAATTAGAAACCGTACCTCGCACACGACGCTACTCAAGTTCCAAGGTTTCAGGTCATTTCTACTCACAAAAGCACACGGGCCGTGTGACACGGCTACCAAGAGGAAATATTAGAAAAGAAGCAAAATGTGGAGTGGATCGAGCGAGGATGATGACGATATTGTGTTATACTATTATCTTAATAGACGCCGAAGGAATCGTCGCAGGTTTTGGATTCACCCGTATATTAGAAATAATGTGAATTGCAGATTATCAGTTGCAGCACGAGAGATGCGTGAAACAGATAATAAATTTGTTGGATTCTATAGAATGTCCAAAGATAGCTATTTAAATTTGGTTCAATTAATAACTCCTGCTATAAACAAACACAATACTAACATGCGGGAGTGCGTGAGCGCTGAAGAAAGGATTTTAATAACTTTAAGGTAGGTAAGATTTTTATTTATTATTCTCAAATAATTAATACTATAACTAAACAGTCATTTTAAACACAAATTATTAAGTATTTGTTAGTTATTATTTATATTAGATGCGGTGCTGATTCATAATATGTTAAAATGCGATTGTCATATGTTAGTGTGGCTTGCTGTTCATTTGTTACAGCAGGTGTGGCTTGCGGTTCATCAGGCGTAGAAAGAAAGACAGGTGGAGTTACAAAATTGTATGCTGGTGTGGCTCGCTGTGGTGGTGCCAAAGTTCTCGGAGATTCTTCTAAAATAGCATCCACTAAAGCCAGCACTCTTCGCTTGAAGGTTCTCGTTTGACTTTCGGTCATTGCTTTCATGTCTGGTAGTAAGCTTAGTAAAAACATTCGTTTAGGATCCTCGTCTTCAGACTTTTTTTCAAGGTTAGCTTTTCTGGCTTTGAAGTACTCCATAAGACCATCGTCGACAGTATCAGGTTTTCTTTTACGACGATTAGAGCTGGGAACAAATGACCTGGATGGAGGGCATGACATGGGAGAGAGTGGTTGATTAGATATAGGCGAAGACTCAGGCAGAGGGCATGATATGGGTGATGGGATGTCTTCGAATGATGATGGCATGTTTTGTGGTGGCAATGCAATGTTCTGTTGTAATATGGATTGCGACATTTGCGACTCATTTGCTTCTTCGTTATCTTCTTGCTCCGTCACTTCCCTATCTGCAGCCAGAGGAAGATTCCCCGATATGGTATTGTTTAGTGCTTTTACGTATGGGATTGTAAATTGCATCGCTTCGGTCAAATAATACGGCTTCTTTCTTTTTGAAGAAGAACCACTCGGAGCTGGTTTTATGTGCCGGACGAAAACCGCACGCAAATTTTTCCATTTCTCTTTTGCTTGGCTATCTGAAACAAGATTAACAAATTTATTTTTTTTGCAGGTACCTGGCAAGTGGCGATTCGTTTGTGAATATCGGATACTATTTTGCTAGAGGAGACAATACAGTTGGACATATAGTCGCTGAAACGACAACTATTATTTGGAATGTTCTAAAGGATATTTGTATGCCAACCCCAGATACAGATCAATGGAAGAAAATATCAGAGCGCTTTAGATTGTTGTGGAATTTGCCTAACTGCATCGGAGCATTAGATGGGAAACATTGCCGAGTAGAGAAATTCCCTAACTCGGGATCAAGTAATTTTAACTACAAATCCTTTCATTCTATAGTTTTAATGGCATGTTGTGACGCGGACGGGCTTTTTACATTAATTGAATGTGGCTACGCTGGGAGAAATAGTGATGGTGGAATATTTCGGGCTTCAGCCATCAAACAGTGGTTAGAAAACGCTGCTAATATACCGCGACCTTCAAGATTACCAAACGACGACAATGAATTTCCATACTATTTCGTGGGTGATGAGGCCTTTCCATTATCACGCTATCTGATGAGACCATATCCAAAACGAACTTTGAATAATACAAAAAGAGTGTTTAATTATAGGCTGAGTCGAGGAAGAAAGACTATAGAATGTGCATTTGGAATGATGGCTGAGAAATTTGCCGTTCTAGACAGACCTATACGTTGTCGAGACCCGCAAAAAGTTACAAATATCGTGAAATCTGCATGTATATTGCACAATTACGTACGAAGCAGAGAAGGTATTCAGTACCAACCACAGCAATTTGAAACAACGGACTTCTGTCCCGAATCAATACCAGCTCCACTAAATTTACAAGTAACTCCACTATCTTCAGCTTATAATCTCAGAGATTATTTGGCTAACTATTTTATTACACCGCATGCAGCATTACCGTGGCAATGGAATCATACTTTGTAAAAATAAATAGGTACTTACGTGTCAAATTAAATGGTTTTCCCACCTCACTCCAAGCTCTTTCCGTTACATCCTTTCGTGAGTAATCTGACAAAGTATAATTATATAAGCAAGGATACTTTTCCACTTCCTGCACAAATTTAGTATTTAACGTTTGTTCGCTCATTTTTTAAAATTACAGAAAACGTTGGTAACCAGTAGCGCGGAGACTGGCACGCCGCGTCATGCACGATCAGTTGCTGACGCGTTACTAACCGGTTTGTGACTAGTCGCGTCGTGTGCGAACCACAATAGAATGTACGGGCGGTGACGCTAAAGTAACTCGTTAGTAATTAACGTTTGTAACTAGTTATTTTTGAGTAGCTCCGTGAGAGAAGGGCCTAAGGGAATAAAGGTTAGTAGTACTGTAGCCTATCACTAATACACTAGTAAACTTCCTGGCCTGATTGTGCAAAATGTGGTTATAGAATTATATGTAAGCCTTTTTAGAGTTGTTGGTATTTTGAAGCCCTCATTCCCTGAGTCGCCTCTTACGACATCCACGGGAAGACATGGAAATATTATTATTGTAATTATTAAAGTAAGGATGTATTTATTTTTCTCTATTTAAGTATGTATTTTCTCTATGTTTATCGTTGTCTAGTACCCATAGTACAAGCCTAGAGCTTAGTTTGGGACTAGGTCAATTTGTGTGAGAAAGCCCCCCTGTCCCCTGATATTTATTTCTGTAACTTGTTTTCTCACTATGTTGGTGGAGGTGTGTTATCAATTGCGAAATTGGAATTGACATGGCGAAACTATAAGGGTTCCTAGTTTGACTACGGAACCCTAAAAAGAGGTTATGACACTGTACAGGCGGTTCAAGATATAATAGTTCTTAATAGGGAGCATGCATAAATTGTTTTCTTACGCTCTCTGCAAAGTTCTATGAAAGAGAGGAATAACTGTATACGCAAAATAATTGTCGTGTAATTTTTTCATAAGATATGTAGCTTTAAAAAGTCATAGTTCAGTCCCCCTGCAGAAACACTACAAAATCGACGACAGGAATGACGTCACACCTGTTGTTCCATGTTTAAAATATAAGGACCTTATAAAGAAATTTGCTTTTAATTCGTAAATTACTATGTTTAAGCCAATATCGTTAATTCAAATATTACGTAAATATAATGAGGATGCCGAAAATAACAATCTAAACATTAAAAGAAGTTTTAAAATTTTAACAAGTTATGATTCTATGTAAAATCTTAATTAACGTGTCAAAACATAGTGTATTGCGTTCTATACCTATGCTTTTATTTAAATTTTCTTCTAAATCAATGAAACTCTGTTCTGATTTTCATGCATACAAATACAAAATTTAAATACAAAATTCAATATAAAATCCTTTATTCATAAGATACAATGTGGTAATTGATACAAGGGATGGAGTTACCCTTTAGAAAGAAAAAGAAAAGAAAGAAAATAATTTTATTTCTGCAAAATGATACATTTTTACTTAAGACTAACATTTTGTAAAGCTAATTACGGTAGAAAATGAAAAACTTAAAATAGCTTAAATTAGCTAGACATGCAGGATTTTAATTAATTATGTTATAATTAATGTAACAGATTGCGAAAAGTGAACCCACTCAGCATGGTGTCGAGCCACTCAGGAGTGTCTGTCTTTAGGCAAAATATTGCCTGTGTTGGGCAACACCGCTCTTCCTTCGGTGACATGAGGTAAGATATAGTTATTTTAATTAAGTAGAAGTTTAGTTCCTTAATTTACTTATAGATAGATTAAGATTTGACTTATAATTTAAATTTGAGTTTACATAAGCAGGTTACATATGCATGTTCTCTATTATAGTTTTACATGAAACTGCACATTTAATATTAAGAAATACTTTCCTATGCCACCGAAGCTCTGTAAAGCGTCTTTCTCTCCCGTTAAATACCTCCGCATGCTCGTATTGAATCCCTTTTGAAACGTCATTTGCAAACAGGGCACATGACGAGATGCGGGTTTCTCGCTCACGTGGATCCAATTTGACGCTAGCTCTCACATAACCTATTTTCTAGTGGTCTGCTAACTACAAATCTAGATTTAATATTCGTTTGATGGAATCTTACGAAAAACGTCGGTTCCAAACCAAAATGGTACAAAAGGAACCCTTACGGCGAGATTTCGGTGTCTGTCTTTATGTCACAGCAGTTTTATTCTGAAACCATGTATAACAGCTATGAACTTGAAAGGGTGATGGGCAATTTTGTATGGACCCCGTCCCCCCCCCCCCTCCAACAGTAACGGGCTGCAGGTCTATATGTTCATTAGGACCCAATAAAAGACAAAATACTTATCTTCGTAGCAAAATCAATGGGAATTTTTTAATGAAAACAAAGGGCCAGGCAAGGCAAATCATCTACATACGTGTTCATTTTCAAACAAATTCCATAGTTCCATACGATAAGATTATGATTTTTCAAGAAAACCCCATACATATGGTGATCGTCGCCATAGAAAAAATACATCATATTGCCAAGATCTATAAACTGGCACATGTTTCATCACTGTTGGTGGGTGGGGACATTTTTACCCATCGTCCTTTGCTTGCAACATCTGCATCTATGGTATGTTCCCCGATTACACAAAGACCGCTAAACATACATAACATCACGCCTTCATTCCCAGAGTGTTTATAATTCTGTAACCACATTTTGCACAAGTAGTGAGATGTTTACTAGTGTATTAGTGACAGGTTGCAAGCCCATCGCCTAACAGTACTACACGCCTTTACAAATACCACTAAACAGATTTGAAAAAAAAAACACGTCAAGATCTGATGATGGGATCTTGGACAAATCAAGGGAACTCCTCAAATACTATAGGAATAAATATACGTGGACGACATAACAGTATTATTATGGTCACTAAAAGGTATTAAATAAAATGAATGTTTCAAAAACTAAAAACTGTCTTTAAAAAGCAAGAAATAACTTCTTTTAAAATGATAGGATCAGTCCAACTGAAATCGACGTCCCATTATATTTTTAATAGAAAGCCGAATTCAGTTGGACTGACCTATTACTCTCCATTCGGCTTTTGGTTAAAAATAAAGCGGGACGCCGACTTCAGTTAGACTGACCATCATTTTAAAAGAAGTTATTTCTTGCTACAAGCTAGCCTAGTTGGTAGTGATCCTGCCTTCGAAGCTGGGGTCTTGGTTTCAAATCCTGGTAAGGGCAGATATTTGTGAGATGAGCACGAGTATTTGTTCCTGAGTCTTGGATGTTTTCTATGTATTTAAGTATATATTTCTCTATATAAGCCTAGAGCTTAGTTTGGGACTAGGTTACTTTATGTGACATTGTCCTGTGTGGTATTTATTTTTTGAAGACGGTCATTCGTTTTTACCATGAATTTTTTTTCCCACCGTGAATCGAACCCGCTAGCTTTATAGGAAATGCCACTACCACTGGGCTAACAACGGCTTCTTCGCTCGCTAACAGCGGCTTCGCTGTAATTTGGCATGAATATACACATTAGTCATACCAACAAATTAGTAAACTAAATTCTTGAAAAAGAAAAACTGTACCTCCCCTACGCGTAACGTGGGGATGTATGTTTTTTATTGTCTAGCCCATAGTGTAGGGTGTCGTTGGATAGGTCTTTTAAAAATATTATATTTATCCAAACCATTTTTCGACCAAGGGATTCGTTTATGAAATAAACGGATCCCTTTAAAGTTTAGTAGCCAAAACTACAAATCCTAAAAATCTGAAATAAATCTTAAATGAAAGCAAATATAACGAATTTAAAAGAAAAACTATCACGACTAAGTAGCGACTAACTATCATTGGTTCTTGAGATACAGGCGAATAAAGTGTTTATTACCTACTAAAATCATCCAAGACGGCACCAAATTACTTTAAATAGAAAGTTAGTTATAACTTGTTGCTTTCTATGTTTGAAATACTTAACGGCTTCGAGACCCTACATTGAGCATGGTCCGACATGTTCTTGCCCGGTTTTTTCTTTTATAAGAACCTTCCCCTGATAATAACGAAAACAACAAAAAAAGAATTAGCGAAATCCGTACAGCCGTGATGCCGTGACCAAGGGAAATAGAATAGGGATTAATTTCTATATATAAAAAAACATACATACATAACGTCACGCCTTTATTCCCAGAGTGGGGTAGGCAGAGCAACAGAATACCAACAACTCTAAACTTGTTGATAATTCTGTAACCACATTTTGCATAGTCAGGCTAAGATGTTTACCAGTGTATTAGTGACAGGTTGCAAGCCCATCGCCTAACAGTACTACAAGCCTTTATTCCCTTAGTCGCCTCTCACAACATCCACTAAAAAAAAAATCTTGTAGATAAATAAAGAGACTGAGGACTTGAGGACGCCCATGACTTCGTACGCGTAAAATTAGTTTCCGAACCCCCCTATTTAAACCCGTAAGGGGATGAATTTCTAAAAATCCCTTCTTAGTTCACCCCTAGACCTCATAAGGAACCTAAGTTTACGTTGATTGGTATTCCAGTCAGTCAAACAGTTTCTTTTTTGAAATGTTTAGATATCATATATCATCCACTCGAGACAAGTTATAACGATCTACTTCTCCTTTTTCAATTCAGCGTCAGATAATCAATTTGCGATTCCGTCTGGGTGTACCCGTCCGACCCATTTCGTACAGTCTGTCACAATTTCACCCTCATACATAAATATGACTCGTGGTCAGTGGTGCGAATATATCGGGTAAAAGTATTTTATATATAGTCCTCGATGAAGTAACTCTAGAGGCAACATACAGTTAGGTGTAAAACTGGATCAATATTAGCACCTTAGTAGAATGTTAATAAGTCGATGAAAATCAAAGCTATTTTCAAATGCTTAGTACATAATAGTTATCCTTGAAGTAAGCTACAAAACCGCTGTATAAATAATTTATTTGTCAATTATATTTTTTTAAAGATTTTCAACCAAAAACTGTAAAAAAACAATTTATGTTTTATACTAGTAATTTAGTTTTCTCTATGGCAACCCCAAATAAGAAAACTATCTAAAATAGAGAATTCCATTCTTTTTAAAATGAGTTATCAACTGCTTGAATCAGGGACGTAGTTTTCTAGTTATTGCAGAATTTTAATCCCCTACCATAGTGAACTAACAACCAGTTTGTATGGCTAATTTGTCTCGGTGCCAAAGTGAACCGCGCACCGAACTAATGTTGCCAATAACTGCCACCAAAAGTATGTCCGATTTTAATAATTTTCTATTTATTTTAAAAAGGCTAAATTTCTTTAATTCTATCAGGGTCCTTATTTTGGGTTGCCACAGAGAGAATTAAAATATTAGACAAATAAAAAAAGTTAAATTCAACAGTTTTTACGATAAAATTACTTAAAAACAGTAAATGACAGGTCATTTGGTAGGAGTATTTGTAGCAAATTTCAAGGAGTACTTGTCGTATTAAACATTTAAAAATACCTTTAACTATCATCAACTTATTTACATTCTACTAAGGTGCTAATATTGACTCAGTTTTGCAACTAACTGTAGGTTTAGTTCCTAGGAAGGTATTGTTTCTTGGGTTTATTTTAATTTACAAAGGACAGGTTTTTTTTTTGTGGCAAATAGAAGGCTAATACACGAGCCATCTGATAGTAAGAGAGATCTTTGACCCATGTACATTTGCCATTAAAACATGAAACATCTTTAGTCAGTAAAAGCCGCATAGGCACTTACACGTCGAAATTCTAACAGTGCTTCCCAAAAGGAGATCACTGCTGAGAAACGCCGCAAGAAACTCAGCAGTCAGTATTTTTTTCAAATTGGTAATACAAAATCAATGTTTTACACACATTTCCCCTAAACTTAGCCCCTTAATTAAGTCTCATACTTTTAAAATAATCGGAAGTATTTTTTTTTTAATTTTTAAATTATCTTATTATTGTTGGCTTAACATGGTTATCCTACCATAATAATTAACAAAGAAGTTTAAAGAATTTCAAATGAACACTTTCCGTTATCCGTCACCTGTCGCAATTTATGAAGAAAACGTGTTTTGATTAGTTTATAACATCGAGTGACAGGTATGACAGTTAGGTATTTAATGTAGTGTAACCACACTTTGGGACTTTAATTATTTGTTTTGTTCGAAAATTAGCATTAATTAAATACAGTTAATTTTAACAAAGGGGTTAATGTATTATACTGTGTGGCATTAACTAAGCCACAATCAAGTGTTTTGTATTACCAATTTGAAGTCACCCTGTATAAAACAATAGGTAACATGCATGGAAAACAGAATTGAGTTTCAATGATATGATTTAGGAGAAAAAAAACATGTGAAACGTAATTCACTAAATTTGACCCGTTTGTATAGAATAAGACATAGAACCAAAACTTGTAAAAAAAAAAAAAACTTCTTTTAGGGTTGAGATTGTTGTTTTCGGCATCCTCATTTTATGTACGTAATATAATTCAATGATCTTGGGTTAAACATTTCGGAAATTAACGCAAATTTATTTATAAGGTCTATATAATTTTAGTAGTATGTGTGGTGTGAAACTGTGTGATAGAGTAAGGAATGAAAACATCAGAGAGAAGTGTGGTCTGAAAGAAGATGTAGTGACTAAAATTGAAAAGGGCATGCTTCGATGGTTCGGTCATTTGGAAAGGATGGATGATAAAAGATTGACGAAAGAAATATACAGTGCTAAAGTGAGTGGAAGGGTCGGAAGGGGGCGCCCTAGGCGTACTTTTTTTAATCAAATCGGGGAAATACTGGAAAAGGGCCGAATCTTAAGTACCCGAAACCGACGTGCATGCATGACTCGATGTATGAATGTGGAAGAAGCGAAAGAGCTTTGTCAGGATCGTAGCAGGTGGAAAGAAGTGGTCTCTGCCTACCCCTCTGGAAAACAGGCGTGATGTATGTATATAATTTTAAACATGGAACAAAAGTTGTGACGTCATTCCTGTCGTCAATGTTGTATACATTGTTTTTGCAGGGGGTCTGAACCATGACTTTTTAAAGCTTTATATCTTGTGGAAAAATAAAACGCGATTCATTTTAGTAACCTTTCTCGTTCATAGCACTTTCCAGAGATTGAAGTAATAAAATTATGCATGTTCGTAATTATAAAACAAAAATATCATACGTACTTGTCGAAACTTACGTCATTTTTAGTGCCCGTGCGGCGGATATTCCAGTAACAGTTTTGAAACCAAAATAAAACCTTTCAAAGGTATACTATCCATATAAACGATATGCCTTTACGCGTAAAGAAAACTCATCTTCAATAAACATATAACGTAAATTAAGGTTATCTTGCGTAATTAGCGTTCTGGAATAATAATAAGTATTCAGTTTCAATACAGAAGCCCTTACTAATGGCCAGGTTAAATCTCTGGCGTAATTTTCATTACTTACTTGTTAAAACACGTATGTATCCCAAACAAGCTATTGGAAAGTCAACTCTACGTTCTCGAGGTTAAGGTGAGGATTTCGTTACTGTGTCAGGGAGATATTGGGTTATGTAAGTGGTGATCTACGTTTATTCAGGGACGGGAAAAAAATCGTTAGGTCAGGTTAGGTTAGGTGCTTTCATTTAAGATATTTTACGTCATATTTTTAATCGACTTGAAAAAAAAGGAGGTTCTCGATTACCCAAAGAACGCTGAACCGATCTGTTTTTTGTTTCATTGTGCATACTTTCTAGTTGGTCCCATTTCCAGCAAGTCAAGATCTGATGATGGGATCTTGAAGAAATCGAAGGAACTCCTCGAAAATTACAGGAATAAATATACGTGGACGACATAACAGTATTATTAGAATAGTTCCTGATTCGCCGGATTCTTGATTCGCCGGATTCTTGTTTCGCCGGATTCTTGTTTTGTCGGATTCTTGATTCGCCGGATTCTTGATTCGCCACTTTTTTTTGATTAAGAACTACTATAGAAATATCGCGGCTTTACCTGTCTATTAAATAAAAGGCAGACACTTCGTTACATTAATTAAAATATTTATTTGTTATTCATTTATTTAAATACCTAATGAGGTAACATTTAATTAAGATAATTGGCATAACCTGCTCAAACATTCTACGACTGTTATTCTTCCTTCGACGTAGTCATTGACTATGTTCCTTTCTTGTCGATATCTTGATATATTAATTCGACGCACCCGTGTTACATCGGGGCAATGTAGCTGCATTTTTCTTATAACAACATCTTGCTGCTGTGCTTCGGCTCTGAGTAATTGTATAAATTGAAAGACGGACGGTTTTTTTAGGGATCCTATGGTTTATCCTGTTATTCCATCCCTCGACGGCGTTATTGGTTCGGAATTCTTCCTCACTAACGCAAAACAATGAGCTCGTAATTTTACGCTTCCAGAAGTCCATGAAGTAATTATGGAATTGGACTATGGGATTCCAGTTTGATAACGATACCGTACGTTTCCTTTACAATGGTGATTTTTTTGTATATTAATATTTCCGACGAATCAAGAATCCGGCGAATCAAGAATCCGGCGAATCAAGAATCCGACAAAACAAGAATCCGGCGAAACAAGAATCCGGCGAATCAGGAATCCGGCGAATCAGGAACTATTCTTATAAGGTATGAGATGTTTTGAAAACTAAAAACCAAGAAGTCTTCAAAAAGCAAGAATACATTTTCTTGCTTTTTGAAGATGGTTTTTAGTCGAATAAGACATATTTTTTTTATTACTTGTAATTTTGGTTGAAGGGGGTTACGAGCAATAGTCTCGCCGAAATATGACAGGCCTCTGCCAGAATCCTTTAAAAAGGTCAAGATCTTTGGTCGGCGATTAATAAACTCGGAGTAGCATTAAAATGCTGAATATAAATAAATCACAGGACAATGACACACAAATTGAGCTATGAGTACTAGACAACGATAAACTTACTCACATAGAGAAATATATACTTAAATACATAGAGAACATCCAAGACTCAGGAACAAATACTCGTGCTCATCACACAAATATTTGCCCTTACCAGGATTTGATATTATTATGTAATATAATTACCCCTGTTTTTGTATTAAAAGTTCGACACCTGAATGTTGTCCTTGTAGAAAGTTCCTGTTCTGTGTTAAGTTTTGTTAATTATGTTTTGTTTTATAAATTATAATGTCGTGATGTAATGCAGTGTACCCTTAAGGCTTAAGCATTCACACATTGAGAGGGAGGTGCAGGCTGAAAAACAGCGCTGTGTAGACCACGTCTCACAGCATACGCCGAGTTCTGAACCTTTTGCCGTAGCATCTATGAGACTTGTTGTAGTTAATACTTTGTATTTTATCTTACTTTAAATAATAATCTGTACAACTACTGTGTTATGTGTGGCAATAGATCTTTTTCTGATTCTGATTCTGATTCTGATTTGAACCCAGGACCCCTAGCTTCGAAGGCAGGGTCACTACCAACTAGGCTAGCTTTTATATTTTAGAGAAATTTGCAATTATTTTTATTAAAATGTATGTTGAAAATCGGTGCAACCTGGCCTGTCAAGTTTGAAACCTAATGGCAGTTCTTAGCTTTATCTGTGGAAGACTATTGTAACGTAGAAACGTTACGGTAGTTATTATAAGCATATTTTATTCAATTAAAACCTAAAAATAATAATAATGTATACAAATAAATAAAACACTTACCTAATTAACATAAGTATAATAATTAAATAAATAAAGAAAACTTTTAAACGTTTTAGAGGAATCGGTATTCCTAATACATGGTATAGCACAGACAGTTCTAATGGACAACGGAACTCAGTTTACTGGTAAAGTAATGGAATCCTTCTTTAAAAAATATAACGTTCCTAACGTCTACTACAGTCCAAAGTATACTCCTCAAGTCAACCTAGTAGAACGTTATAATAGAACCATCATAACATGCCTTTCTACGTTTTAATGATGACCACAGGTCGTGGGACGTGTTCATTCCACAGGTTCAGTTTGCCATTAATAGTTCTGTAAACGAGGCCACAGGTTACACGCCTGCCTTCTTGGTGTTTGGCAGAGAGCTCGTCACGTGCGGGACGCACTACACAGACACCGATATCGGAAGTGAAGTGTTGTTTTTACCCCGCGATATCTACGCTGAGAACTTGGGTTGCTTGTCTTCTATTTTTGACGATGTCCAAAAGAGACTGTGGCACGCCCATAAAAAGAACACGTCTCACTATAACATGAGGCGCAAGCCTGCCGAATTCAACATAGGTGATTTGGTCATGAAGCGTACTTACTTTTTAAGTGACAAAGAAAAAATATTTTCGAAGAAGCTTGCTCCGAAATTTATTAAAGCTAAGATCATTGGCAAGAAGTCGCCTTTAGTTTATATACTGCAAGATTTATCCGGCAAGGATCTAGGCGTTTGGCACATTAAGGATCTCAAATTGGTTGATTTCAATAAATAAATCCACATCGCTCACATTTTTGATTAATATGTACCTATAATGAACTTGTGCTTTGTTAACAGAAACTTTCTCGCAAAAAGAACGTATTTAAGGGTATTTGTAGGATAACAGGTCTATTGCGACATGTGATCTGTTTTATCTTGGAATTGTGCGTCAGTAATTTAGTACCTAGTTTTATACAGTTACTGTTGCAATCATATTAGAGTGAAGTATGAATGGAGACGTACGATAGTGTTTTACAAATACATAGCAACCTTAGTGCGGATTTTACCATTTAGATGATAAAATCCTTCACGACGCGCGGGGGTATTGTAACGTAGAAACGTTACGGTAGTTATTATAAGCATATTTTATTCAATTAAAACCTAAAAATAATAATAATGTATACAAATAAATAAAACACTTACCTAATTAACATAAGTATAATAATTAAATAAATAAAGAAAACGTTCCCTTGCGTTGCATTTGATCATCTTAGCGCGGCTCCCACGCCGCGACGACTGCGTCCCCCGCCGCGCACCGCGCCCGCGGCTGCCTCCTCGGCGCGACCGCTGCTCCCCGCTCATACACGAATGGTCATCGACGCAGGCGCACGTTCGTTTTTGTTCCGCGGAGCATAACGTCATCATACGTCGCCGGCGTAATAAATAATAGCTAAGCACATTCGTTGCACTATCTTATATTACTTGCACTTCGTACTCGTCCTAGTACTAGTAATAATAAATTCAGTGTGTGAATATTAACCCCATATTGGGTAAGTGTTGACATTTCTTTGTGAAAGGAATCCGTTTGATTTTAACGGCCATGATTTTTAGACAACCGTTATGATTTTGCCTGCAATTATGTAGCTGCTTATTTCCTGCTTTTATATCATATTCATCGTGTGTTTTTCATTAGTGTTAAATCAGATTTTTCATTCTTGTCTATAATGAATTAATAAATCATTAAATCCATTAAAAGCTTATTTGTAAACTCCGCTCTGACTGTGACATCCGCACTCATCACCATCACGCAGTACCCCTTGCTTCACGCTTATTGCCATGGTCACAGTCAACGGCGGATGCTTTGTCGCATTTTATTTACGCGGACGAAATATACGTTCCAGGGTGCTAAGTTTCGGTTTGGGGAACCTGTTATCTCCACCGCACTGATCGAGTTGCTGACGTCCTTCAGCCAGACCATCTCCACGACGGCTCCGAGTTCAGGGGAGTACTGTCGTGACGTCACACCCTCATAACCAGGAGCGAAATCAAACCGGCCCCTTACGGACCCATACCCTACGTCATTTACGTGTGCTTGCGCGAAGCGTCAATAAACGGATTAGTTGATTAATTATGTGTTTTACTTGATCACTGGGTTTCCAACGCTTAACGTAACACTATATTGAAAGTTGAGTTGTCATGTTGACAATCTCTTTTAGCGAGTCGAGCGCCATTGATTTTTTGATTGTTGTTTTCTTTAATAGTCCAGTTTTTTTTTTATATTTGTTTGCAAATGTGATGAAAAACGTTGTGTGTATCACGGGCAGTAAGGGGATAACAAACTCTAATACTCTCGTAAGTTGTTATCCCCTTCTTACTTCTTACTTCTTCTTTTTTTTTCGTATATTTTGTACTAGCGACCCGTCAGCGGCTTCGCCCGCTGCAATTTTTTCATCTTGACAATTTTTTTATTTTTTTTTTTAATAAAGAGTATTCTATGTTACTTCTAGCACCTCCCAGAATATGTGTACAAAGTTTCATGATGATTCGTCAAGTAGTTTTTGCGTGAAAGCGTAACAAACATCCACGCTTTCACATTTATAATAACTAAGGATGATCATAATGTTTGTAGACCTTTTTTTTAAAAAAAATCTGGCGACCTCAATGTAATTTAGTAGTAATTACCTACTTATAATTTGACATGCCGTGCAATTTATACTGTAACATTTATCGTACCATTACCATCCATTGATAAGTAGGAAAAGCACTCATGTTCCAAGAAGAATAAACACTACTATTCTATCAAACTATTCGAACCAATAAGAGGTTCAGAAAGCAAACGGACGATATTGAGTAATGAAGTCTAAATCCTCCTGTAAATTCCTTAATGCTGAAACATTTAATTTTATAGTTTTAATTAGTTAAATTGAAAGCCATAACAATTGGAACAACAATTACGTCTGACAAGCTTAGCTTTATTGAAACGGAAGGAATATAAAAGGTGTTTGTCTTAAATAATTCGTTACCCAAGGCGCAATGTACAGTCGCGAACGTTAATTTAGGACCCATCTGTAATGAAAATTCTGCGAAGTGATATGTTCTATGAAACAATCTTCTATAAAACAGTGTACAGTATACAGCTTTCTGTGTAATGAAAATTCTGCGAAGTGATACGTTCTATGTAACAATTTTCTATAAAATCGGGAGCACACCGGGCAAAGCAATTTGAAGCTTTTACTGAGTGACATTAGATTCATAATTCGACGTCAATACTTGGTTCATGTTTACTTTTGTGTTAATTATATTCGCTTTTCCTCACATGCTTATTAGAGATTTATGATGATATACTAGCATCTGCCTGTAACTTCGTCTACGACGATTTTTAGGGTTCTGTAGTCAAACTAGGAACCCTTATAGTTTCGCTATGTCCGTCCGCTTTGCTTTGAGACTCTTAGTACTATAAAGCTGTAATTTGGCATGAATATACATATTAGTCACGCCAACAATTTGGTAAAATAAAATATTGAACAATAATTTGTTTCAGTATACCTCCCCTACGAGTAACGTTGGATGTTGTTTTTTGTCGTGTACCCCATAGTGTGGGGTGTTGTTAGATAGGTCTCTCATATAAAACTTAAACGATACATTAACTGCATTACATTTATATTTTGCTATTATTTTAGAGACATTTGTAATTATTTTTAATAACAGTTCTTAGCTTTATCTGTGGAAGACTATATTGAAAAAAGTTGAGTTGACATGTTGACAATCTCTTTTAGCGAGTCGAGTGCCATTCCTTTTTTGATTATTGTTTTCTTTCATAGTCAAGTTTTTTATATTTCCTTGCAAAAATATTGTGGGTTTGTGAAAACAATCTTCAGATCTAGGGGTCCGTTTATGAAATATTAAGCTTTTTGTTACTGTCAAGTGTCCCCCCCCTACAGCCAAAACTACAAATACTAAAAATCTGAAAAAAGTCTTAAATGAAAGCGCATATATCGAATTTAAAAGGAAAATTATCACGACTAAGTATACATCATTGGTTCTTGAGACACAGGAGATTAAACTTGACTGTAACAAAAATTTGCGCTTTAAAGCTTAGGTAACAATTCATAAATGGATTTGACAAACTCGTAATATTTTTGAAAGTCCTATGTAACGACACCCCACACTATAGGGTAGACGAGAAAAAAAAACATCCCCACGTTACGAATAGGGGAGGTGCTTTTTTTTTACATTTTATTGTATAATACCATTTTGTTGGCGTGACTAATATGCATATTCAAGCCAAATCACAGCTTTCTAGTACTAAGAGTCTCTGCGCTAGGCTGCGGACGGATGGACGGACGGACGGACATGGCGAAACTAAAAGGTTTCCTAGTTTGACTACGGAACCCTAAAAAGGGACCGAACCGACACACGTTTCCATCTATAATATAGTAAATATGGGAGCAGCTGGGTGGAAACGCTTCAGTGTTGTCGCCGATTGGTAATAGACGAAGGGGTAACGCGGAAAGAACAGAAAACGCGTGGAGTAGGCTTTAAAAACAAGTTTAAGAAAAACCAAAAATATATAAACTTTAAATCTTTTTGTTATTAACCAGACGAATCATTTCTTTTTTATGATTAGGAGTAGGCACACGAGCACTCAGGCCACCTGATGGTAAGTGGAATCTGAGACCCATAGGTACACATTTGAATTCTCAAGACCATAATCGTAAGACCTCAAAGGCGTTGCCAACCCTGAGGACTAAGATGAAATGCCTCTATGCTAGTAATTTCACCGGTTGTATTGTCCCCACACCGGAACACCACAATGCGAACATAGTTGCTTGGCAAATAATACTTCGATATTTTCGTGTTACATACATGTTATACTATATTTTAGAAATATAATTATCTTGATACTAAATAAAAACATTTTCTGTGGTCTACGCACTAAAACACGGACAAATTAAAAATTTCAAGGAGCATAGGCATATGACGACACGTTGTCCTAGTGGTAGTGACCCTGCCTTCGAAGCTAGGGGTCCTGGGTTCAAATACCGGTAAGGACAGATATTTGTGTGATGAGCACGAGTATTTGTTCCTTGGAATTTTTCTATGTATTTAAGTGTATATTTCTCTATATGTATAAGTGAGTTTTATCGTTGTCTAGTACCCATAGTGCAAGCCTAGAGCTTAGTTTGGGACTAGGTCAATTTGTGTGATATTGTCCCGTGATATTTAATAATTTAATAATAAAATAGACGTGTTAGTCTCCATTTTAACTTTTTTTTATGGCATCGAGCAGGCAAAATAGCACACAGGCCACCTGATGGTAAGTGGAAACTGTGACCCATAGACATTCGCATTCTTAAGACTGCAATCTTAAATGCAAATGCGTTGCCAACCCTGAGGACTAAGATGGAATGCCTCTTGAAAGAAAAGTAAAATTCAAATAAAATACGCTCGAAAAACATAACCAGTCCTTGTGCCGTATTCGGGTAAAAATGTATTTTTATACATATAACATATACGACTCTACGCATGCCCTGCCCCACGTCAGAGTGAGTAATACTCAGCTTGTTCCATATACAGTGTACATAAACGGGGCATCAAAACTTCGCGCGTGAAAATAGAGCCAAGTTCCTTAGTAATTTCAAAAGTGAACCTCCTGTGACTAGTGAAAAACGATACGCGTAAAAGGTTTAAAATTGTGTTCATGATGATTAACTTAAGCTATGTCGACTTGCATCCTTTTTCACTAGAGCCACAGCTTTATACGTTATATAATGTAGCATTATGAATCCACAAAAACGCGCCTTTAACTTAACTTTATATTTCGTTACCCTATTGACGTCGTATTCGAAGGTAAGGTTGGTCTAGGTGATTGTAATCTTGCTTTCAAAACGAACGGACCCCGGTTTGACTCTCGATAATATCAAATTTTTAGATACTTTTTACGAGTATGTATTGCTACAGAATATTTTTCGTTATATCCGAAAGAATTTGGATTTGATTTGGAACTAGTTTTTTTGCTTACACATTATTTTACTAAATAAAATTTAAAAAATGGATAAAATCTATCTATTCGCATACAATCACAAAAAACGGAAGGAAAGAGTTTCATAACAATGACCTGACCCCTGTCGCGCACCTGTCACGACCCTGATCACAATGAGTGTCCCCTGATGTATGTTTAAATATTTAAATCTAAAAAAACGAAGAATTAAAATTACCAAAACCTATAGAGCAATTTCGTTGAGTTAATTATTGAGAAAAATCTAGAAATAATGCTTTTTTAACTACTATTTATACGTCGTACAATACAGTACAATACAAATATTATTCATTGAACAACACAAACAATACGTAATAGTAGATTGTTCAACAAGGGACTAAAACAAGCCATAATGACACGAGATGTTTAGCCACGCGAGCGAGCTTGCGAACGAGGGTGCCTGTAGTTCGAGTGTCATTATGGTGGTTTAGTCTCGCGTTAAACACTCTACTTTTCACTTTGAATGCGAGGAAAAAAACGACGTTTCTAACAATTAGGTAACTTATTATTACTATCGTTAATCTAACATGTTGTGTGTGTTCGCATTGTTGTGTTCCGGTGTGGGGATAAGACAACCGGTGAAATTACTAGCATAGAGGCATTCCATCTTAGTCCTCAGGGTTGGCAACGCATTTGAGGTCTTAGGATTATAGTCTTGAGAATTCAAATGTCTATGGATCTCAGATTCCACTTACCATCAGGTGGCCTGAGTGTTCGTGTGCCTTCTCCTTAACATAAAAAAAAAAAAAAACATTAATAAAATAAAAGTAGCTAACCAAATCCACGATATATTAAAAGTGCAATTAGTTGCACAGTTGTCATTTTGAGGTTATTTCGACACCCAAAAATATGGTCCATACACAATCACTGAAAATGGCGATAATCCTCCATTCACAAACACCGTGATTGGTTGTTTAGGGTAAAGTAAAATAAAAAAAATACTTTAATCCCTAGAGATTAATAAGGAGCTTTAGTCCCGATTCGCAGAGATTTAAGTAGCATTTTAAGAGCATAAGAAGTGTTAATTAAAAAATGCCAAAATGCCAAATTCCTTCAAAGATGCCATATGTTTCATTTTTACTTGTAAAAGGGTCAATCAACTTTTCTTTGTACCTCGTTGCCGTGGTAACGTCTCTTAAGTTACTCTTCAAAAACATGATTTTAAATATAAATCCACCAAACATCAGTTTTCGTTGCAATAAACAAGCCAATATTACATGGGTTTTCTTTCAAGCATATTTAGTAGTAAACATTTCTCTAAGGGCTTGTAGTACTGTTAGGCGATGGTCTTGCGACCTCTCACTAATACACTAGTAAAGTTCTTGGCCTGATTGTGCAAAATGTGGTTACAGAATTATAAACAAGTCTTTTTAGAGTTGGTATTTCTGTAGCTCTGCCTACCCCACTCTGGGAATGAAGGCGTGATATTATGTATGTATTATTTTTCTAATGAACTGTTTAAGAGATATAAAATCCTTACGTTACCTGCAGTTTTCATATTGACTTCTTGCAAATATTTAAGATCAAGTCTTCTGGACTACAAGACTAATTTGTTTAACAGAAGTAGTAGCCGCAGGTTACCTTTGCTGCTGGCTCCTAAGAAACGACTGGCAAAGGTCCGAGCGTCGCTCAGCGTCATTGGGCCTAAAATATTGAACATGGTACCAAATCGTATAAAGTTATCCGCAAGTGACGCAATATTTTCCTTTTCGCATCTATTTAAGTTTATATATGAATATTATATTCAGATTCAGATTCAGATTTTATTACTCAATATAACACAGTATAAATTACATTACATGTCAAATTATATGCAGTTACATTGAGATCGTCAGAAATAGAATTAAATTATAATAGTAAAAATAGTCAACACAAAAAACAAAGTACATTACAAAATTGAATAAAATAAAATAAAATAATAATAATTAAAAGTCAAACTAATTTACAAGTCAAGTTCCATATACTCATTTACCGAATATAATGGGTTATCCAACAAAAGATTTTTAAGCCGGCGCCTAAACATTTCGTCAGATGGTTCGCGTTTAAGTTCGGCGGGTAGACGCTCGTAGTAGGTGGGACCGATGACGCGCGGGTTCTTACTTGCAAGTGCCATGCGACGAGGAACAGTTCTCAAACGCCCTGTGTGGCGGAGTCGTTTGCCGACGACGTGTACTGTTGCAAATGAAGCAATATTTGATCGGACAAACATAATAATTTCGAATATGTAAAGTGAGTAGTGCGTCATTATGCGGTGTGTTGTGAAAAAGCCCCGACAAGTATGTCTTGGCTTCGCCCCAACCAACGTACGCACGGCACGTTTCTGCATCAGCATTACCCTGTTGGCATCCGTAGAGTTTCCCCATAAGAGTGTGCCGTACGACATCAGTGAGTGAAAATGTGCATAATAAACCTGTCTTAGAGCGTCATCAGATATAAGCAATTTAAGCTTACACAACGCAAAGACTGCACTACTCAATCTACCACACAAAAGGTCAACATGGCACTTCCAATTAAGATTCGAGTCCAAGGTATATGTATATTATACGTATATGTCGTTTGAATGTATTTCTTTCTTTTGTAGTTTAGTTGGCACCGCCTACCAATTTATTTCTGTTTCTTCATAACTTCTCTTCTTTGCAAGGTTGTCTGGAGGAGATCGCTACTTAGCGATAAGACCGCCTAATTAGTAACTTTTTATTTGTATTTTACTTTTCATGCTGTATTTGTATGTGGTGTTCAATAAAGAATATTTGTATTGTATTGTACTGTATTTTCAAAGAAACTGAAATAATTGTTGCTTATCAACTTAGCTTGTTACAACATTGACGAATTCCTTCCAGGAGATCATTGACCCGTGAAACAACAATATAATAATATCTTGTTATAGCTAATGTTTTTATATAAGTTCAGACCCCGTACATTTGGTGCCGCTGACGTAAAAGTGACGTAATTTCATAGTTGTTTTATTACACTAGCGGTAATTTAAGTTACCAAATAGTAATACTCTTAAACACATCAATGCATAAAAAACCACTATTCTAGTTTATATTACTTAATTTTCTAAGTGAATGACAATCAAAGTCAATCAAAGACGTTTTATATCTTATCTTCGTTTATTTTTAATTACGATAAAGATTAACTAAAGAGGTTTATTATCAGCCTATATGCAGAGTGACGTCGACTTTGTGTCAACGGCACCAAATTTACGCGGTCTGCATATTAGCAGTATGGACATAGAATTTTAAATTGTATAATTATTAAAACTGTATTTTAAATAAAATGAATCAGAATCAGAATCAGAATCAGAATAATCTTTATTCAAGTAGGTTTACAAATAATAAACTCTTTTGAAACGTCATAGTAGCGACTTAGCCTAAATTGACTGCAGGTTCAAATCGCGACCGATCAGAGAAGAACCTGTAAGAAACTCTGTCGGATGTCTTTTTTTTTCGACGTTCGCAACCTTTTGTCGTAAGGACTAAACATTTTATTACAAGCAATTCAGTCCCAAGCATTGTTATCATTAATATAGTCTTTAATACTATAATATGCTTTAGAAATTAGTTCACGCTTAACGTAACTCTTAAATTTATTTACTGATAGTTCAGTAACATTACTTGGGAGCTTATTATAGAACCTAATACAATTACCCATAAAAGAGTTTTTTATTTTATGGAGCCGCGTGAAGGGCACTGCGAGCTTATATTTATTTCTGGTATTAACATTATGTATGTCACAGTTCTTTCTAAATTTAGCGATGTTTTTATGAACATACATAATGTTTTCATAAATGTATTGACTGTGCATGGTCAATATGTTAATTTCTTTAAACTTATCTCTAAGCGAGTCTCTCTGGCCCATCTTGTAGACAGTACGAATAGCCCTCTTCTGCAGAACAAAGATGCTATTTACATCAGCAGCACTACCCCACAGTAAAATACCATATGACATAATACTATGGAAGTAACTAAAATAAACTAATCGAGCGGTATCTAAGTCTATTAATTGCCGAATCTTATTAACTGCAAAAACTGCAGAACTGAGTCTACCCGCCAATCCAGCAAGATGAGGACCCCATTGGAGCTTGGAGTCTAACGTTATACCAAGAAACACTGTATCATTAACTAGGTCTAGTTTGTCATTTTTAATAGTTACAGTAGTTTGACTATTTTTCACATTAGTAGTCATGAACTTTATACATTTCGTCTTTTTCTCATTCAGTAATAAATTATTAACACTAAACCAATCGACTACTTTTGATATAGCATTGTTTACATTGACATTAAACTGCTGTTGTCGTTTAACTTTGAACACAAGTGACGTATCATCAGCAAACAAGACTATATCATGGTTGTCCTTTATAAGGTAAGGTAAGTCATTTATGTAGATGAGGAATAAAAACGGACCCAATATTGAGCCCTGTGGTACGCCCATTGAGACCAATGACCCAGGTGATCGTACTCCATTCACGTCTACCCTTTGTATTCTCCCGTATAAGTACGTTTTTATTAAGTTTAGCGCAGTACCTCTAACTCCATAGTGGTGTAGTTTCCTGATCAATGTGTCATGGTTAACGCAATCGAAGGCCTTGGACAGATCACAAAAAATACCTAAAGCATCCTGTGACCCTTCCCAGGCATTAAAAATGTTTTTAATCAACTCAACACCAGCTTCGGTTGTCGAGCGACCCCGAGTAAAACCAAATTGTTTATTGTGTAATAAATTATTATACCGAAAATGTTCCGCTAACTGTGACAAAATCAATTTCTCAAATATTTTACTGAAAGTATGGATATTGGTCTAAAATTTGTGGGGTCAAAAGTACTACCCGTTTTGAATAATGGAATTATCTTACTATCTTACTAAATGTAATATTTATCAAAACTTTTTTTCATGTTAAGAAGAAGGCACACGAGCACTCAGGCCACCTGATGGTAAGTGGAATCTGAGACCCATAGACATTTGAATTCTCAAGACTATAATCCCAAGACCTCAAACGCGTTGCCAACCCTGAGGACTAAGATGGAATGCCTATATGCTAGTAATTTCACCGGTTGTCTTATCCCCACACCGGAACACAACAATGCGAACACTGTTGCTTGGCGGGTGGTTAATGGATAAGATGGTGGTAGCGATCCGGACGGACCCTGCACAGGTTCCTACTACCAATACACCCACTGACTGTATATTTTGTAAATGTGACATGTAAAATATTACTTCACTACATAGTATAAAACAAAGTCGCTTTTTCTGTCCCTATATCAACGGATCTGTCAACGGATTTTGATGCGGTTTTTTTTAATAGATAGAGTGATTGAAGAGGAAGGTTAATGTATAATACTTTAATCCGGAGCGAAGCGAGGGCGGGTCGCTAGTTTACCAATAAATTATCTTATCTTAATAAACTCTATCACAGTTGTCTCCTAAGTTACGGGACAGAATAACAACAACAAAAAGTTGATTCACCCAAAAAACTAGTTACCGAGAGTGACTGTCATAATAAAAGCCACATCATTTTCAAGAACTTGGCCGGAGCGCTACCGTGCACGATTCCTCCGTTAATGCATATATTATCGAGATTACGCGGCACGAGACGTGAAAGGTCGGAGGCGAGGACGCAGGTTGCTACGAGTTGCCTGCTTCCTATTTATTTACATACATACATACATACATAAGAAAGAGAGAACCTAATTTTATTTCTGCAAAATGTTACGTTTTTAATTAGAGCTAACATTATGTAAAGCTAATTACGGTAGAAAATTAAAAACTTAATTATGTTATATTTAATGTAACAGATTGCGAAAAGTGAACCCACTCAGCACGGTGTCGAGGCACTCGGGAATGTCTCGACGCTGACATAACATCACACCTTCATTCCCAGAGTGGGTGGGGTAGGCAGAGCTACAGAAATACCAACAACTAGGAAATACTTGTTGATAAATCTGTCACCACATTTTGCACATGTAGCCTAAGATGTTTACTAGTGTATTAGTGACAGGTTGCAAGCCCATCGCCCAAAAGTACTACAAGCCTTTATTCCTACATCATTAACACTAACAAATTCAAAATATTATTAAATAGATTATTTACACTCATTTATTGTGGGCGTCGCCTTAGCTCAAACGAGCATGCTCTAGGTTCTATTTAAAACTTGGCTTTATGCCTAGATTGCTAATGTGTAGCCAAAGCACAGACGTGAAAGCCAAAATTCCGCCAGCACCCTATGCCGATTTTAGGGTTCCGTACATAAAAGGAAAATACCGGCCAAGTGCGAGTCGAACTCACTTACGTAGGGTTTCGTACCATTATCTATTCAACGTATATATATATTCTATTCTATTCGGTGTGGGGATAAGACAACCGGTGAAATTACTAGCATAGAGGCATTCCATCTTAGTCCTCAGGGTTGGCAACGCATTCGAGGTCTTAGGATTGTAGTCTTAAGAGTATAGTCTTGAGAATTCAAGTGTCTATGGGTCTCAGATTCCACTTCCCATCAGGTGGCCTGAATGCTCGTGTGCCTTCTCCTTACCATAAAAAAAATATAAAAAAATTAGACAATATATTATAAAGAATATAATTATATTTTTAAATTGAATATACAACTGAATATTCAACTGTTGCCGTTATTAATATCGAGCAAAAACCGGCAAAAACTCACTTTAGGAATTTAAATAATACACAAATTATATGTATACTAGGTGATTTTGGGGTCATGATCCGGAATGGCCAAAAGTGAATAAGATGGTCATACTGAACAACTTTTCCGATGGGACTAACCACGAAATCGCCAAAAAATAACAGCTGTTCCATACATTAACGGTGAATTAATTGAGAGTTAATGTATGGAACAGCTGGTTTTTTTCGGTGGCCGGTCCCATCGGAAAAGTTGTTCAGTATGACCATCTTATTCACTTTTGGCCATTCCGGATCATGACTCCAAAATCACCTAGTATACTCGTATACATATACATATACTATAGTCTATCATTCTATTATTTCATAAAAGTCAAAGTCAAAGTCAAAATGTTTATTTGTAAACATAGGTAAAAACAAACAGGCGTGCATTAAAATTATGGTAACACTATGTTTTGCCATTCGGCGTACAGTCGAAATCATAAATATGTTTACACTTTAGTACCATGTCACTTTCATTCACTGAGACAATTACATATAATTATATATTAAATTGTCTCAGTGAATGAAAGTGACCAGGTACTAAAGTGTAAACATATTTATGTCGTCGACTACAAAAACATGATGAGAATTATAGTTTTTCGAACATACTTAGCTATACAATACAATGACAATATGATAATAAGAAAACAAAAAATCGAATATACTGTGTCAACATTTTCCAGCATGAACTCCGAGACAGCATAAAAAACTTTTTGGACAAGGAAATCAAACAATTTAGTTTTCATTCTATTTGCCGGTAGATTTCTTAATGCCAATGGTATCCTTACTTCTAATACACCGTGTTTTTTTTTGATTTACGATAACTTTAAGGGCACGTTCTTCAAGTCAAATTAAGCTAATTTCCCGAAGACAGACATATGATAACTCGTACGGTTATAAAGATATTCAATTATTAAAATTAATCAGTTAATAACGTTAAACTAATGTAAAAGGCTCTTAATTGATACCTAACAATTTTCTATTAATTACCTATTATGAGTAAAGAGTTTTCAATTGTTAGGTCGTGCACCTGTCAAGTGTTATCTTTACTTGTGTGTGTGTATGTCACGCTGACTTGACGTATTTGACACTAACTATGAGTTAGTGAGTTAACTCTAAAGACCCTTTTAGAATGATTGAAGACACAACATTTAATTACTTTGTTCTAAACAATTTTTTCTTTTTTTTTTTTGCAATATTTTAAAATCTAATGTACCACGTAGTTTCTATACGTGTACCTAACAATATGCCGAAGTTATCGTAAATCAAAAAAAACACTGTGTATATAAAATTCTCGTGTCACGGTGTACGTTATTGAACTCCTCTGAAACGGCTGGACCGACTTTAATAAAATTTTGTGTGCATATCGGGTAGGTCTGAATTCTCAGACCTACCCGATATGCACACAAAATTTTATTAACGGCCAACATCTATTTTTCATACCCCAAAGTGACATAAAAAAAAAATTGCAGCGGGCGAAGCCGCTGGCGGGTCGCTAGTAATATTATAAATGTGAAAGCGTGGTTGTTTGTGTTACGCTTCCACGCAAAAACTACTTGACGAATCGTCATGAAACTTTGTACACATATTCTGGGAGGTACTAGAAGTAACATTAGGATACTGGTCGCTAGTCTTATTATATCTTAATTGCTAAACAGAATACACGTTTCAAGTGCACTGTTGGAGAATGTTGTACGAAGATTATGACTAACACGGAAGTTTCTACTGGAGATGTCACATATCTTCTTAAATAAAGGATTATTTTTAACAAACATGGCCGTTTCCAATATAAAAGGCAAGGCACTGTTAGTACATACATACATACATAAAGTCACGCCTTCATTCCCAGAGTGGGGTAGGCAGAGCTACAGAATTACCAACAACTCTAAAAAACTTGTTGATAATTCCGTAACCACATTTTGCACAATCAGGCTAAGATGTTTACCAGTGTATTAGTGACAGGTTGCAAGCCCATCGCCTAACAGGACTACAAGCCCTTATTCCCTTAGTCGCCTCTTACGACATCCACGGGAAGACATGGAGTGGCACTATTCTAACCCGGCAACCACACGGATTTACACACACACACGGGCACTGTAAGTATCTTAAGATATTTGAGGTGCAGCTTACAGCTATCAACAGAGCCAGGAATTTTCGTAGCACTGAGCTGTCATAGGGACTCTCGTTTATCGACTTCCGATATACGTATATCGATAAATACAGAATACATTTTTTTATATGATTACGAGCAGAAGTAAACAACATGCAGTCTTGTCGCGAATGAGCGATTCGAGATAAGATTAAATAATGACTATCTATTTCTTTTATAGATAAACTAATGATGAAACACTTGTTAGCACTAAAACTGACTTTGAACATGAAATTGATAAATGTTAAAACACTGAACTGATTAAATGTAGAATTGTTAACTATTAACTTTTCGTTGCAAATCTCTATTTAACATTTTCAGCCACTCAAAAGTTATATAAAAGAGATCGCTCTTTGGCGATAAGACCACCTGTTGTTTACCTTTACTTTTAATCTTCATTGATATGTTGTGTTGTGTTGTATAATGTATCGATAAAATTATGTATATAGGAAGTCGATAAACGAGAAGTCCCTATGACACATAAAAATTGCTACGAAAATTCCGGGCTCTGGCTTTCAGTCTGCTTTAGACCATTTATTGCTCTGACGCATCTCTTTTGGACCCTAAAGACAGTTTCTCTGTTTGCCGAATTTCCCTAAAAGATTACGCCGTAACGCAGTGTTGTCGCAACACACTCTTAAAAACAAAACTGGTCTCTCCTGTGGTCAAAAGTTTGTGTGCATATAAGTTATGTTTTTACATGATAGGTCTAAATAAATAAATGTCGGAGGACAATCTCTGACAAATTGACCTAGTCCCAAACTAAGCTCTAGGCTTGTACTATGGGTACTAGACAACGATAAACATACTTAAATATATAGAGAAATACATACTTAAATACATAGAAAACATCCAAGACTCAGGAACGAATACTCGCGCTCATCACACAAATATCTGCCCTTACCGGGATTTGAACCCAGGACCCCTAGCTTCGAAGGCAGGGTCACTCCCAACTAGGCTAGCGAGTCGTCGAATACATATACATATTGACTTAATTTTTTACAAACTTGTTCCGTGTGAGGCTTCCATGATAAGTTAATGTCAATTTGAACTCCTAAAAATTTAGTGACCGTAACGGATTCAACAGTACATCCTTGATATTTATAAATAATCATGAGATCATGACCATTCACGATTTCACAAGAAACAATTTTCATTTACTAAAATTAAATTGAAATTATACATACTTGGGTAAGGACCAAATAGTTGGACCATAGTTAAGCGTAGTTAACCATACAAACAACAAAAGTGAAAAAGTTCCGTTGTGACATGAAAATTATCCACACTTTTGTAGGGATAATTTTCGTGTCACAACGGAAAAGTTTCATAGAAAATTTAATTGAATGAATTAGCGTGGTCTAGTTTTGGACCTTACCCACTTAGCTATAAAGGATATTTTTAATCAGTGCACAAACTTTAACACGTGGCTCAGTATTGTTAGAGCATATTGCGATGATAAGACGTAGTCACATTCAAGTCATTTCTAACAGCATACAGGATATTTTTTTAATTAGTGCATAAACATGTGGCTTGGTATCGCTAATAAAACATTATTGATATGATAAAGACATAGTTCTTTTTAGGGTACCGTAGTCAAACTAGGAACCCTTATAGTTACGCCATGTCCGTCCGTCCGTCCGTCCGCATCCTAGCGCAGAGACTCTTAGTACTAGAAGCTGTAATTTGGCATGAATATACATATTAGTCACGCCAAAAAAATGGTACAATAAAATGAAAAATATAATTTTTAGGGTACCTTCCCTACACGTACCGTAACGTGGGGATGTATTTTTTTTCACGTCTTCCCCATAGTGTGGGGTATCGTTGGATTCCAATTCTAAAGGAAAACTATCACGACTAAGTAGACATCATTAGTTCTTGAGATACACGCGATTAAAGTGTTTATACCTACTAAAATCATCTAAGACGGTACCAATTGACTTTAAATAGAAAATTCGTTATTGCTTGTTGATTTTTATGTTTGTAGCACTTAACGGCTTCAGAACCCTACACTGAGCATGGTCCGACATGCTCTTGCCCGGTTTTCTGTCATAACTTAAGATATGAGAAGTAGGGTTAGGAAAATAGAGAGGTTTTTATTTATTTAACTAATTAAACAACACTGAAACAATCAAGCGATTCTTCTCTCTTCCATTTTCGTGTTCATTCTTCCAACTGTAGATATTAAGTACAGTCAGCAAGTAGTTTCCGCCGGCCTACAGACTAAAGAAACAGCTGAAGGCCGAAAGAAACCCCTGCCGACTGTGCAGGCGCCATCTTGGATTTCTTGACAACGTTGCAGACCCGGTGTACTCCAAGAGCCTGGACCTTTAGTGGTGGCAGGACCCTGTGCAGGGTCCGTCCGGATGGCTACCACCATCTTACCCTTTGACCTACCACCAAGCAGCATTCGCATTGTTGTGTTCCGGTGTGGCGAAGACAACTGGTGATTTATTTATTTATTTAGTATAAGTACATCCACATCGTAAGTATATATGTATGTATGTATGTAAACACTTTATTGTACAAAAGAGAAACCAAAACAATACAATGAATAATAATAAAAAAATGTACAAAGGCGAACTTATCCCTTGAAAGAATCTCTTCCAGCTAACCCTTGAGAGATTGAGAAAAGTGATAGGTTATGCATCGAGTAAACATACCTATATATTGTAGCACTTCGAAGACATGATTTACATTGTAGGTAGATTATTCTGATATACACGACAATTACTGGCATAGAGGCATTCCATCTTAGTTTTAGGTTGGCAACGCATTAGCAGTCTTAAGATTGACATCGTAAGATCGCAAATGAGAATGGGTTTCAGAGTCGAATTAGAAAATTGTATGTATTTAAGGGTCTATATTGCCTGACATAATTATTTTTAGTCATAATGTGTTTTAAGTCATAGATATTCAGGATTTTTATAAATCAAACCTAACCTAATCTTACCTTGTTCTACACGTTAGATATTAAAGAAATTCTGAAAAGTTAACGGATTCAGCGATATAAAAAAATACTATCAATAATTATATCAACAATGACATTATGACTATGGGAAACTACGGGACGCACACGTATGTAAACATACAAACAGAAAAAAAACAAACAACTAAATAGAGTGAAAAAAAAGTAAACTAAACTAACCCCTATTAAGGTGTAAAAGTATTTTTTTAAGTGCTTTACCAAGAGCAATGTAGACTTTGCTAAGTCAATGTGGTCAGGCGCAGGTCGTAGCAGATATTTACTGCGTAGCGAAGATGCTGCTACGGGCTACGGCGTAGCACCGTAGCGTTAATTTACTAGTGAATTACTGTGTTAAGAGGCCAATTACGAATGTCTTTTTCGTTTTAATTACATACATACATACATACATCACGCCATCATTCCCAGATTGGGGTAGGCAGAGCTACAAAAATACCAAAAAACTCTAAAAAGACTTGTTGATAATTCTGTAACCACATTTTGCACGTTAAAGCTAAAATGTTTACCAGTGTATTAGTGACAGGTTGCAAGCCCATCGCCTAACAGTACTACAAGCTTTTATTCCCTTAGTCGCCTCTTACGACATCCACGGGAAGACATGGAGTGGTACTATTCTAACCTGGCAACCACACGGGATGTTTGTTTTAATTTAAAATGAATAAATAAATATCAGGGGACAATTTATCTCATACTGACCTTCCTAAACTAAACAATAGGCTTGTACTATGGGTAAATACATAGAAAACAACCAAGACATGAACGGATGATTTCTATGTAATTAAGTATATTTTTTATAAGTAAGTTTATCGCTGTCTACCCATAGTAGCCTAGAGCTTAGTTTGGAACTAGGTCAATTTGTGGGACGTTGTCCATAATCCCATGATATTTATCTAAACACATACATAACACCACGCCTTCATTCCCAGAGTAGGGCAGGCAGAGCTACAGAAATACCAACAACTTAAAAAACATTTGTTGGTAATTCTGTAACCACATTTTGCACAAACAGGCTAAGATGTTTACCAGTGTATTATTATTGTTAGTGACAGGTTGCAAGCCCATCGCCTAGCAGTACTACAAGCCCTTATTCCCTTTGTCGCCTCCTACGATATCCACGGAAACTCATGATGTGGTACTATTCTTACCCGGCAACCACACAGGACAAATAATTATTTCATGACTAAAATACAGTTCAAACGAAATTGCCTTGATTATCTACCTGCCACAGCACACCGGGTGTCACGAGTTTAAGGTAAGAATAGACAATATCCCACTTACTTGAGCCCAGCAACGATCTCCATGGCTCCGTTGAAGTTGCCAATGTTCCAGCACGTCAGCGCGACCCTCAGCACGCAGGCCAGCGCCGCCTTCCGATCCTCAGCCGCCTGGGAGAGCACCAGCTCCGTCACCCACGCGGACACCTGGGGGCAATGAACCGAATTCAACATACCACATATTTATAAAATTTAGTAAATTGGCACAAGTTGGTAATATTACAATAGAGCCACTCCATGTCTTTCCATGGATGTCGTAAGAGGCAACTAAGGGAATAAGGGCTTGTAGTACTGTTAGGCGATGGGCTTGTAACCTGTCACTAATACACTGGTAAATTTCTTGGTCTGATTGTGCAAAATGTGGTTACAGGATTATAAACAGGGTTATTATGACATAACTATGCAATTCATTTTACAGTGAGTGTAAAGGACAGAGTTATGGCAGTTATATAGCTCTGTCCTTTTCTCTGAGCGTAAACAGGTCTTTTAAGAGGTAGCTCTGCCTACCCCAGTCTAGGAATGAAGGTGTAATATTATGTATATGTAGTATTCGGACAAGACAATCATCGCGGAGAAGCGCTGCAAGGTAATTTTTTCAATCATACATACATAGATAACATCACACCGTCATTCCCAGAGTGGGGTAGGCAGAGCTACAGAAATACCAACAACTAAAAACTATACTTGATCATTAAATATTATTATAATATGTTTAAAAGTAAGTAATAACATAAGATAATAAATTATAAAGCCCAATCGATTCAACTTGGTAAAAACCACACTGACATGCCATTACAGTCAAGTAAATAAAAAATAGTCCAAAAATAGAACAATGTGAGCTTACCTTTTGTAATAACAGCCTATTAACCGTTTTTTGGGGTTAGGTGCCAGAAAAAGTAACATTTATATAAAAAAATACAATTTAATGTTTTCTCAAATTTGATCTGTTTCTAACTGTTAAATAGTGTTCAGTAATAAAATACAAACAGTGTGGGAACAGCTATTTTTGCAGAAATAAAGAAATTGCCAGCAACATCACTTCACTTCACATTAATACCTCTGCGTATAAGTAGGAAAACTAGACAGCTACTCTTTAAGGTTGCTGAAGCTCAGAGATTGGAGTCCACCCTATCGAAGCAGGTTGCCGAGTTCCTGATTGGTAACACACCCAAGATGGATGCCACCGTCACTGGCTTGAGCGAGATATTCATCAAATTGCAGCGCTGAGCAGGCCCGTTGATATGGGGCATTCCAGAAGCTAACGGAGAAGATGGAGTAGAAGCAATGGTTGCTGTTTATTAAGACCGTCTACAGATGCCTAAAGCCTGCCTTGCTTCTTTCTCTGTTTGCCACAGACTTGGTGCAGCTGTGAAGGGACCGTGGCTGTCCTGATCCGGCTCTGTGGGATGTCATTTACCGCAGGAAAACTTCACTGTAGGAGACAGACCGTTGTGCTGTCTTATTGTAACTGGCCAGCGTCAAAAAAACTTTAGTAGCATGCACTACGGGATGCACAGCATGACTCAGCACGTTGTAGCGGCGGGACAGCTCATACGCCTGATCACGGAGCATCCAGTTCCGTCTGCAAAATTGCCCGGCGTTGTTCCGAGCGCGTAATTGAGAGACGTCAAGTTGAATTCATGCTTGTAATGCGGCTTGTGGCGGTGATTAATGTCCATTGCATATTTTTCCAAAATACTTAATCACTTTTGTTTTTTGCTATTACCGTTTACTTTATCTTTTAACTTAAAACCGTACGCGGACGCCGTATTTCTCTTAACTAAAATCCTCCCTTATATTCTATTATATGTCATGTCAATCTGACGTTTGCCAAGTGTTTCGTTCGGAAACCTGTTACCGTCACTTGCTGCGCTGCAGTTTTGATTTTGTTTTCAAAAAATAGTTATTATTATTAATACCATGACGAGACACATAAAATAATACGAGTTAAATAAAAGAGAAGCTTTTTTACGGAAAGACAATAAAAATTAAAAAGATAGGGATTTACTCTGTATCTTGCTCCGCGTATACTTTTTTTAAAAGGCCGATTTTTTTGTCATCAAAACGGGGGGCACAAAGACTGCAAACCCAAAGCAAAAATGGAAACTTAACGTCTGACCAGTAACAATATCGCTGCCCTAATTCAATAGTAAGACATCTAGACCGGGGTATGTTTTGAGTTATTTACATTTTTAGTTTGTACTGTACTAATTGAATTGGAAATTGAAATTGTAATAACAATATGAAAGCTTAGTTACATGCATTCGGTAGTTCTACATACTGTTATTATGTAAAAATGTTTAGATTGATAATTTTAAGGCTTTTAGTAACAAGATAACCTTTAAATTTTATGTCGTATGTTTAATGATTTAAAAGTTGTCTTTTATTTTTGATTCACTAAAAATACAATTTGTAGCACGCATAATTGTTAATTATTCTTTCTTTGACATAAAAATGCTAAGGCTTAGTGTAACGAAGCTCGAATAATTATGTAAAACAAAAAGACATAGACATAATTTTAAGATATCTCAGTATTACATCACACTGATATTTGAAAATGCAAGTTGTACGACAAAACCCGCGAAAATGCTTTGCATAGAGCCATGGAAAAGTAATTTAAAACTTGTTTTAGTGTAATATTATTTATTAATGACTATAACATTTATATGGCACAGATCAGTGAGAATCATAATAATCATAAATTAGTCAAATTCCACTAAGGAAAATGAAAATAAAAATAGTGATATTTTAGTAACATGTGATTGTAAGTATTAGAATCTTTTGTGATTTTATTCACTATTTTCAGTTTCATTTACCCCATTATTTGTTATAAGACCTTCAAAAAAGGTGTGATGACATTTTAAAATATCTTTGTATGGAAATAAAGGCGCGCAAAACTCTTCCTGGCCCTTCAGATATCTTAGGATGTCAGAGTCTTGAACTAGCGCTCGGTTAAAATATGCTTAAATGTTATAGTTTAATTTCAAGCGCTTTAGGTTGCGTTTTCTCCTTATCCGATTTTTGCCACAGCTAGAGCAGCTAAATGCTTACCTAAATCAAGAAATATCTCAATTTAGTTTTTTTTAAGATATCCTACTATTGAATTGGGGCAGCGATATGTTTTAGTGATTATTTGGCAAAATACGTCTTAACGTTTAATATCTCACGATAAACCGCCATAATCAGGTAGGCATTTAATAACAGAAACTATGTCCGCTAAAGTTGATTACTGATTTGGTCGCGTTATAACAATTTCGGGGTTGTCAGCAAACAAAATGAATAAATTCCCTAAAATTGTTTCGTAAATTGAATTTGATTGAAATAGTACTTTTAAACTTAACTTAAGTGGACTTGTTGGAATGTTTTAGTTAAGGTTATTGAAAATCTCGTTCGTATTCGAAGACCAGTATTTTGTATAACAACATGCATCGCAATTTTACTTTCGACTACGATCAATATTTCGAACAACTTGCTAACAGGGCCTCTATTCAGGTGCGTTAAAACGATATCGTATTTGACACGTTTAAGAATCGTTTATGTCACAGTCGCCATTATTGTAAATGACATAAGAGTTATCAAAACGTTGACAATACGGAAACAGGTCAAAACGATATCGTTATAACGCAGTTGAATAGAGGCCCAGGCAGGATGACGATCATAATAGGTGGAGTTTTTCCTAAATTTAACTTCTACGTCATCAAACGAGGACAAGGAGTGGTTCTATTGTAGGTAAATTACAGCGAATACCACATGGTGGTAAATATTGTAAAAAAATATATAGGTCCGACCTAGTTTCGGTCTTTTTAGCAGCCGGGTTTTAATCAGTTGCCTAAATTTTTTTTTTCTTTTTTTTTTTTTTTTTTCTTATTTCTCCTACTGGTTAAGTGGTAGATAATGTCAATGGCCATGAAGTCCGCCATTTTTACTGTATTGTGTTCTGTGCAAATATGTTTAAATAAATACAAAACAAACACTGGCAATTATAATAGAAAAAACAAGTTTGAAACTTGTTCCTGAGTCTTGGATGTTTTCTATGTATTAAACTTTCTTAAAGCATGTATTTCTCTATACATAATAATATAAGTAAGGATATAGGTTAATTTGTGTGTGATTGTCCCCTGATTTTTAATAATAAGGAATTATTATTTATAAGGAAAACGCAATTATGCAATATTGCCAGTACAATTATTGTACCAACAGTAATTCAGTAATAAATGAACGCTACGGTGCTACGCCGTAGCCCGTAGCAGCGTATTCCCTACGCAGCAAATATCTGCTACGAGCTGCGCCTAACCACGTTATTATGTGTTTTCTATGTATTTAAGTATGCATATAATTATAATAATTAGTTTATCGTTCTCTAGTATCAATAGTACTAGACTAGAGCTTTGTTTGGTACTAGGTCCATTTGTGTGACATGGTTCTGTGATATTAATTTATCTATCTATACTTTATTATTATCAGTATTATAAAGAGGAAATATATGTATGTACGTATGTGTGTATGTAACGAATAAACTCAAAAAGTACTGGACAGATTTCATAAATTCTGTCACCATTTGAACGCTACATTATTTCGTATTACTATGTTTTATTTTGTACGCGGACAGAGTCGCGGGCAATGGCTAGTTTAAATATATAAAACATGAAGCTAACTGGGTGACTGACTGACATATCAACACACGATTCAATAGAGCTGGTAAAAAGTTCTTAAAATACCTAACTGATCGCACAATTTGGATTTCCTTACATTTTATTGTGTGTTAGATGAATAAAGTTTTTATCTTTCTATCTATCTATCTATTGCCATTTTAGATGTTTTTCTTGACGTGCACAATTCCGGCGTTAGCCGCAGATTCAATCAGTTGGGTATCCTATCACTCTGGAAGTCCTGTATCGATGCTCGGGATATCCATCATCAGATTTCACTCAAAGCATCCCCTGGCGAGGAACCAAGGCTTCGAAAGCCTTAGCTTAGCCTCTTTAGTATGGAAAACGCATTCCGACCCGAATTATTTGACCGCGAGAGTACTTTATCTATGTATATTACAGTCAAATATTTCCAAAAAGCTGGCATAGGATTGAAAAGGTCAAACCTTGATCCTCGAGTAAAAGAAAGGTTCCACTCAAATAGTAAAGTTATAGTGTGACAGATGGAGTTCAGTATAGATACGGGGAACAGGGCCTCTATTCAACTGCGTTATAGCGATATCGTGTTTGACGTGTTTTAGAATCGTTCATGTCACAGTCGCCATTATTGTAAATGACATAAGAGTTATCAAAACGTTGACAAGACGGAAACACGTCAAATACGATATCGTTATTACCGTGTAGAATCCCAGGGCCTCTATTCAGGTGCGTTAAAACGATATCGTGTTTGACACGTTTAAGAATCGTTTATGTCACAGTCGCCATTATTGTAAATGACATAAGAGTTATCAAAACGTTGACAATACGGAAACACGTCAAATACGATATCGTTATTACCGTGTAGAATCCCAGGGCCTCTATTCAGGTGCGTTAAAACGATATTGTGTTTGACACGTTTAAGAATCGTTTATGTCACAGTTGCCATTATTGTAAATGACATAAGAGTTATCAAAACGTTGACAATACGGAAACAGGGCCTCTATTCAGGTGCTTTAAAACGATATCGTGTTTGACACGTTTAAGAATCGTTTATGTCACAGTCGCCATTATTGTAAATGACATAAGAGTTATCAAAACGTTGACAATACGGAAACAGGTCAAAAACGATATCGTTAGAACGCAGTTGAATAGAGGCCCAGGTCAAAAACGATATCGTTATAACGCAGTTGAATAGAGGCCCTGGTCAAGAACGATATCGTTATTACCGTGTAGAATCGCAGCTCTGAGTTACTTTTGAAAAAGAAAAGATCATATTTCACACTTAAAACATGATAAAAAAGTTAAACACACAATTTGTTGCAATGATTGTATTTGAATTTGACGACGCGTTGGCCTAGTTGATTGTGGCCCTGCCTTCGAAGGTACCGGTCCCGGGCTCAATTCGCGGTATAGGCATATTTGTGTGATGAGCGCGAGAATTTGTTCCTGAGTTTTGGATGATTTCTATGTATTTAAGTATATATTTCTCTACATAAGTAAGTTTATCGTTGTAGTACCCCGTGCGGTTACCGGGTTAGAATAGTGCCACTCCATGTCTTCCCGTGGATATCGTAAGAGGCGACTAAGGGAATAAGGGCTTGTAGTATTGTTAGGCGATGGGATTGCAACCTGTCACTAATATAAGTACTAGTAAATATCTCAGCCTACTTGTGCAAAATGTGGTTACAGAATTTATTAACATGTCTTTTTAGAGTTGTTGGTATTTCTGTAGCTCTGCCTACCCCACTCTGGGAATGAAGGCGTGATGTTATGTATGTATGTACAAGCCTAGAGTTTAAATTAGGACTAAGTCAATTGGTGTAAGATTGTCCCCTGATATTTATTTATTTATTGTTGACTTTAATTCTAAATTTATTTATCTGCTTGTTACTGTGGCATCGGTGGGGTGCTCTTCGATTAAACTTTATAACATTTAAACATATTATATTATTTATTTATAAGGTTTCTTATTTATATAAAAATATTCCTATCAAATCTTGCAGTTCTATCCAAGTCTGGCTTATGACAGCCTTGTCATCTCTAAAGGAATACTCAGCGTTCCTAATTTATAGATCGGGCCATAGAGGCGACGTGGAGGTCTTCAGCCTTCACAGTACTGTATATTTAAATAGTTAAATATTATCATAACTTTGATAAATGTCCTGATGAAATTTCCCAAAAAATACATACATACACATACATAAATATCACGCCTTTCCCAGAGTTGGCTAGGCAGAGCTTCAGAAATACCAACAACTTTAATAGGACTTGTTTATAATTCTGTAACCACACTTTGCACAATCAGGCCAAGAAGTTTACTAGTGTATTAGTGACAGGTTGCAAGCCCATCGCCTAACAGTACCACAAGCCTTTATTCCCTTAGTCACCTTTTACGACATCCACGGGAAGACATGGAGTGGCACTATTCTAACCCGGCGACCACACGGGGAAACTACTTACTTAAATACAAAGAAGACACCCAAGACTCAGAAACAAACACTAGCGCTCGGTTCCCCTTGTTTTCGCATACTTAATGCTAATTTCGCATAATTGTTAATACATCGGTTTTCGAAGGGTTTTGAAGCCGTTAAGTACTACAAACATCAAATTCAACAAGTAATAACTAATTTTCTATTTAAAGTCAATTGGTGCCGTCTTAGATGATTTTAGTAGGTAGAAACACTTTAATCGCCTGTAAGAACCAATGATGTCTACTTAGTCGTGATAGTTTAACTTTAAAATTCGTTACATGTTCTTTTATTTAAGATTTTTTTCAGATTTTTAGTATCTGTAGTTTTGGCTGTAGGGGGAGGGGACGGGGTACACTTGACTCTAACAAAAAATTGCGCGTTAAAGCTTAATATTTCATAAACGAATCCCTTGATTGAAAAAATGTTCTTATAAACCCGATCTATCCAACGATATCTCACACTATAGGGTAGACGAGAAAAAAGAATACATCCCCACGTTAAGTGTAGGAGAGGTACACAAAAAAAAAACAAGTTTTTTTTTTGTTATAGAGAAGGCACACGAGCACTCAGGCCACCTGATGGTAAGTGGAATCTGAGACCCATAGACATTTGAATTCTCAAGATTATAATCCTAAGACCTCGAATGCGCTGCCAACCCTGAGGACTAAGATGGAATGCCTCTATGCTAGTAATTTCACCGGTTGTCTTATCCCCACACCGGAACACAACAATGCGAATGTTGCTTGGCGGATGGTTAATGGATAAGATGGTGGAAGTTTTCATTTTACCGCTTTGTTGGCGTGACTAATATGTATATTCTTGCCAAATTACAGCTTTCTCGTACTAAGAGTCTCTGCGCTAGGTTGCGGACAGACGGAAAGACATGGCGAAACTAAAGGGATTCCTAGTTTGAAGGGAACTAAAAAAATACCTTCTGGAGTTTCTTGCGGCGTTTCTCCGCAATGATGGTCTTGTGAAGCGCTAATTCACTGCATATTACCGACGTGTAAAAGAACTCTCATGTAGCCAATTTACTGAATAAATGTTTTTTATTTTTTATTTTATTTCATTTTAAGGCACACGAGCACTCAGGCCACCTGGGTGAATCAACTTTTAAAGTCCTCCTTTTCTACACGCTAATAAAACCTTCCTAGAATATGTGAGATTGATAATGGTTTACACATGTTAAAATTAGATAATCAGATTTTCGGATTTCACTATTCATAATCATAAACCAATTCTATAATTTTGTAAAAACATGGTAACGCAGTGGAAAATGCACGTTTTTCATACAAAACCCGGGGACAACGTCGTCCCCTGCGTTACCTGATATATTTGTGTAAATCATAGAAGAATTTTTAAAATTGTCAGCTAGAAAGTAAGTTTAATTGGCTGACTTATTCAATATATTGACCACATCAAAAAAAAAATTGCATTCTACCAAATTAAGGTGACATAGTGAGACATGTCGAAAATTGGGGAGTACCTTAAAAGTTGATTCACCCACCTGATGGTAAGTGGAATCTGAGACCCATAGACATTTGAATTCTCAAGACTATAATCCCAAGACCTCAAATGCGTTGCCAACCCTGAGGACTAAGATGGAATGCCTCTATGCTAGTAATTTCACCGGTTGTCTTATCCCCACACCGGAACACAACAATGCGAATGTTGCTTGGCGGATGGTTAATGGATAAGATGGTGGAAGTTTTCATTGTACCACTTTGTTGGCGTGACTAATATGGATATTCTTGCCAAATTACAGCTTTCTCGTACTAAGAGTCTCTGCGCTAGGTTGCGGACAGACGGAAAGACATGGCGAAACTAAAGGGATTCCTAGTTTGAAGGGAACTAAAAAAATACCTTCTGGAGTTTCTTGCGGCGTTTCTCCGCAATGATGGTCTTGTGAAGCGCTAATTCACTGCATATTACCGACGTGTAAAAGAACTCTCATGTAGCCAATTTACTGAATAAATGTTTTTTATTTTTTATTTTATTTCATTTTAAGGCACACGAGCACTCAGGCCACCTGATGGTAAGTGGAATCTGAGACCCATAGACATTTGAATTCTCAAGACTATAATCCCAAGACCTCAAATGCGTTGCCAACCCTGAGGACTAAGATGGAATGCCTCTATGCTAGTAATTTCACCGGTTGTCTTATCCCCACACCGGAACACAACAATGCGAATGTTGCTTGGCGGATGGTTAATGGATAAGATGGTGGAAGTTTTCATTGTACCACTTTGTTGGCGTGACTAATATGGATATTCTTGCCAAATTACAGCTTTCTCGTACTAAGAGTCTCTGCGCTAGGTTGCGGACAGACGGAAAGACATGGCGAAACTAAAGGGATTCCTAGTTTGAAGGGAACTAAAAAATTACCTTCTGGAGTTTCTTGCGGCGTTTCTCCGTCTTGTGAAGCGCTAATTCACTGCATATTACCGACGTGTAAAAGAACTATCATGTAGCCAATTTACTGAATAAATGATTGAATTTGAATTTGAATCTATGAAAAAATTCAGTTAATAGAATTAACGCGCTGTCTAAGTACCCGCCAAATCCCTTATCTACACTTGAAGTAATCTACAGAACCCTCATGAAGGCATTATACGTGTTTGGACATAACCCTTTTGAGTAGGGTGAGGGCTTCGTCATTGTCCTCCTCGGAGGTAGTAAGTCAATTTGCAGGAGGTACTAGATCAACATGACATAATTTAATAATATCATACTAATTTCACTGAAATAAGCGATTGGGTCCTGAAATCCTAGCGACCAAAGCCCATTACGTACTAATAGGAATGCATGAAAAACAGAATTGAGTTTCATTGAATTGTTTGGCTGACACGTTGGCCTAGTTGGTAGTGACCCTGCCTCCGAAGCCAGCGGTCCTGGGTTCAAATACCGGTAAGGGCAGATATTTGTGTGATGAGCGCGAATATTTGTTCCTGAGTCTTGGATGTTTTCGATGTATTTCTCTATATAAGTATGTTTATCGTTGTCTAGTACCCATAGTACAAACCTAGAGCTTATTTTGGGACCAAGTCAATTTGTGTGAGATTATCCCTTGATATTTATTTTTTATTTTTATTAATACGATTTAGGAGGAAATGCAAAAAAACCGGGCATTAGCATGTCGGACCATGCTCAGTGTAGGGTTCCGAAGCCAGCAAACATAAAATTCAACAAGTAATAACTAATTTTCTATTTAAAGTCAATTGGTGCCGTCCTAGATGATTTTAGTAGGTATAAACACTTTAATCGCCTGTATCTCAAGAACCAATGATGTCTACTTAGTCGTGATAGTTCAACTTTAAAATTCGTTACATGTTCTTTCATTTAAGATTTTTTTCAGATTTTTAGTATCTGTAGTTTTGGCTGTAGGGGGAGGGGACGGGGTACACTTGACTGTAACAAAAATTTTCGCTTTAAAGCTTAATATTTCATAAACGGGTTACTTAATCGAAAAATGGTATATAATGTTTTTTAAGACGCTGTTACTTATAAGAGATTTTATAAATGAAACCTTACCTAACCTTTTCTATACGTTAGATGTTTAAGAGATTATAGTTCATAACGTTAAAAAACCAACACTAAAAACTGGTCAAAGTGAGTTGAGTTCGCGCAATTTTTTTATTTGGTAAGACAACACTACAATCGAAATATAATCATACCTACTTTGCGGCGCTACGGAATCCTCGGTGCGCGAGCCATGCTTGCACTTGATAAAACTTTCGAAAGGTTTGCTGTATTAATGCAAAATTTCCATGAGCCTCAGATCGAACTCACCATCTGGAGGGTTATTATGAGCTAGCTTTGCAGTTCTTTTTACGGTGAGCGTAAACAGAACTGCATTGTTATGTCATGATAACCCCCCAGGGCCTCTATTCAGGTGCGTTAAAACGATATCGTGTTTGACACGTTTAAGAATCGTTTATGTCACAGTCGCCATTATTGTAAATGACATAAGAGTTATCAAAACGTTGACAATACGGAAACAGGTCAAAAACGATATCGTTATAACGCAGTTGAATAGAGGCCCAGCTACGTTATAACGATATCGTTTTTGACCCGTTTCCGTATTGTCAACGTTTTGATAACTCTTATGTCATTTACAATAATGGCGACTGTGACATAAACGATTCTTAAATGAGTCAAACACGATATCGTTTTAACGCACCTAAATAGAGGCCCTGGGCCTCTATTCAACTGCGTTATAACGATATCGTTTTTGACCTGTTTCCGTATTGTCAACGTTTTGATAACTCTTATGGCATTTACAATAATGGCGACTGTGACATAAACGATTCTTAAACGTGTCAAACACGATATCGTTTTAACGCACCTGAATAGAGGCCCTGGTGGCCTGTGTGCTCGTTTCGAAATATTTGAACTATAAGCCGCAATCTCAACATTTAATAATGGGACAATGTTACACAAATTAAAATAGTCCCAAACTAAGCTCTAGGCTTGTACTATGGGTAATAAACAACGATAAACTTACTTATATACGGAAATATATAGTTAAATACATTTAAATGTTTCCTTTTACTCTTAAATTTAAATTTATATTTAAGTTATACCTATACCTGCACCTAAGCTAAAATTGTAAGTCACTACATGAGCAAGAGCGGTGTTCTCTTAGCACAAGTATCTTGTATACTTAAAAAGAGGCACCAGCACAGATACTGTAACCTAGCTTAAGTTACTGAATAAACAATTTTGATTTTGTTAGGAAACATCCAAGACCCAGGAATCATCTCACGAATGGCATTTGATCCCGGAACCGCTAGCTGCGAAGGCAGAGTCACTAGCAACTAGACCAACGTGTTATTAGTAGTTTATATAACAGATACATAATAAGAGGTCTTACACACGAGTGCGGAGCTTAAAGCTCATTTTGGGACTAGGTTTATTTGCATTAAATCAACCCCTGATAGTTACATACATACATAACATCACGCCTTAATTCCCAGAGTGGGGTAGGCAGAGCTACAGAAATACCAACAACTCTAAACAGACTTGTTTATAATTCTACTAGCGACCCGCCCTCGCTTCGCTCCGGATTAAAGTATTATACATATAAACCTTCCTCTTCAATCACTCTATCTATTAAAAAAAACCGCATCAAAATCCGCTGCGTAGTTTTAAAGATTTAAGCATACATAGGGATATAGGGACAGAAAAAGCGACTGTTTTATACTATGTAGTGGTAACCACATTTTGCACAATCAGGCCAAGAAGTTTACTAATTTATTAGATTGCAAGCCCATCGCCTAACAGTACTACAAGCCCTTATTCCCTTAGTCGCCTCTTACGACATCCACGGGAAGACATGGAGTGGCACTATACTCGACAACCACACGGAAAGTTTTACATTTTATTTTATTTTAAGACACGTACTATACCGACTGTACCCACCCAAACTATCCGAGGGTCATCTCATGTAAGCTGATAATAATAATAAAATGCAAATTTGATCGAATGAGACACGATAGGATACACAGTCTACCTAACAAAAACACATCTCCAACACAACTTCTATTCCATTCACGACTCTATCACTAACGCTGTAGGTTTTATTTGCTTTGGCAGCTTGCTGCGAATATGCCCATGCTGAATAAGTGAACGTAAGCTGCAGACCCAAACGTGTTATTCCGATAATCCTTAGTCCTAAAAGTTTCCTCGGAATGGTTAGGATATGTAATACGATTTCTATTTGGCTGAATTTCAATGTAACTGGCAGGACCTTGAGAACAAATGTTTTGATACTAGTGGACTCCCGCGACCTCGTGCGCGTTAAAATTCCCAAAAGTCCCTTCTCAGTGCACCCCTAGGTTATCCAAGGAATATTCCCTCCTGATTTTAAGTCCCTACGTCCAGCGGTTTCGCCTGTGTGAATCAGAATCAGAATCAGAATAATCTTTATTCAAGTAGGTTTACAAATAATAAACTCTTTTGAAACGTCATAGTAGCGACTTGGCCTAAATTGACTGCAGGTTCAAATCGCGACCGATCAGAGAAAAACCTGTAAGAAACTCTGTCGGATGTCTTTTTTTTTCGACGTTCGCAACCTTTTGTCGTAAGGACTAAACATTTTATTACAAGCAATTCAGTCCCAAGCATTGTTATCATTTATATAGTCTTTAATACTATAATATGCTTTAGAAATTAGTTTACGCTTAACGTAACTGTTAAATTTATTTACTGATAGTTCAGTAACATTACTTGGGAGCTTATTATAGAACCTAATACAATTACCCATAAAAGAGTTTTTTATTTTATGGAGCCGCGTGAAGGGCACTGCGAGCTTATGTTTATTTCTGGTATTAACATTATGTATGTCACAGTTCTTTCTAAAGGGTGATGGGCAATTTTGTATGGACCCCGTCCCCCCCTCCAACAGTAACGGGCTGCAGGTCTATATGTTCATTAGGACCCAATAAAAGACAAAATACTTATCTTCGTAGCAAAATCGATGGGAATTTTTTAATGAAAACAAAGGGCCAGGCAAGGCAAATCATCTACATACGTGTTCATTTTCAAACAAATTCCATAGTTCCATACGATAAGATTATGATTTTTCAAGAAAACCCCATACATATGGTGATCGTCGCCATAGAAAAAATACATCATATTGCCAAGATCTATAAACTGGCACATGTTTCATCACTGTTGGTGGGTGGGGACATTTTTACCCATCGTCCTTTAGCGATGTTTTTATGAACATACATAATGTTTTCATAAATGTATTGACTGTGCATGCACATGGTCAATATATTAATTTCTTTAAACTTATCTCTAAGCGAGTCTCTCTGGCCCATCTTGTAGACAGCACGAATAGCCCTCTTCTGCAGAAAAAAGATGCTATTTACATCAGCAGCACTACTGTGTTGTTCAATAGTCAAATGTGTTGATCGATAAGCCAGTCGTTTCTTTTTTTTACATGTAGTACCTATATCTGTACCTGGTACCTAGTACCTGGGCGACCAAGCTCTACTCGTAGATAGGGAGCTGGCGAGCAAAATTTCGATATCATCAATCATCAGATTTATCAGTTAACATCGGCGACTCGTGGCATTTAGGTAGCATTTGACGTTTCTGACAGACTAGTGATGTCACAATGTTTTTCTGTACAAGTCGAACAAAAGAAACTAGTTAAAATAGTATTTTTCACAATCGAGAGATTTTTAGTCGAGTACCGTGTTTAGGCCACTAGGCAGCAAGCTTCGTGGCCTAAGTAAGGTACGAGATTAAAAAGTTTGATTATGTAATTATAGTGAACAATACTTTTTGTACGAGTTCATTAAAATTAATAATTTAAATCATTAATACGAGTACCTATATAAGAAAACTAAATATCGTTAGTATTATATTGTCTAGTTCTACTATCCGACTTCTTTTACACGAAATAGTTATTTCATGAGGAGTTAAAGATGTTTCGTCACTGTCACTACTCATTTTTTGAGTTTATATTTTAACTTTTTAAGCTTAATGTCTGATTTTCATTTCCACAGAAAAAAACGTAAACATCTTAGCTTTGAAAAGAAAAGTCATCACACCACCGGCGTCCGTAATGTTGCAGTACTGTGCCAAGCTAAAAATACTAGCCAATCACAAAGCGTAGTTTTTTTTTATACCCTGGATACAGCAGCAAGTTTAAGTAGATTTTTGACAGATGACGCGATGCTGCTACGTTCCGAAACGCCATACATCTGTCACTAATACACTGGTAAACATCTTAGCCTGATTGTGCAAAATGTGGTTACAGAATAATCAACAATTTTTTTAGAGTTGTTGGTAATTCTGTAGCTCTGCGTACCTCATTCTGGGAATGAAGGCGTGACTTTATGTATGTAGGTAAGTCCTTAGTATTTTATATTGTTGATAATACTATTTCTAGCTTTTGATAACCTTTTGGATGCAGTCTCAGTAATGAAAGTGACTATTCAACTTATTTTTAGGTACTAATTTGTTATTTTATCTTATCTGAAAAGATACTTGAAAAACGTGTCTCATCACTAGTGCTACCTATTTGCCACGATTTGCCGTTTTCGTGCCAGCAAACTTGGCAGACGTTATTAATAACGATAATTATACCCTAAGAACCTCGCCAAGAGAAAGGACCTCGTCTGCCACCATGGTGGCGCTGCGTTGTCAATTGACAGCGTTCCAAAAATGTAAAAAAAAGGTTTGCTATATATGCGCACATGTTGCCTTTGGGGCTGGTGATCACAGTCATCCTGTAAACACAAAAAATCAAAGAGGCACTGACTTTTGTAGTACCTATTCAATTTTTCAAGTTTTTTTTTATGCCTTTTTTGAGTTTTTGAAGTGCACACTTGGCAGACTTAATTTTTTCTTAAAATCAATGAGAAGGACTACGGAAAAATAGTCTGCCAGCAAGTTGCCTCCGCGATGTCTATTGACTGAATCAAAAAAAAAAACCTGTGCTATAATGCGCACATGTATGCCTCTTGGATTGATGTTTGGATCGGGTGTATGGTAGACCACACTATTAAATTTTATATACGTCAAATACCTTGTTTATCGTTATTCTCTCGGGAACGATAAATTTTCCGCGACAACCTTAGTTATCTCCATACTAAATTTCATCTAAATCGGTTCAGTAGATCCAGAGATTACCCTCTTCAACCTCACAAACTCACAAACATTACCTCTTTAATATAATATTACATACATACATAACATCACGCCTTCATTCCCAGAGTAGCGTAGGCAGAGCTACAGAAATACCAACAACAAAGAAACACTACAGAAATACCAACAACTCTAAAAAGACTTGTTGATAATTATGTAACCACATTTTGCACAAGTAGGCCACATGTTTACCTCTATAATATTGGTATAAATTAACGGCATTTATAACTTATAACAGAATATATTTTAGACAGTATGTGCAGTTTTGTTAAGTAGCAAAGTTTTCTTGTTTAAATCTAAGATAAAACCAATTTTAGCTTAATTTTGTTGATTATGAAACATTCTCGTCTGTTAAAAGATATTAAATGCTAAATAGTTTGTGAACCACTGAGCTGTAAATAACAGAAAAATACTGTAACGCCCACACTGTAAAATAACTATTTGTAAACAACCAAGGCGAAGTTAAATGAGGGTTGAATCCAGGACGAAACGTGGGTAGAGAGCTGCCCATTTATTAGTTTCATGCAACTAAAACAACAATTTATCTGAGCCACAAATAAAACTTATTAAAACGCGTCTGTTGTTAGCCACCGATAAAGTAAGGTGTTAAATAAATAAATGCTTAAAAATCAAAAAACCGCCTCCTAAACGCAACTAATAACTTCTTTATAAATTGTAGGTACCTACCTAATAGGTTGAAGACGGCTTTTTTTTTGAAAATATTGTGGTCGCCGACTTCAGTTAGACTAACCTATCAGGTACTAGGTGCCTACAATTTTAAAAGAAGTTATTTTTTGCGTTTTTGAATTTTTTATACGCTGTTCCGTAGTCCCACTTACTAGTTGATATGAAAGTTTAAGTTTCAAGCGCGCAGCAAGCAACGCCGCCGGAAAGTCATAGTCATATTTTAATTAATATTTTATTTTCCATCTTGGTCCTCAGGGTTGGCAGCGCATTTGAGGTCTTAGGATTATAGTCTTGAGAATTCAAATGTCTATGGGTCTCAGATTCCACTTACCATCAGGTGGCCTGAGTGCTCGTGTGCCTTCTCCTTAACATAAAAAAAAAAAAAAAAAATTTCAACAAGTAAATATTCTTCGTTGTACCTAGTCGCTCAACTATCTTAATCGAGACATCTGATCGCTGACCCATGAAATAGGTACCGTTGAGCAGTTCCGATGGCCATCTGTGGTCTTCATCATTAGTTCCACTTCCACAAATGATACTTTCTGAATGCAAATGCTAGACTTGTTACTAAAAATAGTAAAATCGCTATATGTTTGCCTACAATATTTGAGGAGTTCCCTCAATTCCTCACTGATCCTCTCATCAGATTCAGATTTGATGATAATGGGACCACTTCGAAAGTATGCTTTATCAAACCAAAAAAAAATGTTCAACAACGCTCCTCCTTTTTCTGAAGTCTGTTAAAAATAAATAATAAATACATATACATACATACATATTAACATCACGCCTTCATTCCCAGAGTGGGGTAGGCAGAGCTACAGAGCTACCAACACCTCTAAAAAAACTGGTTGATAATTCTGTAACCACATTTTGCACAATCAGGCCAAGAAGTTTCCTATTGCATTAGTGACAGGTTGCAAGCCCATCGCCTAACAGTACTACAAGCCCTTATTCCCTTAATCGCCTCTTATGGCATCCACGCCGGGAAGACATGGAGTGGCTCTATTCTAGCCCGGCAACCACACGGGGGTATAGTAATATTATAAATGCAAATAAATCTCTATGGTCTCACAGCCGACTTTCTAACAGGGCCTCTATTCAACTGCGTTATAACGATATCGTTTTTGACCTGTTTCCGTACTGTCAACGTTTTGATAACTCTTATGTCATATTATATATGTATATATTATGACATAAACGATTCTTAAACGTGTCAAATACGATATCGTTTTAAAGCACCTGAATAGAGGCCCAGGTAGCCTGTATGCTCGTTTGTCTCCTTCTTATCATTAAAAAAATATGTCCTTGAGTTCTCCGCATACACTTGGTGAAGTCCAGCACAGCTCCAAGGCTCAGGGGAGAAAGTTTGAGAACAACTGGTCCAGCTTATCACATTAGTTTATTTATTTATTTATTTATTTATAAAGACACACCAACAGTAACATAAACAGATTATACAATAACACAATATAAAAGTTACATTCCCGTTTATGCACCAATTATAGGCGTGCAACAACATTGGTATAGAGACTAATTAAAACATTTGAAAAAGACTACAATTTGAAGAAACAGGAAATGGGAAAAAAAAACAAACGAGATTTATATTTTATAAACATAAATAAATTACGTGCCCTGTGAAAATCGGGAGTGTGGTGACGATGATTTCAGCAGTCTACGTCGCAGAACTGGCATTGAATTCTGGCAAACGTCAATGCAACGGGCCTTGGCTAGATCATTGTATTGCTTCTGCAAACGATAGAGAGGCAAGGACTTTCCCAGCTTAGTCCTGGTACGATCAAGGCGGAAGAACGTGAGACGACAGGTCCGTGAATTCAGCTTGGGGACAGCAAAATTTAGACAACGCAGCAAAGACGGCTCTTGGACTTTTCCATTAATAATTTTATGTAGGAGTGCCATATCAAGATAAATACGCCTCTGCTGCAGACTATCTAGCCCAAAGTGATCGAGTCTAGCACTGTAGTCCGCTCTTTTTGAAATACGTTTGCCACCAACTTTGTACACAAGAAATCTAGTAAAAGATCGTTGTACCCTCTCCATGCGATCAATATGCACCTGATACATAGGGTTCCAAATCTGACAGCAATATTCAAGTCGTGAACGAACAAGCGAATTAAAAAGTGTTTTAAAAGTTTGCGTGCGTTTGAAACTACGGCCAATTCTTTTTATAAAGCCGAGCATTCTATTGCTTTCACCTATTACAGAATCTATGTGGCTTCTAAAGTTAAGCTGAGAATCTAACTGTACTCCTAGATCCTTGACGGAGTCAACTTCCTGAAGGGCGACACCGTCCAGTTTGTAATTGGTTTTTAAGGGCATGCGTTTTCGTGTAAATGTTATACAAAGGCATTTACTAGCGTTAAGAGTCATGTTATTGACTAGGCACCAACTTTTCACATTGTTTAGGTCATCCTGCAAGTCCTCTGCATCAAACACCGTGTTTATGACTTTGTAAATTTTAAGGTCATCCGCGTACATAATACAATTACATAGTTTGATAGAGTTTAGCAGATCATTTATAAACATAACGAAAAGCAGTGGCCCCAGATGGGAACCCTGGGGAACTCCAGATGTAGCTACATAGGGCGCAGAAAAATAACCGTCCTTAACAACCCTTAAATTTCGGTTAAAAAGATATGATCTTAACCAAACCCAGACCTCACCAGTGACATTAAAGTTATCATAAAGCTTCTGTAGTAAGATATTGTGGTCCACTTTGTCAAAAGCACTACTAAAGTCCGTATAAATAGAGTCGACCTGACAGCCAGAGTCTACGGATTTACCTATCTCATTTACATAGCAAGCTAAATTTGTAGTAGTAGACTTAGATGAAATAAATCCATGCTGCAGGGGTGAGATTTTCTCTTTCGTATGCCAAGCTAACCTCTTACAGACGAGACACTCAAACACTTTAGCAAATATAGATAACAGACAAATGGGCCTGTAATTGGAAATATGTGTCTTATCACCCTTTTTGTACACAGGAACAACTATGGACTCTTTCCATTGGGTGGGAAAGTGCGACAGACTAAGGGATCTATTAAAAATTAAACAAAGAGGAAGAGATAACGATTCACAGCATTTTTTGATAAAAATAGGAGGTATTCTATCCGGACCAGCACCCTTGCTAACGTCTAGAGATTTTAAAGCTTGCAAGACTGATGATTCGGAAATTTTAAAACAATAAAAAGTAACATTATTAGAAAATGAAATGTTACCAGTGGCAGGAGCAGATATTATTTGACTGCTATTCAAGAAAGTGGCCGAAAAGTGAGATGCAAAGAGATTACATATATCAGAGTTATTAGTGGCCGCAACGTTTTCGAGACTCATAGTCGAGGGAAAAGAAGAATTACTTTTTCTACAAGTTTTGACAAATGACCAGAATTTTTTTGGATTACAAGTCAAAATATCCTCGATCGATGACAAATATCTTTTGTAATCCTTTCTGATTTTAGCCTTAACTCTAATACGGAGCAATTGAAATTCCAAGAGATCGCGAGGATTGTGTCTTTTTTTGTGCTTTAGTCGCAATTTTTCCTTTTCCCTAGACATCCTAATCAAAGCTGGAGTAAACCAGCAAGGATATGTAAAGTTACGCGGTTTGGATTTGGGTATCATAATATCAATGACTTCTTTCAAACAATCATAGAATGCTGCAACCATGTCGTCCACTGAGACACAAGATGAGAATACAGTGTTCCAGTCAATATCACTCAGCCTTTCATTCACCTGATTGTAGCAAGCCTTATTGAAGTTAAAAGAACTAAACTGTTTAGGCTTCAAGGATCTCTCTTTATTATAGTCAGCCAGATTTAGATCAATTTCAAGGGCTGGGTGGTGATCATCCAGCCTAGAAAGAGCATCCACAGACTGACTGACAACTGGACCAAGATAATTCGACAATACAAGGTCAAGGATTTTAGAGTGGATATTTAATACACTATTCAATTGGTACATGTTATTCAGAGACATAAAATCGAAAAGGGCATGAGCCATACCAGAGTTACAGGCTGAGGGTTTAGTACACAAGTTTTCGTCATCGCGATTCCATTGGATAGCTCCCAAATTAAAGTCACCAATAATTATAGTTTTATGCTCCCCACCCCGGATTCTATCACTCAAGTTAGCAAAATAATTGTTATATGTTAAAACACTAGAATTAGGAGGCATATAAATTGTACCAATCCTTAAATCTAATTTAGAATTACGGTCCTGAACCAAAACCCAAATATCTTCGCTTTCACTCTCCCAGGAACACAGTCTCGATGAAGATAAACGGTTTGAGACAGCAATCAAACAACCACCGCCATCCTTTTTGCCAGATGTTGCCAGCTGTCTGTCACGACGAAATATGCAGTACCTTGAGTCAAATATTTCCTGGTCTTTGATACCTTCATGCAACCAGGTCTCAGTAGCAACTATAACATCATGATTAGAAGTACTGGCTGCCAATTTCAAGTCATCTAATTTGGTCCGAAGACCTCTCATATTTTGATAATAAATGTTGAATTTTAAAGAGAAAAATACGGTCTATTGGAAGGATGATTGTTAAAATTAAACTATCTTTTGAACATCAGATGTGGTTTTGATCTGAACACTAGAAGTTTCTTCATTTTTTCGAACAAAAATACGCCCATTTCGTATCCAAACAAATTTGTAGGACTTTTCACGCGCAGCAACTCTGGTCAATGCATGTAGGGCTTTCAAGGCAGGTGACAAATGTTCCGATATAAAGACAGGTGTCTTTGCTCCTCCGATTCCAAGAAGGCACGAGTTTAATTTTTCACTTAAATTATTTTTCTTATTAAATCTCGACACGGCTGCAATTAATTGATCCCTTTGAGAAGAGGAACGCAATTTCACGATAATCGATCTAGGCCTCGGGCTCGACGGCTGTATCTTAGCGACTCTCTTACACAGTACAATGTCAGATTCCTGAAGCGGGCAAGCCACAACTTTACTAATTTGCATCATGACATTGGTTAAATTTTCACTTGTGTGTTCAGGTAAGCATGCGATTTCAATGTTACACTCGCGAGAATGCTGCTCCAGTAAATTAAGCCTAGAAGACAGATCCGTAACTACAGATTTTAGGTCATTATTTTCTTTTTTCAACAAAAGTACCTCTTTGCTGTAGGCTGTGACTTGGGACTGCAAATCGTCATATTTCTCGTTCATAAAAGTGATACTACGTAGGATTTCTTCGTTAGATGTCTTAACGGGTGCAATCTCGCTAGTAACAATTGTTCGCAGTTTAGCGGTCAATGTTTTTTCGAGTGATTCGTACCACACGGGCAAGTCAGTGGAGCTTGCGGAGACGGTTGGGGGAGCCGTAGTCAGCGGCTTGTTTTTTAATCTATGTGTAACGTTAGTATCATCGGTTCGCCGATTATTTTGTATAGGTGTATTCGAATTGTCACCTTTTGGCATAGAACATTGACATGCTGGACAGGTCCAGGACTTCTTTAAAGACACTGATAATTTCTTAAATGTATCCTCAGTGAAACCAACACATTCGTACTTGTATTCACGTCGGCAGTCGCTACTTGAACATTTTAGATAATTTCCCGCAATTATAAGTTCAGCACAGCATTCACATTGTTTATGCGGTAAAGCATCTTTACGCATAGATGACATCGCAAAATATAAGTTCAGGCCGGTACCACTAAAACGTCGGATCCTTAAAATTGCATGGACAACGCACAGTAGCAACGATAGCAAACGTCGTGTATCAAGTCTCGTGGTACGGGGGCGAGCGGCCGCCAACCGATGATGAGTCACAAACTCGAAACAAAATGAGTAACTAAAACTAAACACTGTTATTGTTTCGCGGATACTAAACTGATACTAAAACTGATTAATGTCACACTTAGGTCTTTCAAAGCACTATAAACCTATCTATATTTGAAACTATAAAATCAACTTTAAACTAATGATATAATTAAAATTCGACGGAGTAAACAAAAATGATGTTTTAATCTCAAGCGCGTAGGGTAGAAAGTCCATTAGATTGAATTGTACCTACTTTCTATGTAAATTTTATTCACACAAACCCACACGCATATAAGAAGTGGGATGCTGACCTGTTCATGTTAATTTATAACCTTTCCTCGTGAGACGCAGTGTTTAGCAAGGCAATTCAGTTTTAACTTTATTTTAACGAGTTTAAAGATAACTTTAATTTGTGTCAACATTGATAATGGCATTTCAGAGCAAAGGAAATTGAACTTTATGACCTTGACGGTATATTCAAATTTCTACTTACCAAAAATTCCCTGTTCGTGTTATCGTGGGTCTCACGTGGATATTATCGTAGTGTGGGTGTTGTTTTGTGGCATTTTCATAGTTTAACTACTGTGTAGGTGTTATTAGTACTTATTACTGCCTTAATACCAAAGAAGGCAACTAATTGCTATGTAGTAGTCAAATAAATCTATACTCTATTAGTAACCTCATAAAATTTAAAATGCTTTTACCATCCATATGCATTTTTTTTTCTTACGCTCTCTGGAAAATGGAAAATGGTAACAACGATGTCGTCTTTGACGTCTTTCCGTATTGTCAACGTTTATATCGATATCGTTATAACGCAGTAGAATAGAGGCGCTGAAACTACATGCCATAAAAACCGGGCACTTGAGTCTAACAAAAATTAGCGCTTTAAAGCTTAATATTTCATAAACGGATTAATTAAAAAACTGTTGTCACAAACCCATAATATTTTTGAAAGACCTATCCAACGACTCCCCACACTATAGGGTAGACGAGAAAAAAAAATACATCCCCGCGTTACGTGTAGGGGAGGTATCCTAAAAAAAAAACAATTTTTTGTACCACTTTGTTGGCGTGACTAATATGCATATTCATGCCAAATTGCAGCTTTCTAGTACTAAGAGTCTCTGCGCTAGGCTGCGAACGGACGGACGGACGGACATGGCGAAACTATAAGGGTACTTTGACTACGGAACCCTAAAAAATGTTGAAAGCAATATGGTTTTAACGACCTGGGCCTCTATTCAGGTGCGTTAAAACGATATCGTGTTTTACACGTTTAAGAATCGTTTATGTCACAGTCGCCATTATTGTAAATGACATAAGAGTTATCAAAACGTACAATACGGAAACAGGTCCAAAACGATATCGTTATAACGCAGTTGAATAGAGGCCCTGAACAAACCTTATATATGCTTATTTTCCGATAAGTAGATCAGTCAGTATTAACATAATAACGCGTATCTCTCGGGACACGGGGAGAATAATTGATACTGTCCGGTGAAAGAGATTAAGGTGGATTGTTATTGAGGAAAACGCGATGAAATAACGAGAGATCATATGAAAAGGGTACGCTGAAAGAACGTGTACTTACATGTAATTTTGGACGTAATTTTCGTGTACGTGTAGAGGCTTGTTTTCATGAGAAAAAGTAACATACATACATACATAACATCACGCCTTCATTCCCAGAGTGGGGTAGGCAGAGCTACAGAAATACCAACAACTCTAAAGACTTACTGATATTTCTGTAACCACATTTTGCACTAACAGGCTAAGAGGTTTACTAGTGTATTAGTGACAGGTTGCAAGCCCATCGCCTAACAGTACTACAAGCCCTTATTCCCTTAGTCTCCTCTTAAAAGTAACATTTATACTTATTAACATTTATATCTGTAACTAAGTGTTAAGTAGTTCCCATTTTGAGCGAGATGCCTAAAAAGCAAGATGCCTAACAAGTATGATGCCTAAATAGCATGCCTATTAAGCAAGTTGCCTACAGTGCAAGATGACTAACAAGCTTGATGCCTAAAAAGTAAATAAATAAAAAAAAAAACACTTTCTTGTACCACTTTGTTGGCGTGACTAATATGTATACTCGTATTCATGCCAAATTACAGCTCTTTGCGCTAGGCTACGGAAGGACGGACGGACGGACAGGCGAAACTATAAGGGTTCCTAGTTTGACTGCGGAACCCTTAAAATGAAGCTCTTTTCGTCATCCATTTTCAAAATAGCATTCCTTTCCGAGCATGTTTGAGAAAAAATAATTAAACCTGTACGAAACTACGAAGCCAAAGTTCTCAAGTACGGAATACGACCTCTTAATAATTATGTACCAGTATTATATTTCAGTTGACGTCATCAAAATGGTAAATTAGCTTCAAGTGGAATCATTAACGTAATTCAAGTAATTACCACTAGGGGTGTCGATGACTATGATCACTATCGATGTCGATGTATTCACCTTGTTATTCGAATACAATAGAAAGAAATGTAAGCGAGAATTTGACGTAACACAATTTAAGAACAAAATAATTTTCGACATTATTAGTGGTGGTAAGACATTGTGCAAGGTTCATGTCAATTCTTTAACCCACAATATATATGTACAGTGTGTCTCATTTAAATCGGTCAGTATGGGAAATTCTGAAACTATAAGACATACGAAGATCTGGGGCCAATTGCATAATAATGTACAAGCTAATAGTATTAGTGGTTTTGTATGGATTTTTACTAATAGTATGGGATTGTACTTTATTATGCAATACGCCCCTCTTATTAGGAACCATGTCATCAATTTTAATAAAAAGAAAAACTGCATTGTGCATGTCAATTCTTTAACCTACAATATATATGTACAGTGTGTCTCATTTAAATAGGTCAGTATGGGAAATTCTGAAACTATAAGACATACGAAGATCTGGGGCCAATTGCATAATAATGTACAAGCTAATAGTATTAGTGGTTTTGTATGGATTTTTACTAATAGTATGGGCTTGTACTTTATTATGCAATACGCCCCTCTTATTAGGAACCATGTCATCAATTTTAATAAAAAGAAAAACTGCATTGTGCATGTCAATTCTTTAACCTACAATATATATGTACAGTGTGTCTCATTTAAATAGGTCAGTATGGGAAATTCTGAAACTATAAGACATACGAAGATCTGGGGCCAATGGCATAATAATGTACAAGCTAATAGTATTAGTGGTTTTGTATGGATTTTTACTAATAGTATGGGCTTGTACTTTATTATGCAATACGCCCCTCTTATTAGGAACCATGTCATCAATTTTAATAAAAAGAAAAACTGCATTGTGCATGTCAATTCTTTAACCTACAATATATATGTACAGTGTGTCTCATTTAAATAGGTCAGTATGGGAAATTCTGAAACTATAAGACATACGAAGATCTGGGGCCAATGGCATAATAATGTACAAGCTAATAGTATTAGTGGTTTTGTATGGATTTTTACTAATAGTATGGGATTGTACTTTATTATGCAATACGCCCCTCTTATTAGGAACCATGTCATCAATTTTAATAAAAAGAAAAACTGCATTGTGCATGTCAATTCTTTAACCTACAATATATATGTACAGTGTGTCTCATTTAAATCGGTCAGTATGGGAAATTCTGAAACTATAAGACATACGAAGATCTGGGGCCAATTGCATAATAATGTACAAGCTAATAGTATTAGTGGTTTTGTATGGATTTTTACTAATAGTATGGGCTTGTACTTTATTATGCAATACGCCCCTCTTATTAGGAACCATGTCATCAATTTTAATAAAAAGAAAATCTGCATCGGGAATCGAACCCAGTTGTTTAGAAAAAAAATAACTTACGCTATTTCAATTTAGATATCGATTGTGTAGGTCTTAAGCAGTATATAAATATAGTATACTTCAAAGTGATACACAATAAAAATAAAAATAACTACCGTTACAAATGCGTGGGCTTCAAAGAAGCTAACATAATGAAACCTATTAGCAATGTGTACATTTTGGAAGTTTGGTGGGTCAAAAAAATATTGTAGATAGTTAAAACATCAATTCAAAGGTACTTTTTTTTCTATTATGTGGCAAAAATCAACCATATCATTATACAAGCAGCAACACTGTTAACTAACCACTAGTGAGCGTTATTGTAAGGTGACATTCACAATGGTTAGTTAACTGTGTTGCTGATGGTATGACTAACTTTTTTAAAAGGAAGAAAGTTAACGTTGTCTCAATTAAGTTTTTAACTACGAAATTAAGGACTCTTAATTCCACAAACAGAAGATAGTAAAGTAAGAAACGAAGCAGTAACGTAAAGTGACAGAAGATAATATAGCAATCAAGTACGTATAAACATATTACTATACTAGTATAGTTCTAATTAAATATATTACTAAATAAATAAATAAATGTAATATAGGTATCAATAGTAGAAAGGATGTACAGTCATAAACCAGGAACAAGAATCAAGCTTGTACATTCTCAGCCTAGATTTAAGTGAAGTAACAGATTGAAATTGCCTATCAGTTGGTACAATAATTAGCAGAATTGTGTACAATATTTTTGAGATTCACTCAGTTAAGTAATTTAGGTTAGGTTACTAAACTACGTAACGAATGTTTAAGATATCCTAAGAAACATGGTCTCAGAAAAAAATAGCGTTGTATAAAACGAAATGCAATGAAATGATACAATCGATCATGTGAATTTTAGTTCCAATCTCAAGATTACAATTCTACAATGTCAATGTTAAGACTTCTAATCCTGAGGACAAAGATGGAATGCCTCTATCTACATTACATGTCTGTTTTAATGTTATTGAAACAATATCAACATTCATAGATATAATATGTACATATAAATCTATTTTTAGAGACGGTTCGGTGTTCCATTTAATGTAATATAATACATAGATTAAATACAAACACGAAGGGAATGGTTTCGGTAATAAGATATAGGGTTAGGTTTCGGGTATATTTAATGACAGAATTATTGTTAGTTTAGCATTTCGGCGAGGATATGCTGCCAGCATTTTAATAATAATGCCGCAGGGGACATTATTTAACACCCAATTAGAAAAGAGGGGTGTCTAACATGTGTATCTATGTGTGGCACTATTATTTTTAGTCATACTGTGATAAAGGTTTTTTTGTTCAAGTCAGATCTTAATCTATTAACATTATGTTTATTTACTTACAAGAAGCCTGTCGTTACATCCCCTACGTGGTTATGACATTCTGCAGCCAATACGGGGTAAAAAATATTGTCTTCAATAAACGACATCGTAAAATAAACACATACAGTTTATTTTAACAACCGCGTAAACCTTAAACTGACGGAAAATTTTATCGACTTTTCCCATCCTTATTCGGAAATTCACTTTAACGACAAACCCAGAAAGAACAGCTACACGACTGTTTAAATAGCAGCGCAGTTAAAAGAAGTATTAGTAGTAGTATTCCAGTTTTTTTAATGGGCTTTTTTTTTGCATGGAGAACGGCCACACAGGCCAACCGAAGTGCATCTCAAGACTGCAATCATAATACTGCAAATGCGTTGCCAACCCGTGGGTAGAAAACAATGTAGTATTAAAAAAACACATGTAATTATAGACATAATTATATTTAAATTATTGTTGCGCTCCGATTTTTTTAGTACAATTATCAGGGAAAGAGGACAATCTCACACCAATTGACCTAGTCCCAAAACAAGGTAGTATAGTCAAAAACATTAATATCTACACACCCATCAAGTCAAATAAATGTATACATAGACCTTATTGTTATTGGCACTGGGGCGTGTAGATCTTTTTGGCGTCTCGGGAAGGAATACATCTTTTATGAGTACACATAGAATACATAGAAAAAAGAAACTGACGACACGTTGGCCTAGTTGGGAGTGACCCTGCCTCCGAAGCCGGCGGTCTCGGGTTCAAATCCCGGTAAGGGCAGATATTTGTGTGATGAGCACGAGTATTTGTTCCTGAGTCTTGGATGTTTTCTATGTATTGAAGTATTTATTTCTCTATTTAAGTATGTTTATCGTTGTCTAGTACCCATAGTACAAGCCTAGAGCTTAGTTTGGGACTAGGTCAATTTGTGTGACACTGTCCCGTGATATTTATTTTATTTATTTAAGCATTCAAGACTCAGGAACAAATATTCGCGCTCGCCACACAAATATCTGCCCTTACTGGGAACCTGGGACCGCTAGCTTCGAAGGCAGGGTCACTACCAACTAGACTAGTGTCGTCAAGTGCATAAAGACGAGCGTTTCTTAACACTGAGTGGGCTTTCGGCCCACTGTGGTCACGTGTCTATTGTCCCCTTCCAACTTTTAACGACTCGGATTAGACGTATGAGACCCATTACGCTCTTAGTTTATCGTAGCGTCTCTAACTTTACGTCCGGATTACCGGATTTCTAGCTTATTGTCCGGAATGCGGGACAAAATTATAAAAAACGCTTTTCCGGGATTCTGGCGCCTTGTCGGAGGAAATATAATAGTTGCTTCAAAAAAAAAATTCTCTATATTCAAAAATATTTGACGAGTTGAAACTGTCAAGTTTTTTAAAAAAATTGGTTAGTTTCAGGAGTTTTTTAATACAAAATCGAGCGTTTCCTAACACTGAGTGGGCTGTTGTCCCGCTGTGGTCGTGTCGTCACGTGGCGTCACGTGTCTTTTGTCAGCTTCCAACTTTTAACGACTCGGATAGGACGTATGAGACCCATTAGGCTCTTAGTTTATCGTAGCATCACTAACTCTACGTCCGGATTTCCGGATTACCGGATTTTTAGCTCATTGTCCGGAAAGCGGGACATTTAAAAAAAAAACGCTTTACCGGGATTCTGGTGCCTTGTCGGAGGAAATATAAGAGTAGCTTTAAAAAATATTTAACGAGTTGAAACTGTCAAGTTTTTTTTTTAATTTTGTTTAGAGTCTGGGTCTGAGTGGGCTGTTGTCCCGCTGTGTATCTTTTATCCGTTTCCAACTTTTAACGACTCGGATAGGACGTATGAGACCCATTACGATCTTAGTTTACTGTATTGATAAGGTCATTAGGTAACTTCAAGACCGGAATTCTGAATGGATTTCCGGATTTTTCGCTTTTTGTCCGGAAAACGGAACAACAGTAATTATAAAAAACAGTAGCTTTTCCGGAATACTGAAAAAAAAAATGTTCTTTTATAAAAACATTGTCAACATAAAAAAATATCGAATAACTAAAACTGTACAGTTTTTATTAGATTACATTGCGAATTCCTCCTGATTTTTTGGGTCGATCTCTCTATTCCCATTCAGCTTTCCCATTGATGGTAATAGTGATACTACTTGTATCACTATAAATAAAAAATAAAAATAAAAATAAAAATCATTTATTTCAGACCTCATTACTGATCCATATTTATATGTTAGTAACACACTACTTAAAGTACTTAATACCTATTTGTTAGTAACACTACTAAAAGAATATAAAAAGAAATGAAATGAACATGAAAATAAAACGACATCACACACACACATCAAACCGCTCACTTGGTCCTTCCTATGGCAATGCCAACGCAAAACTTCAGGAAAGGGCAGTCTATTCGTTCAGCCAACACCTTCAGGAGACCGTTGCCACTGCCTCGCACACGCTTTAATAAAGAGGCGACTCGCTTCCTCCTAACTGCGTAGAAATCGTCGGTATATCTTTCAGCGAACATACCGGACGCACTACAGTGCCTTGGCAGTTTCATCAGCATCCTGAAGATGTTGTTGTACTGAACCCTCAGTGTGTTATAGGCACGCTGAGTATATGCTATCCCCATTGCGTTTATATAACCGCTACTATTCGCGACCAATAAAACACTCGGATATTATTATTGTTTCGATATCTATACAGGCAGTTAGTAATAATAAGTCACAATGACAATAATTAGTTAGTTTCGTAATTCAATGGGAATAGTGAGACTGATTTAAAAAAAAGTGCAGTCTCAGTATTACCACTGCAATGGGAAATGCGAATAGTGAGATCTACCCGATTTTTTAACAACATGTCGAACGTTTCCTAGATACTGAGTGGGCTGTTATGTAACTGTGGTCGCGTCGTCACGCGGCGCCACGTGTCTATTGTCCGTTTTCAAGTTTTAACGACTCTGATGGGACGTATGGGGCTCATTGCATTCTCAGTATACAGGGTTCTGGAGCGAAAGAACCCTGGTTAAAGATAAGTTAATTACAGTTCCACCAACTGTGCTTTCATGCAACGGCCATGAAGATGTATGTGTTACAATCAGGGCTAGGCGAAATACAGGCTTTGCTTTATTTGAAATACAAATTACAAAATACTGCAATAATGCATTTGAAATATAAAGTACAAAATACTTTTTAAAGATGAAAAGTGAAAACGAGAATTGGCCTTATACTTGACATTAACAACTTGACGTACAGTAACAGGTGCTGGGCTGGGATTCTACACGGCAATAACGATATCGTTTTTGACCTGTTTCCGTATTGTCAATGTTTTGATAACTCTTATGTCATTTACAATAATGGCGACTGGGACATAAACGATTCTTAAACGTGTCAAACACGATATCGTTTTAACGCACCTGAATAGAGGCCCAGTATTGCTAACTCTAAAGATCGACATATTTAGCGGTCGCCACTTTGCTTACGAAAGCTATCGAGCACTATTTTGTTCACAACACCCATTAATAAGATCGCAAAATGAAGGATAAATGTATTTATGTTAATATGTATTTTGAAGCCAAACGTATTTGAAATACTGACTACAAATTACCTCGGCGTCAGGTATTTGAAATACAAATACCAAATGGGTCGTTCTACTTTTTTACCGACAATACATCGTCATTTTTCTATATTTTGCGTTTTTCAACTATTGATAATTATGGTTTTAATTTTTCATTTTAAAATACGTTGCGTGAATTTTTATTTGGACTAATTAATGATTATTTCGGTGGCGATAGTGTTTTCTTATTTATGGTGTTTTTCAGAATATACTGTGACAGAGTGGCCGCTTTCAGAGGAGACTAAATTTTGTATTACCGCTCTGTCGCGCGATGCTAAGAAAAACAAGCTTATAAAAAAAACACTGGATAGAGAAAGTGAAAGATTATTTAGTACTAATAGATGAATAAATGTTTGGACGTATATTCAAACACTAAAACATTAATAATCAATACTCTAACTGATAACGTATGGTAAAATGAGGACAGGCAATTGTCGGTAAAAAAGAAGAATGACCCAAATACGGTTTTGTATTTCAAATTTAATACGTATTTTAATTAGGTACAAGTAGAATATATTGACCTATTATATTAATATTAATATTACGATAAGTCGGGGGAAAAGTCTTTTCGCATTTATGTATTTTAATAGAACCTCTTTGGCTGTACTATTTGTATCTGGCTAGTTTTGATAACATTAAAAAGGTTACATTTCAAAAAAAAAATAATTAGTATAATGTTGTTTCCCGCTATTTTTCATTTGTTTTTCTTTCTGTCAAAATGAGTGAATCTAATAAAGAATTTGGATACATTTTAAAATTGTATTACAAAAAAGGAATAATGCAATGCAACGCAAGCCACGAAAAAAATTTGTGAAGTTTATGGACGTAATACAGTGTCAGTAACAGTGGCACAAAGTAGGTTTAAGCGTTTTCAATCTTGAAATTTTGATGTCAAAAATGCACCTCGCTCTAGGCGCCCTGTTAAGTTTTCACATGAAATGCAAATAAACTTTTTATGCAATTAAACTTAATAAGCGAGCCGACATTATGCCCTGTTCAAAACGACGTCGGACACTATGACAGCCGCGGCTGCGTTTATCATAATTCACCGAATTATTAACAAAAAGAAGAAGAAATCGCTTTGGTACTGGAACGGCTCACCAACTTTATTAAATTTGTACGCGCCTCGCCCACAGACAAGTTAGAGCTTGTCGTTCTGCCCGCGGCACGCTCGGATACACGTCTAAATTTCGCGAGGCACGCACACTGAGGCGCCTTTGAGCACGGTCATAAGAACGACTCTCGGTGGCTCGCACGCTGCTCGCGCACAGTGCTTGAGCGCGTACGAATTTGAGCAAAAAAAATTGTGAGCTTGCGTGCCTCATCCCGTGGCTGCTCTAATTCGTACCCACCTTAATGCTTTGCTCAATCCCTTACCTCGTTGAAACGGCGTATGAGCGCGCGCACGGTGCGCGTGGCCTGCTGCGCTCGCGTCGGTGGCGCGCGGCGGATGACGGGCCGCTCACCTGCCGCACCCAGTGCGCCGGCGCCGCCCAGGTCCAGCGTCACCTGCCGCAGGTAGTCGATAGGGGGGACCTGGACCAAAGGGGGAGTCACTTGTCAGTAGAGATCATGCATGACAATCAGATTTGAGATGAAGAGAAAATGCAGGTGGTAGGACCTTGTGCAGGGTCCGTCCGGATCGCTACCACCATCTTATCCATTAACCTACCGCCAAACCGTGCCCTTCACGCGGCTCCATAAAATAAAAAACTCTTTTATGTGTAATTGTATTAGGTTCTATAATAAGCTCCCAAGTAATGTTACTGAGCTATCAGTAAATAAATTTAAGAGTTACGTTAAGCGTAAACTAATTTCTAAAGCATATTATAGTATTAAAGACTATATTAATGATAACAATGCTTGGGACTGAATTGCTTGTAATAAAATGTTTAGTCCTTACGACAAAAGGTTGCGAACGTCGAAAAAAAAAGACATCCGACAGAGTTTCTTACAGGTTCTTCTCTGATCGGTCGCGATTTGAACCTGCAGTCAATTTAGGCTAAGTCAGTAAGGCTACTTTCTGATTCTGATTCAGATTCAAACACCAGTGGTCGTATTGTTGTGTTCCGGTTTGGGGATAAGACAGCCGGTGAAATAACTAGCATAGAGGCATTCCATCTTAGTCCTCAGGGTTGGCAACACATTTGCAGTCTTGTGAATGCGAATGTCTATGGGTCACAGTTCACTTAACATCAGGTAGCCGGTGTGCTCGTTTGCCTTCAAATGCCATAAAAAAAAAAACTCTTTTAAATCACAATACACTAAGTTTTGACCCGTTTGATACGATTTTAAACACTCCCAATTTTAACCATTGGTTCTAGAGCCTATTTGGAGTATATAATGTGGTATAACATGAAAAAAAAACCATTACTTACTAGATAGATTCATGTTGTAAGTAGCAATATCATCAGATTCAGATTCAGATTCAGATTAATTTATTGATAAATGTACATTTCATTCACATGTCAAATACAAAAATACATTACATTAAATTTAGAAAATATGTATATAATCGTTATTATTATTATTTACAGTTTTTGGACTGTGTTTGGATCAATGATCACATTGCAGAAACTCATTCACGCTGTAGCACGCAAAGCCAATAAGGAGTGCCTTCAGTTTTTTTGTAAATGAGGCATCATTGTCTTGTGTTTTTATGTGTTCAGGAACACAACGTACAAACAACAACGTACGACAATAACAACGTACTACATAAATTAATTTAATCAATTTCTTGATTTAAGTTTAGGTAACAAGGTTAAAATTAAATTAACTATGGAATTGTTTAAAGAAAAAAACTCGGAAATGATGCTTTATTGGACTTCATGTTACACCATATACTCCAAATAGGCTCTAGAATCGATGGTTAAAATTTGGCGGGTTAATCGTTCCCACCGTGTATACAGGGTAATTTTTTAATAGGTGCACAAATTTTAATATTTGCTTCGCTATTGTTAAGCAATAACACAAATGTTTCGTTATTTTTACTCTAGCTTAAAAAATATTAGAGATATTGCCGATTCAATGGTTCCACTAACTTAAAGATGTTTATGGACCCTCTAATGCAGGGGTGCGAGGAGAGGGGAGTGTTGTTAAGTAAGGTAATAAATGAAATTTCAAATTTAGAATATCAGTAGGAGAGGGGCTTGTTGTCTGATAAGCTGTACATGAAATTTCAAATTTCGAATATCAATACAGTGTATCGCATACCTACAGCTTGACAACCCATGTCATCATTTCTAGTGTGACTTTGTGTCCACACGAGAAGGTAAAAGAGAGATAATTTGCAACAAAAAAAAAAAATTTTTAACTCGTTTTACAGTCGTAAGAAATAATATTAACGACACAAAATCATATGTTAAAATTTGTGCACTCATAAAAAAATTACCCCGTATACAATCAAAACTTGTTAAAATTTTAAAACTTCTTTTAATGTTTAGATTATATTTCTCGGCACCCTCATTTTATTAACGTATTTTTTTAATTCAACGATATTCGCTAAAACATAGTAATTTACGAAATAAATGCAAATTTCTTTATAAGGTCCTTATATTTTAAACATGTGCTGTGACGTCATTCCTGTCGTCGATTTTGTATAGTGTTTTTTTCAGGGAGTCTGGGGCCCTAGCCAAGATGCAAACGCTCCTAACGTTTTTCTTTTCTATCGCTCAAAATGTATGGGATGACAATCTCGTGCGTTTCGATAAACCACGTGGTCGACTGTCATCCCATACATTTTGAGCGATAGAAAAGAAAAACGTTAGGAGCATTTGCATCTTGGCTAGGGCCCCTGAACTATGACTTTTTAAAGCTTCATGCCAAAGCCTGAATGTGCAAAATGTGGTTACAGAATTATAAACGTAATTCTTTTTATATTTGTTGGTATTACGTAGCTCTGCCTACCCCACATTGGGTATGAATGCGTAATGTTATGTATGTATGTATGATCAAGTGGGAGTCTGACTAGACCGAGGGTTCCGTTTTTAAATGTGTTACTTTTCTGATACTACGTTTTGACGCGCTCTCGTTACAATTTACATACATTCATAACATCACGCCTTCATTAATACAGTAGGGTAGGTAGAGCTACAGAAATACCAACAACTCTAATAAGACTTGTTTATAATTCTGTAACCACAAATTGCACAATCAGGCCAAGAAGTTTACTAGTGTATTAGAGACAGGTTGCAAGCCCATCGCCTAACAGTACTACAAGCCCTGATTCTCTTAGTCGCTTCTTACGACATCCACGGGGAGACATGGAGTGGCACTATTCTAACCCGGCAACCACACCATATAATTGTGACTAGGGGCGCAGAAGCCTGAGATGTTGCAACGTTCTTGTTGGTGTCTCAATAGCACGCCGGCTACGGGAAGATAAAATGTTGACCAGGGCCTCTATTCAACTGCGTTATAACGATATCGTTTTTGACCTGTTTCCGTATTGTCAACGTTTTGATAACTCTTATGTCATTGACAATAATGGCGACTGTGACATAAACGATTCTTAAACGTGTCAAACACGATATCGTTTTAACGCACCTGAATAGAGGCCCAGTGTATTAGTGACAGGTTGCAAGCCCATCGTCTAACAGTACTACAAGCCCTTATTCCCTTAGTCAGGAAGACATGGGGTGGCACTATTCTAACCCGGCAACCACACGGGGTTCATAAAATTGTGACTAGGGGTGCAGAAGCCTGAGCTGTTGCAACGTTCTTGTTGGTGTCTCTACAGCACGCCGGCCACGGGAAGATAAAATGTTGACCAGTGTATTAGTGACAGGTTGCGAGCCCATCGCCTAACAGTACTACAAGCCCATATTCCCTTAGTCGCCTCTTACGACATCCACGGGAAGACATGGAGTGGCACTATTCTAACCCGGCAACCACACGGGGTAAAATATACGCTTCTTTATCACCTTACGCAATTTAAAAGTACACGCCATTTTGATTCTTATCAAAGTAATTCATTTCCTCGTCAACACCAAATTGAATATTCTAATTCATGGGAACAAAACAAGTATATCTCAAATGAAAAGCAAAACGTGATAATGGAATTCAGCTCGTTTCAACCGTGAGCAACGTATTTTAAAATTCAAATTAGATTGGTGTTGTATGTGCAGTTATTTCTTTTTGCTTGTAGAGGAATTTTCCTATTTTGTCGGTGGAAGTGTAATACCGCGTAACTAACAAAATCAATAAGTTGCAAAATGTACCTTGCTGTTACTTACTAAGGTGTATTTTACACCTTATTTATTTTGTTCGATACGCGGTATTCCAGTATCACCGATGATTTGCATCATACACGGATACTCTGTTACACGTGAATGGTATGTATTCATACAAAGAGTTTGTTTAGGGTTCCATTGTCTTTTTTCTTTTATTTAACGCTGAGCCGCTGTTTTTGATTAACAAAGGAAATGCTCTTGAATTAAAACACCGATCATTTCATCTCAATAGACCTGATATTTTTTTTTTTTTTTTTTTTTATGTTAAGGAGAAGGCACACGAACACTCAGGCCACCTGATTGTAAGTGGAATCTGAGACCCATAGACATTTGAATTCTCAAGACTATAATCCCAAGATCTCAAATGCGTTGCCAACCCTGAGGACTAAGATGGAATGCCTCTATGCTAGTAATTTCACCGGTTGTCTTATCCCCACACCGGGACACAACAATGCGAATGCTGCTTGGCGGGTGGTTAATGGATAAGATGGTGGTAGCGATCCGGACGGACCCTGCACAGGGTCCTACCACCACTAAACTGAAATGAAACGAGATGTCACTTTGTTCCGGTAGGGATGACAGCAATCAATGACTATTTTTTTTAAAACCGGGCACGAGCATGTCGGACCATGCTCAGTGTAGGGTTCCGAAGCCGTTAAGTCCTACAAACATAAAAATCAACAAGTAATAACAAATTTTCTTCTTAGTCAATTGGTGCCGTCTTAGATGATTTTAGTAGGTATAAACACTTTAATCGCCTGTATCTCAAGAACCAATGATGTCTACTTAGTCGTGACAGTTTTCCTTTAAAATATATGCTCTTTTGTTCAAGTTTTTTTTTCAGATTTTTAGTATTTGTAGTTTTGGGGGGGGGAACTTGAGTCTAACAAAAATTTGCGCGTTAAAGTTTAATCCTTGATTTTACGCAAAAACTACTTGACGAATCATCATTAAGCTTTGTACACATATTCTGGGAGGTACTAGAAGTAACATAGGATACTTTTTATAAAAAATAATACTTATGAAAATAAAAATAATTGTCAAGAAAAAAATTGCAGCGGGCTAAGCTGCTGGCGGGTCGCTAGTATTTCATAAACGGATTACTAAATCGAAAACCTGTTTTTAAAAACCCATGACATTTTTGAAAGACCTATCCAATGACAGCACACACTACAGGTTAGAAGAGAAAAAAAATACATTCCCACGTTACGTGTAGGGGAGGTACCCTAAATTTTTTTTTTCTTTTACCTTGTACCACTGTTGGCGTGACTAATATGCATATTCGTAACAAATTACAGCTTTCTAGTACTAACAGTCTCTGTGCTAGGCTGCGGACGAACGGACGGACGGACATGGCGAAATTATAAGGGTTTACTACTACTAGTTTGACTACGGAGCCCTAATAAAAAACGATTCCGATTATTTTTTATCGATTTAATTGCATGTAGTTTCATCCCTATTCGTTTGTGCACTTTATCCAGGGACACACTGTATAGGTCCTGTCGTCGCCATTTTTAATTATCTTGACTGGACTTTAGCTATTTTAATCCTTAGAGCTTTCACATCAAAATAAATAGACCGTAAATGATTTATTAGCGGCGTTTTTCCTTCCAGATTTAATTAGTTGCTTCGCTGCTTTTCCTAGGGGAGCTCTGCGTTTTCCCTGTTCCAAGTTGGAGGTTGCGGGAAGTCTAATTCTTCTAAGCAATTATAAGGATTATAACATAATATATTGTAATTAGTCGTGTTATCTTTCAGCACGAGACCAAAGAAATAATAATAAAATATCACGAGACAATCTCACGCAAATTGACCTAGTCCCAAACTAAGCTCTAGGCTTGTACTATGGGTAGTAGACAACGATAAACATACTTAAACACATAGAAAACATCCAAGACTCACGAACAAATATTCGCGCTCATCACACAAATATCTGCCCTTACAGGGATTTGAACCCAGGACCGCTAGCTTTGGAGGCAGGGTCACTCCAAACTAGGCCAACGTATCGTCAAAATATTAGTTAATTAAATTAGATTAAACATGAATGTATTTTGAACCCAAGATCCAAAAACGAGGCAGATTTTAGGGTTCTGATCCCAGGGGGTACCAACGGGACACTATTACTAAGCATCTGCTGTTCGCATTAAAGTATTTTTTTTACGGAACCCTTCGTGTGCAAGTCCGAATCGCACTTGGCCGGTTTTTTGAAGCACATTTTGTCAAACCCAAACCGCCATTTTCTTCCGACGTCCACAATTCCATTTTCAAATCTAAAATTGATACGTCACCACGCCACAATTCACGCAAGTCGAAAAGCGGAAGTTGAAATTTCAACTTTATTTCAATGGGATTCGATTTAAAATGCCAACCGGCTAGGTTCACTTCGGTTCATTGTATTCCAAGGTATCGGTGGTCGTGATGGAACGTGACGTAAATCAATAGACACAATCTATTCCGATTCGAATTTTAAAAGTGACTGTATGCGATTGAAAATGGCGTCAATCCTCTTTTGTTTTACAGACCAAAGCGCCGCACGATTTCTATAAAGCTTTTATTTAACTTGCACGGGCTTGTGTTTTAGAATTGTTTATGTCACAGTCGCCATTATTGTAAATGACATAAAAGTTATCAAACAGCCCTAGGCTGGGATTCTACACGATAATAACAATATCGTATTTGACGTGTTTCCGTATTGTCAACGTTTTGATAACTCTTATGTCATTTAATTTTACAATAATGGCGACTGTGACATTTTGACTACTGTAGCCTTAGTTGGGAGCGACCCTGCCTCCGAAGTATTTGTTCCCGAGTCTTGGATGTTTTCTGTGTTTTTAAGTATATATTTCTCTATATAAGTATGTTCATCGTTGTCTAGTACCCATATTACAAGCCTAGAGCTTAGTTTGGGACTAGGTCAATTTGTGTGAGATTGTCCCCTGTTTTTTTATTTTAACCAATTTTACTGTATATAAAAACTATACGGTACGTCTAACTACATAATATTTTTATTTCAGTATTATTTCAGAGCCCTGCGAAGTTTGAAAACTAAATTTAGTTTTTAACATTATCTGTGGAAGATTAAATTTAAAAAAAACTTGTCAATCTCTTCTAGCGAGTCGAATGCCATTAGTCGAGTCGAGTGTTTGACTGTTGATTTCTTTAATCGAGTTTTGTTTCATTTCCTCGCAAATGTGATGAAAACCTTGTCTATTTAACGTCATGTTTAAACCACCATATGAAATTGTCACAGCGATTAAAGTGACAAGGTACTAAAGTGTATACATATTTATGACCTTGACTGTACATGTCAATACACACACTGTTTAACTCTTCTAATATTCTTGTTAGTAATCCCTTTCATTTCATTTAATTAATTCATTTTGTAAACATAGGTTTCGTTACAGATCATTTCAAAACTAGATCTCTCTCTAAACTTCTTGGCCTGATTGTGCAAAATGTGGTTACAGAATTATCAACAAGTCTTTTTAGAGTTGTTGGTATTTCTGTAGCTCTGCCTACCCCACTCTGGGAATGAAGGCGTGATGTTATGTATGTATGTATGTATCTCTATGTTTTGCCTTTAGGCATACAAATTAGTGTTAGGCATACCACATACAATATACAATAATACTATTCCTAGTAAAAAAAAACACATTTTTTTTTTTAATCACTCACGCCACCTGATGGTAAGTGAAATCTGAGACCCATACACATTTGAATTCTCAACACTATAATCCTAAGACCTCAAATGCGTTGCCAACCCTGAGGACTAAGATGGAATGCCTCTATGCTAGTAATTTCACCGGTTGTCTTATCCCCACACCGGAACACAACAATGCGAATGTTGCTTGGCGGGTGGTTAATGGATAAGATGGTGGTAGCGATCCGGACGGACCCTGCACAGGGTCCTACCACCACTAAAATTAACGTCCCTGTGCACGCACCATGTATTACAGTTTCGGGAAAAAAGCAGTTTGCCAAATGATATAACACGATACAAATATACATACGGACAGCGCGAGTTAAATAAAAGGTTGTAATTACTCAAAATCATTGTATATGTAAAGTATTAAATACTGTTGAAGCCTGTGAAAATCCAGCGTTAATCCAGGTTCAAAGCTTTATCACAGTTCATCTTTATAAACATGGTAGCTACTCTCACACCGACAAATCCTTTAATAACGAAGGGTTGTCTCTCAGCAAAATTAAATATGAAGAGGCAAAGTTTACTTTAACCTTTTTAGTGCCGGGCATGTCGGACCATGCTCAGTGTAGGGTTCCGAAGCCGTTAAGTACTACAAACATAAAAATCAACAAGTAATAACTAGTTTTCTATTTAGTCATTTGATGCCGTCTTAGATGATTTTAGTAGGTATAAACACTTTAACCTCCTGTATCTCAAGAACCAATGATGTCTACTTAGTCGTGATAGCTTTCCATTTAAATTCGTTATAATATGCGCTTTCATTGGAGATATTTTTCCGATTTTTAGTATTTGTAGTTTTGGCTGTAGGGCGGGACACTTGACTAACAAAAGTTAGCACTTTGAAGTTTAATTTTTCATAAACAGATCCCTTAATCAAATAAATGTTTTCACAAACCCCGTAATATTTTAGAAAGACCTATCCAACGACATCCCACACTATAGGGTAGACGAGAAAAAAAAATACATCCCCACGCGTAACAACGCTCCACAAAAAAAAAAATTTCAAGATTTTATTTTGCCACTTTGTTGGCGTAACTAATATGTATATTCATGCTAAATTACAGCTTTCAAGTACTAAGAGTCTCTGAGCTAGGATGCGCTGCCGACGGACGGACGGACATGGCGAAACTATAAGGGGTTAGTTTGACTACGGAACCTTAAAACTTACTGACTGCTGAGTTTCTTGCGGCGTTTCTTATCAGCAGTACTTTCCTTTCGGGAAGCGCTGGTAGAATTTTGACGTGTAAAAGTGCCCGTGCGGCGTGCTTACTGCATAAACAACTTATATCTTTTTCATCTTTTGATCTTAACTTAATAAGATATATAAAAAGGTCGATAGTTACGTTTTTATGTGTGTTTTTGACGACACGTTGGCCTAGCTGGGAGTGACCCTGCCTCCGAAGCCAGCAGTCCTGGGTTCAAATCCCGGTAAGGGCAGACATTTGTGTGATGAGACTGATGAGCGTGAATATTTGTTCTAGTGTCTTGGATGTTTTCTGTTTATTTAAGTATTTATTACTCTATATACATAAATATGTTTATCGTTGTCTAGTACCTATGGTACAAGGCTAGAGCTTAGTTTGGGACTAGGTCAATTTGTCAATTGCGGACCCTATTAAAGGGTGGCAACCCTAGCAACAATGTTGATAGGGATCAAGTAAGATGGCGGTAGGAAATTAAAACTTCCAATATTGAAGGTAATGCTGCCAAAGCCCTGTTAAACATTACAGCAACCCTTTCATTCGAGGTTATACAATGTATTTTACCCACGACAAAAAGAAGGTTGTTAGGTATAAGTTTAACGTGTAATTTTGAGAATGTTTGTGTCTGTGTTGCATAGTATCTCCCAAAGGGATAGACCGATTTGGATGGTTTTTCTTTAAAAAGAAAGCTTGTTTAATTGGGATGGTTCTTAGCCATGTTTCATAAGGTCATGTATCATTTCATCGAACGCTATTTTCTGCTGAAACTATAATGTTTTCAGGGTATCTTAAACTTTGATTACGTAGGTTAGGTTATGTTAGATGTTTAAGATACCCTGAAAACATGATGGTTTCAGCAGTAAATAGAGTTCAATGAAATTAAATTCAATGAAATGATACATTCGATGAAAGGTGTTTCGATGAAATTATACACCCGTCTCATAAAAATCATCATATCATACGTATAATTTAATTGTTTCTTGTAGTTATTTAATTTGAGTTCTAATCTAATTAGTTTACACCGCCTGCCATGAATTTGTGTCCTCGGTTGTCTGGAAGAGATCGCTATTTAGCGGTAAGACCGCCTGTTGTATACCTATGATTTAAATGTACTGTTCCGTGGTCTGTTTTTTTATTTCTTTTATTTTTTGGTGTTCAATAAAGAGTAGTTCTATTGTATTGTACGCTAACTGGGTATTTTTCAAAGAAATTGTACCTAATTAAGGACTGAAACTAAGTTATGGTGACTCTTACATGTGAGTAATAAAAATTAACTGTATAAATGGACGACTAATTTTCGGTACTCACATGTAAAAGTAACCGTAACTTAATTTCAGTCCTTAATTAGGTACAATGTCTTTGAAAAATACCCAACTAGCGTTTCTATTAAAGATCAAGTGAGGTCTTTGTAATGATTTATACACTAGATCACTATTTTCATATTAGGTTTAAGATGAAATAACTATTCATTAGAGGTTATATATTCGAGGTTATGTGTCAAACGTCTTAGCTACTTGTGCAAAATGTGGTTACAGAATCAACAATTTATTTATTTTTATTTATTAATTAGTTAGAATTAATTATAACATTAAAATAGAAAGAAATACTTAAAATGACTCATTAAATAAAATCACACACATGCAATAAAAATTCTTGACTAAAACAATAATAAAATAAAGTTCATATGAATCATTCTTGGTCAATACTTATAAGGATAAATGGTGAATCCTACATAGTATAAAACAAAGTCGCTTTTTCTGTCCCTATATCCCTATGTATGCTTAAATCTTTAAAACTACGCAACGGATTTTGATGCGGTTTTTTTAATAGATAGAGTGATTGAAGAGAAAGGTTTATATGTATAATACTTTAATCCGGAGTAAAGCGAGGGCGGGTCGCTAGTCAATAATAAATGTGTATAAGTAAAGTAGTAAAAGTAATAATAATAAACATAATTAAAAAAAAAAAAAAACAATCATTCATCGACCTCACAGAACCGTAAGCACTCCAACAAGTCTTTTTACAGTTGTTGGTATTTCTGTAGCTCTGCCTACCCCGCTCTGGGAATGAAGGCGTGCTGTTATGTATGTATGTATGTGTCAAACAGTACTAATTTGTTTATACCTTTTGCAAGTTTAAATGACAGGGACTTTAGTAACGACATCAGCTGTAAAATACAATTATTTCATTTGAAATTGTAAATAGGACAATTTTGCATGCCAATTATGGTTAAACATGCAAATTTTTATTTCAATATAATATAATAAACTAAATATTATAAGTTTGTTTTTTTAGGGTTCCGTAATCAAACTAGGAACTCTTATAGCTTCGCCATGTCCCACAGTGCATCATTTAACCGAAACTACCGCTCGAAATTCAAAAAAGGCAAGGTAAACAAATCAATTAGGGGTTAATGGAAACATATCGCTGCTTATCAATTAAAACGGCCCAACTCAAAATCGGTATGTTTTCAGTAGAGTGGTTTGAAAATAAAACAAATTTAATTTCAAAAATTCTTGTATTAAAATAAACTTAAAAACTTTTTTCTTTGTGCTATTAACTTCCTTGGTTAGTCAAGAATAGCTTCAACATAACATTATATTTAAATGGCACACGTTATAATCATAAAACAAAAAACAATAACTAACTTCGGGTTAAGTCTTAATATTCTTAATATTATTATGAGCAAGAAGATCACAAGTCGTAATACTTATACAGTAATACAAAATCGTATGACAAATAACGATCTATTAGTCTTTAACTCATGTAATAAAGTTAAATTTCTCACTGATAATGTTGTATAACGTTTTGTGCACAAAAAGTAACATCAATTTCTTTTCAGTAATGACTCATCATGTATTGTGCACAAAATTTTACATCTGAATTTTATTAACAAGGTCTGAACACAACTTCGGTCGTTGGAGACGGCCATACATTTTGTAATAAATGGCATATTAATGTTTGCGACTCTAACAAATATTCTCACTAATTGCCTTTTATCAGTATTATTAACTATTTAAGTATATTAAATCACAATATTATCACCAGATTTTTATATTTACTGGGCCTCTATTCAGGTGCGTTAAAACGATATCGTGTTTGACACGTTTAAGAATCGTTTATGTCACAGTCGCCATTATTATAGATGACATAAGAGTTATGAAAACGTTGACAATACGGAAACAGGTCAAATACGATATCGTTATTACCGTGTAGAATCCCAGCCCTGTATCAAATTCTTTTTGGTGTATTTTTTGTATTACAGAATAAAAATCTAAGAACCTCAAAATAACAAAATAATAATAATTATTATAAAACCTGTTATCAAAATAAAATTCTTCTTTAAAAAAACAAAAACTTTCAACAAAACCTTTCTGTTACAAATAATAATTGAGGTAAAAGCTATGCATTAATACTAATGAGTATCAAAACTTTATTTAAATCAGTCTTACAAAGATTCGTAGGAAGAACTATAAAATTTAGGAATGATATTCTTATTAATAAGTCCGAGAAGACCTTTCTTCTTCTTTTCTGCCACAGGATTTTTTTGTTTGTAAGCTTGTCTCAGGGTAAGCTCATTTATATTTTGTGTTGCATTCCGGGTTTTTGTTCTTGCATTGTCAATCAAATTTTTTTTTGTATTCAGCTGATTCTGAGTGATTGCTTTTATAGTGAAAACAGTATTTATTTATTTATTTTATTTAATCTTTATTGCACAAAAGAATACACTTAGTATACAAAAGGCGAACTTAATGCCGTAAGGCATTCTCTACCAGTTGACCCTTGGGCAAAGCAGAGATTGTAGTGACGGTGCAACATAAGGTGTAACTAATACACATACACTTACATATCAATAAGTTATAATAACATAAATACATATATAATATAAATGTATAATATATAATAATAAGAGGATACACAAAAATTAATTCAGATAAAGCAATCATAATATCAAGATGATGACAATTCTACCTGCTTAGAAATTCGCGAACTTTCTTTTTAAAGGAATACTTGTTAGGAGCTTGCTTGATTTTAAAGGGAAGGTCGTTCCAAAGTCGTGCTGCTTGAAGGGCGAAAGAGGTGGACATAAAGCCAGTTCGGTGAATAGGGATAGAGAGCGTGAGATTGTCAGTGGATCGTAGCTGACGATTGTGAGTAGAACCCAGAAATTTAAAAAGATGTTTTAAGTACTCGGGGGATTGTGGATCGTACAAAATATTATAAAGGAAACAAAGAAATCTAATTTTGCGACGTTGACGAATAGGAAGCCATTTAAGTTGAGATCGGATAGAGGACACGTGATCATATTTCCGGAGACAGAAAACAAAGCGAATACAGTTATTGAGAAGGCGATCTAACTTATCAAGTTGTCCCTCGCTAAGGTCCGGACAACACGTCACCGTAATCAAAGATGGGAAAAATTAGGGACTGCACCAGGGATACCTTGGTCTTAATAGGCAAAAAGTGCTTTAATTTATTAAGATAATGAAGAGAGCCCATGACCTTGCGACTTATTTCAGTGACATGTCGCACGTTTAATCAGACAAAGAAATATCGTGAAATAGAAATACATTCGAATTTCAAACCTGACTTCTGTTAGTAGAGTTTTATTTAAAACTGAATTTGGTTTTGAGTTAATTCTTTGTTTGATTAAACATGCGATGTGTTCTCCAACTGAGGGAGCTGTCTATATAAATTCCGAGATCCTTGACGCTGGAGCTAAAAGGGATAGCAATACCTTTAAAATTTGGTGGCTGAACAGCATCGAGGTTAATTTTATTCAGCTGGCCAGAGCTACCAATGATAATAGCCTGACACTCGGAAGGGTTAACGAATAAGCCAAACTTTTCAGACCACTGTAAAATCTGTCGGAGATCGTCGTCAATCTTGTCGATAGTACATTGTAGGTCAGTCACTTTACAACGCTCATACAGTTGAAGGTCGTCAGCATAAAGATGGTAGGAGCATCCAAGGCAGGGTGTAATGAAGTTTATGAAGGTGGAGAATAGCAAAGGAGAGAGAATACCCCCTTGTGGCACGCCAGCAGCTAAGTCGAACCAATCGGAAAAAGACAATATATATTTGTATTTTTTTTTTGATATATTTTTTCCTTTTTGTTGATGTCACACTTACGCCTCCTTCACTTGAACTCGAAGAAAAAGAATTCAATGAATCTCGGTTTTTAAAAGTGGGATCTTTAACACTGTCATCCGAAGAAAAATCTTGATTTTCACACAAAGTTGCTGCAGAAGCGGCTGGTCTTTTGCCTATTTTTAAATTTATCCGAAGATTCTCAAACATTTTTCCAGTTCGCGTGTTCATCTCTGGAACCAAACAACAATATTTTAGTGTAACACGCGTGACAAGCTAGTCAATTACAGTAAAAAATACTATACTACATAGAATATAGTCAAACCACACGTTAATTAACCATTTGTTTTGTAAATAGTACCTACAATTATTTGCTTTAAATCAACCTATTATGAACATGATCTATGACGTAGAGTGTCCCAATTTGTTATAAATAATTTTAGTGCGACTAAATTAATTCGCTAGACAGGCATATCTCGCGAAGTAAATAATACATTTAGTTTTCTGTTTCGTAAATACAGGCTAAATTCTACATATAACAGAAATGGAATACTTACTCTTTCATGAAGAATGTTGCACTTCGTAATGTTACACTTTTGCAGAAAAAATAGCACAGATAATAATAAATTGTACCGTAAAGAGAGTTGTATTTTGTGATGTTGCACTATTGCATAAACACTAAGCAACAATTCAGCGTCTTATTTCGCGATATGCCCTTATTCACCAGAAAAACGTAGTGACGTTGTCAAAAGCTGCGGCATAAAACTGGCATGCGGCCGCTCTTACCGATAACATGGCGTCGAGTTTCAGCCAATCACATAACGGCACAGTGCTGCCACGCGGGCATTTTTTGAAGTAGCGACTTGGGTGTTTTATTCAAGATAAAGATTAACTTATTTTCTACGTTGTCTTATACTTAGTTCGAAAATGAAATATTTTGCAATAGTGCGTTATTTTAGATAAGCAGCGATATTTAGGACTAATTAGGGGTCATTAACACGTGGGTATTTTTCTGAAATATAATTAATGTGTACTTAATCACCTAGGTCAAAAATATAAAATGTCGCAATTAGTTAACAGGGTATTCATTTGCATTTTTGCCCTTGCAGTTAAAACATATATAATTCGGTATATTGTTAATTTGTGTTTGTGGAAACTATGGAACTTTCTACTCAAGGTATGTACTATTTAAACATTTTTTTTCTTTGAAGTAATCTACTTTAGTTTACACATAATACGACTTTAAAGTTTGTCGTTTTTTTCATCTATTTTTTTCATGTTTGTTGTAATTAAAAGAGTAGAAAAAAAATCTGTAGTTGCAAACTCAATAAAACTTTTTTGGGTGATAGGTCTAACCTTACAGATTCTAATTATGTATCTTAAGTGTCAATTTTCGGTTCGGAACATACATGGAGATTTTTTTTTCAGATGGACGTCGCAGCATCACTAATTCCGATTGTTTTTATGCGTGGCGCGAAAGCCCTAAAGGGTGCAAAATGAGTGGTGTTCGAGAAGCTATTCTTAAATCTTACGACTTGGACAACTCTTCCGATCAGGACAAGCTACTTGTTGAAGAGAAAATAAAAGTATTTTGCATGGTCGCATCCAAAAAATGGAGCAAAGCCGGGCAAAATATGGAAACATTTTTAAAATATAATATCATGTGGTTGAGTGAAACATTTCAGTTGCCACCTACTTTGAGAGATATCTCGATAGATGAACCTACACCTGGACCGAGTTCTCGTGGTAGAAAACCCAAAGTTTTTGATGAGTGTGCTGTGTCAACGAAGAGAAAAAAGGTGCAGTGCTTGGTGGAGAGCCATTCCATTTCGGAACTTTCATTGGCACATTCGATTGCGTTACGAGCGGAGGGATATTCTGCTGCAGCCTCCGAGGTGAAAAAAATCCCTTTAACACCAGCGCAAGCTGTCGCTGCCAATACTGCAGGTAATGGATTGCAGTCGAAAATATTAACTTCCGAACAGGCTTTATCTCTGTATTTAGATTTAGAACTGTCAGAAAGCAAGTATAAACTGCTTCGAGCTACCGTAAATAGTTTACATAAAGATACATTCCCCACCCTTCATAATTTGAAGCAAGCTAAGCAACTGTGTTATCCATCACATGAGTTTATAGAGGTCACTGAAACTCATGCCGAAGTACAACTGCAGGCTTTGTTGGATCATACAGTTGCTAGGATTGTGGAATGTCAAGAAGAGGTATTGCGAGTAGTCTCTTCTTACAAAGAATTGACTATGATTTACAAGTGGGGTTTTGACGGTAGCTCGGGGCATAGTTTGTATAAGCAAAGATTTATAGATTCGTCGAATACCGATGAATATTTATTGTCTGTTGGTTTAGTTCCCCTTCAGCTAAAGCACACTTTAGATGGAACTGTTATTTGGCAAAATCCACGCCCGGGATCCACGCGATTTTGTAGACCCATAAAGTTTGCCTTTGTAAAAGAAAACGCTAATATAGTAAAAGAAGAGTCGGAAAGATTAGAACGGTTAATTTCTGATTTAGTTCCATCTAAAGTGTGTATTTTTGATTTAGAATTAAGTATAAGCCATGATTTACATTTTACAATGGTCGATGGGAGTATTTGTAATATTGTGTCAGAAGCCAACAGTACGTCCAAGTGTTTCGTATGTGGTGCAAAACCTTCAGAGATGAACAAGTCTCTGGAGAAAATTGCAAATGTCGAATCATATAGATTTGGCATTTCACCACTGCATGCATGGATTCGTTCTTTTGAATGTCTACTACATATTTCGTATCGCCTACCAATCATGTCATGGCAAGTGAGAGGTGGCGATAATAAAAAGATAGTAGACGAAAGAAAAAAACAAATCCAAGCATCATTTAAAGAAAAACTTGGACTTATTGTTGACAAACCGAAACCTGGGTTTGGTTCAACGAATGACGGTAATACTGCTAGGCGGTTTTTCAGAAACGCGGAAATATCTGCTGAAATAACAGGTATTAACGTGAATTTGATAAAAAAAATGGCAGTTATTCTCAATGTCATAGGATGTGGCTATCATGTCGATATTGAGAAATTTGGTCATTTGGTGAGCCAAACCAAATCATTGTACCTGGAACTGTATTCATGGTATTACATGCCAGTGACAGTACATAAGATACTGGTTCACGGTGTTGACATAATATCTACGTGTATACTTCCGATAGGGCAAATGTCAGAAGAAGCATTAGAAGCGCGCCGCCACAAAGAAATCAGGAAGATACGCGAGCATCACACGCGCAAGTCCTCGCGGATTAATACAAATACCGATTTACTGAATTTGCTTCTTTTGACATCAGATCCTAAAATTTCATCTCTTCGAAAAAGTACAAAAACGCGGGAAAAGTTGTCACAGGAAGTTTTGAATTATTTAAAAAGCCCTGAACCAAGTGATCCCGCGTTTGAAGGTTTTCATCTCGAAGACGTGGAATTTTCGGATTCTGACAGTGACAATGAGTAAAATGTAAATTGTGTGCTCTTTTTATTTTTTATAGTAGTTTAAATAATTGATTGTATTTTATGCTTTTATATTAAGTATTGTTTATTAATAATTATTTCTTGTATGAATCCTTATAAGTTTACTGTATTGCTGTTGTTTTTTTGTATTTTATTTTATATTTTATAATTACTTGTTATTATTTACTTATTATTATTTATTTTAACTTACATGTATTAAATAAAATACAAATTTCTATGTTATATTGTATTTTTATTTCAAAATCTTGGTAATTTCTATGTAAAAAAAAACTAAAACGTTTCTAATTATATTATATTAAAATTAAATACATTTTAAAACATATTTACAATGATTCCATTCGATTTGTCGTCTATTTGAATTTCGAGCGGTAGTTTCGGTTAAATGATGCACTGTGGTCCGTCCGTCCGTCCGTCTGTCCGCAGCCTAGCGCAGAGACTCTTAGTACTAGAAAGCTGTAATTTGGCATGAATATGCATATTAGTCACGCCAACAAAGTGGTACAATAAATAGTAATTTTTTTTTTTTTAGGTTACCTCCCCTACACGTAACATAAGGATGTATTTTTTTGGCGTGTCCCCATCGTGTGGGGTATCGTTAGATAGGTCTTTCAAAAATATTACGGGGTTGTAAAAACAGTTTTTCGATTACGCAAACCGTTTATAAAATATTAAGCTTTAAAGCGCTAATTTTTGTTAGACTCAAGTGTCCTCCTCCCCCCCTACAGCCAAAACTACAAATGATAAATGTCTGAAAAAAATCTTAAATGAAAGGACATATAACAAATTTTAAAGGAAAACTATCACGACTAAGTAGACATCATTGCTTCCTGAGATACAGGCGATTAAAGTGTTTATACCTACTGAAAACATCTTTTGGCACCAATTGACTTTAAATAGAAAATTAGTTATTACTTGTTGATTTTTATGTTTGTAGTACTTAACAGCTTCGGAACCCTACACTGAGCATGGTCCGACATGCTCTTGCCCGTTTTTTTTTAATTTGCATCTTGAGTAGGGCTCCTGATTGTGTCACTACACTACCCTACATCCGACCCTGTAGTTTACCCCACATTGTCAACAGATTGCGTTTTCACATTACCCGTGATATCGCCTGAAATTGGTCTTTCAAGAGATTTATAGAGACTTTAGATCCCTTCTGCTGCAATACCAAAGAAGGCGGCTAAGTGCATAGTAATAGTATAAGCATTTTAAATCTAATGTGGTTACCAATAGAGTATAGAATGCTCTGTTTATATCATTGCACTTTACCGTCTTTGAAGGTTTTAGGAGTGTATTAGTCAATTAACAAGGATTAAGAGCCTTGGTTTAAATTCGTTTAGTTCGTCTTGCTTTTATATCGTGATGATAATGTTGACATTATGATTGGCTCTATTCCACTACGGTTTAGCTTCTAATCGAAATCAATTTTTAATAAATGGTTTTCACTCCTGTTAAGGTTTTACACCAATGTCGAATTATTTAGACTACCAAAGAAGAGAGGATTAAGTCCATGGATATCACACGCGAGGACAATTTGTTCGGTAATAGGACATAGTTGCAGAGGGTAGAAAGTACGCAATTTATGTACTTGTCCATTAATTACTCTTTCTGCCAAGGCAGACATAGTGCTTTTCTCAACTACTGCGAGGAAATAAAACAATGTTTTTCACTTATTATATACGTTATTAGTATGAATTTACCCAAAATATTATTTTGTATGAAAACGGCCTGTCATAAAAGTGTTTTTCCTAACCCCAAACCAGACCAAAAATGTTCCAATTTCCGAGTAGTATTCAGAAATTTAATTTTCTTGTGATCTAAACAAATAGCACACGGGGTTAACTCCACGCGCTCTTCTCAAGTCCCGTTTTTGCTTCTCATACGATATTGTTGACAACTCCGCCGCCATTACTGTACACATTTAAATATTACCTTAGGGCAATAACCTAACGAAATTTGAACCAACCCCTGCAACTGTATTCATTATTATTTGCTTTAAACAGATACATTATTTTTCTGACCTCCCAGCTCTCCAGGTTTTTGCTTGAGGACAATACCGAACATAAAAGGCACCTTGTAACTATCTCAACAAGGTTGCATTTATAATGCTACTAAAACAAATATTCATCTTACGAGGTTAAGTAATCAGAAAGCAGGTTGCTTTTTTTTAAATTATGTTTCGCCTCGGGCTAGGGCTTTGTTGTACATTCAGTATACTGTGTTTTTAAAGATACGAGATGCTTTGGCCTGTTTGTTCAGTGAAGAAGTTGTTAGGGTTCCGTGCTCAAAGGGAGCCCAAAGGAACCCTATTTATATGCCTACGCTGTCCGTCCGTTCAAAGGGCTTTTTTCCAGAATAATGTGTTAATACGGCAGATTTATTTATTTGAAAAACAAAGTGAAGATTTTTTTTGTTGCATCGTAAAAACGGTAATACGTAATGATTATAAACGTCAAACTTGGTATTATTATACAGTTTGTCCCTGGATAAGGTGCAAAAACGAATAGGGATGAAACTAGACGCAATTTCACCAAAAAAATGGTGTCGTATTTTTTTTAATTTATCAAAGAAAACATTGTTTCCTGTCAACCTTATCAGAATAAAGTGAAATAACTTGCCTCATATGAGGTCTATTGAGATGAAATAAACGGTTGTTTAATCCTAGAGCTTTTTTTGTGTCAATCAAATAACTTGTAAAAAAACTAAAAAATACGCCGTACTCGTACACGAAAAAAACACAATTTTCTTCAAAAATGTGTTTATTTTTTGGAAATTTCTGATAATTATTAAACAAAAAACCCATATTACCTAGTGTTATTATTAGCTATAAATATTTATTAACTCATTATCTTTAATTAATAAAAGAATTATGTGTCTAATGCAAACACGACATTATTGATAAGCGGTCAAAGATATGTCGTTTTTTGTGTTTTTGTCGTATTTTATCGTGTTTTTTTTATTAACACAGGAAATGTTCTACGGTTAAAAAACCGGCGAGATATTTCACTTCGTTCCGATAAATAGAATTGAAACAGACTTAAAAACAAACTTACCTGGTAGAACAGCTGGTATTCCGTATCCGTCAGCCTTAGAGCTACCTCCTCAGGGAAATGCAGTAGCGACTTCAGAGAGGTCAACTCCTCGCTGCTGCTGTCATCGGAGATTGAGGATCCTGGAAGAGGAATACAATACAAAAACTCTTCACTCAGATGCCACTTGGGTATAATATATGGTAATGTACTATATTTCAGCTGTCCGTACTTTATAATTAACTAGCGACCCGCCCTCGCTTCTCTCCGGATTAAAGTATTACACATATAAACCTTCCTCTTCAATCACTCTATCTATTAAAAAAAACCGCATCAAAATCCGTTGCGTAGTTTTAAAGATTTAAACATACCTTGGGATATAGGGACAGAAAAAGCGACTTTGTTTTATACTATGTAGTGATGGGCGGACGACGGATGCAAATTACGTCAAAATCATGTCAAACGATATACGTAATATGGATATGACTACAATTGGGTTAAAAAAGAGAACATAATTTCAAAATAGTTATATAAATTTATTGTAGTAAATAATCTTAATATTTTTACTATAACATATTTTCAGTGCATTCCTGGAAAATTTACAAGTGACCTGTACTCCCTTAATTGCACTGATTGACTGCGCAGGGTCCGTCCGGATCGCTACCATCATCTTATCCATTAACCACCCGCCAAGCAGCAGTGTTCGCATTGTTGTGTTCCAGTATGGGGATAAGACAACCGGTGAAATTACTAGCATAGAGGCATTCCATCTTAGTCCCCAGGGTTGGCAACGCATTTGAGGTCTTAGGATTATAGTCTTGAGAATTCAAATGTCTATGGGTCTCAGATTCCACTTACCATCAGGTGGCCTGAGTGCTCGGGTGCCTTCTCCTTAGTATAAAAAAAAAATCTGATAAAAAAAATTGAAAATAGGCCATTTTCTATTTTATTTATAACGAAGCGAAGCGATAACGTTGGCTACACACGCTACAATTGATAACTATTAATTATTGATAAAAATGATTCACTGTAATTTTTATATCGATATCTACTCAAGGATAAGATTTAGATAAGTCGTAGAAAGTTAATTTCATTAAGTTATCATATCATTGAGTGATAAAATTATGGTCTCAACGCAAATCAGATAAGTAAATCTGATGAATCGTAACTTTTCTATTTTTAAATATTAGCTCATTTCTCACTTAAACAAGATCTACCAAGATTTACCAAGTCCGATTGGTGTTAAAAAACTAGATTATTAGAATGGGTATATTATTTTCCTTTAATTAATTATGTACAATGGAGGGTAAGGGCATTGTGCACTAACTGATATAATTATGTATAAATGAAACTGCGTAAATTTCTATACATAAATACTACTCGAAATTTAACAAAAGTCTTATCCATCTTATGCTTTCGTCACCATATTGCATCAATCGTTCGCTCTTTGAATATGAAAGACATGAAGTACGCCCGACACGTACGCAAAGTGTTGCCCGTGTGGTTGCCGGGTTAGAATAGCACCACTCCATGTCTTCCCGTGGGTGTCGTAAGAGGCGACTAAGGGAATAAGGGCTTGTAGTACTGTTAGGCGATGGGCTTGCAACCTGTCACTAATTAATACACTGGTAAACATCTTAGCCTGATTGTGCAAAATGTGGGTACTTACAAGATTACCAACAAGTCTTTTTAGAGTTGTGATAATTCTCAATACAATTTTACATTCTTATAAGTTTGTACGGAACCCTCGGTTCGCGAGTCCGACTCACACTTGACCGGCTTAGTAACAGCTTCGGAACCCTAGACTGAGCATGTTCCGACATGCTCTTACCGTTTTTTAAAAGTGGTAAGATGTACATTTCAAACCCAGTCCATATTTTGTTTTATTTTATTCGGAAAGCTTACTGCCTAATAAAAATTGATCGACCATACTTATATCTAAGAGCAAATTACAAGCTTCCACACATTCACTTATAATAATATCCTAAGTCTCGAATAAAATATGAAAACAATAACAAATGTACTTTTAAATAGTCAGAACAAGCCACGTGTGTAAGAACAGTCATGAGTTCAGATTCTCAAAAAACAAACAGACAAGAAATCAAAGAAAACAAATCAAAAATAAAAATAATAAAAAGCGAGAACACTATTACGATGTTGTACTATACCGACAGAACAAAATATTTTTGACAGAGAGAGTGCTATTATAAAAAAAGCGGCCAAGTGCGAGTCGGACTCGCCCATGAAGGGTTCCGTAGCAGCAAGTAACATAATATAAAAGTTCGTTGTAGCTTTGATCAATGTTTTTATGACGTATTAAAAAAAAACTACTAACTAGATCTCGTTCAAACCAATTTTCGGTGGAAGTTTGCATGGTAATGTACATCATATATTTTTTTTAGTTCTATCATTCTCTTATTTTAGAAGTTACAGGGGGGACGACACACATTTCAACACTTTGGAAGTGTCTCTCGCGCAAACTGTACAGTTTAGAAAAAAATGATGTTAGTAACCTCAATATCATTTTTGAAGACCTATCCATAGATACCCCACACGTATGGGTTTGATGAAAAAAAAATTTGAGTTTCAGTTCTAAGTATGGGGAACCCCCAAAATTTATGTATTTTTTTTCAATTTTTGTGTGAAAATCTTAATGCGGTTCACAGAATACATCTACTTACCAAGTTTCAACAGTGTACTTCTTATAGTTACAGAAAAAAATGACTGTGACATACGGACGGACAGACAGACAGACATGACGAATCTATAAGGGTTCCGTTTTTTGCCATTTGGCTACGGAACCCTAAAAAGATCTATACTAGAGTCAGAGTTCAAAGCATTGAACATTTTAGTAGTACGGGGGAAAAAACATTTTTTTGCGAATATTACTGTGACAAAGGGGTATGTGTAACAATCCTCTTTTTCGGAGTTGAGGGGTGGGTCTGTAAAAGACTAACTTACTTAGGAGCCACAATTTTAGACCAACAATTTTCAAGATATTCACACGTTTGCGACTTAAACATTCAAAGTTTTCAGTTTGTGTTTTAATGGGGAAACTACTTGCATTACTAGTTTGAGGTTTTAAGTCCTTACTGACATACTTGAGGGGCGTAGTTTGGGAGATAAATTATGACAATCAGTTATTCTACACTAGTTGTTCGTGCCCGGCGTAGCCCGGGCTTTTTTTTTATACAAATTGCGTTCCTCCCGCTGCCTAAAACTCAAAATTCCTCTTTACCGTACTGGGTTTATGTGCGATTCTTTCGCCCTTCAGGCAATTCGTCTCTGGAATGTGCTACCATTTGAAATACGACAAGCGTCCAGGGCCTCTATTCAACTGCGTTATAAGTTATAACGATATCGTATTTGACGTGTTTCCGTAATGTCAACGTTTTGATAACTCTTATGTCATTTACAATAATGGCGACTGTGACATAAACGATACTTAAACGAGTCAAACACGATATCGTTTTAACGCACCTGAATATAGGCCCAGCAAGTTTGTGTTTAAACGTAAGCTTCGCCAACATCTCAAGCAAGAACTTAAGTAAGTGTCATCATCTTCATCACACACTGTTTTCATCGCATGTATTTAAGTATTGTTTATGTATTATATAAACTTATATATTACAATACAATACAATACAAAACACTTTATTGTCCACCAAACAAAAACATTACACAGAATTTTCACAATTTAGAAGACCCAGGTAAACAACAGGCAACATATTATTTATGTATTATATTTTTTTAAATGTTAAGTAGCTATTTAGATTTAATTTAGTTTTTAACACTGTTAATTTCTCTAATTGCACCGGTTTTTTTTTTCTCTGTTGAACATGTGGTTGACTGGTAGAGAATGCATTCTCTTAGACTAAAGCACCTTTTTTTGTACCACTTTGTTGGCGTGACTAATATGCATATTCATGCCAAATTGCTGCTTTCTAGTACTAAGAATCTCTGCGCTAGGCTGCGGACGGACGGACGGAGATGGCGAAACTATTAGGGTTCCTAGTTTGACTACGGAACCCTAAAAACGGGTCCCTATTACTAAGACTCTGCTGTCTGTCTGTCACCAGGCTGTATCTCAGGAACCGTGATAGCTACAGTTGAAATTTTCACAGATGATGTATTTTAGTTGCCGCTATAACAAAAAATGCTAAAAAAACAGAATAAAACAATTATTTAGGGGGGCTCCCATACAACAAATGTGTTATTTGCTGGTTTTGCTCGATATTAATAAAGGCATTTTTTTTTTTTATATTACGTTATATGTAGCTGTTTATTCACATTCAAAAAAATAATTAAACTAAAGTAAAATAAATATTAAAGCGTGGCTTTTATACAACAAACGTGTTTTCTTTGCAGTTTTTTGCACGATCTTAATACAGATACCGTGGTTGTATAGATAATGGTACGGAACCCTTCGTGCGCGAGTGCGACTCGCACTTGACCGGTTTTATAGGGCACAATTTGACATGACGACACGGCCTAGTTGGACGCTGCCTTCGAAGTAAGCGCTCCCGGGTTCAAATCTCGGTAAGGGCAGATATTTGTGTGATGAGCCCGAGTATTTGTTCCTGAGTCTTGGATGTTTTCTATGTATTTAAGTATTTTATTTCTCTATATATGTATGTTTATCGTTGTCTAGTACCCATAGTACAAGCCTAGAGCTTAGTTTGGGACTAGGTCAATTTGTGTGACAGTGTCCCCTGATATTTATTATTATTATTATTATATTCTGTAAATATTTCAAGTGTCTACCTGTTGCCGTTATTAATATCGAGCAAAAAACGACCAAAAAATCACGTTTGTTGGAGCCCCCCTTAAATATTTATTTTATTAAGATTATAGTATTTGTTAGTATTTGTTAACGGCAACAGAAGTACATAATTTATGACAATTTCAACTGTCTAGCTATCGTAGTTCTTGAAATACAGCCTGGTGACAGACAGACGGACGAACAGACAGCGAAGTCTTAGTAATAGGGTCCCGTTTTTACCCTTTTTAAGCCTTAATCTGTGAAAGTGTAACAAAGTAACAAACATATACTTTTGTAATTATATTAATATTGAATTAGTTCTTCATAGTAATAATTTATGAGTCTAATTTATAAAACTTTTCGTGTCATTATGAAAGGCAAAAAATCATAACGCACCTTCGGTAGAACAAGGGCACAATGTACAATGTGACTACAGGGGAAACTGTGCCCTTGTCCGGTAGAACAAAGGCACAATGTACAATGTGACTACAGGGGAAATTTTGCCCTTGTCCGGTAGAACAAAGGCACAATGTACAATGTGACTACAGGGGAAATTTTGCCCTTGTCCGGTAGAACAAAGGCACAATGTACAATGTTACTAAAGGGGAAATTGTGCCCTTGTCCGGTAGAACACAGGCATAATGTACAATGTTACTAAAGGAGAAATTGTGCCCTTGTCCGGTAGAACAAAGGCACAATGTACAATGTGACTACAGGGGAAATTGTGCCCTTGTCCGGTGGAACAAAGGCACAATGTACAATGTGACTAAAGGGGAAATTGTGCCCTTGTCCGGTAGAACAAAGGCACAATGTACAATGTGACTACAGGGGAAATTTTGCCCTTGTCCGGTAGAACAAACGCACAATGTACAATGTTACTGAAGGGGAAATTGTGCCCTTGTCCGGTAGAACAAAGGCACAATGTACAATGTGACTACAGGGGAAATTTTGCCCTTGTCCGGTAGAACAAACGCACAATGTACAATGTTACTGAAGGGGAAATTGTGCCCTTGTCCGGTAGAACACAGGCATAATGTACAATGTTACTAAAGGAGAAATTGTGCCCTTGTCCGGTAGAACAAAGGCACAATGTACAATGTGACTACAGGGGAAATTGTGCCCTTGTCCGGTGGAACAAAGGCACAATGTACAATGTGACTAAAGGGGAAATTGTGCCCTTGTCCGGTAGAACAAAGGCACAATGTACAATGTTACTGAAGGGGAAATTGTGCCCTTGTCCGGTAGAACACAGGCATAATGTACAATGTTACTAAAGGAGAAATTGTGCCCTTGTCCGGTAGAACAAAGGCACAATGTACAATGTGACTACAGGGGAAATTGTGCCCTTGTCCGGTGGAACAAAGGCACAATGTACAATGTGACTAAAGGGGAAATTGTGCCCTTGTCCGGTAGAACAAAGGCACAATGTACAATGTGACTACAGGGGAAATTTTGCCCTTGTCCGGTAGAACAAACGCACAATGTACAATGTTACTGAAGGGGAAATTGTGCCCTTGTCCGGTAGAACAAAGGCACAATGTACAATGTGACTACAGGGGAAATTTTGCCCTTGTCCGGTAGAACAAACGCACAATGTACAATGTTACTGAAGGGGAAATTGTGCCCTTGTCCGGTAGAACACAGGCATAATGTACAATGTTACTAAAGGAGAAATTGTGCCCTTGTCCGGTAGAACAAAGGCACAATGTACAATGTGACTACAGGGGAAATTGTGCCCTTGTCCGGTGGAACAAAGGCACAATGTACAATGTGACTAAAGGGGAAATTGTGCCCTTGTCCGGTAGAACAAAGGCACAATGTACAATGTTACTGAAGGGGAAATTGTGCCCTTGTCCGGTAGAACACAGGCATAATGTACAATGTTACTAAAGGAGAAATTGTGCCCTTGTCCGGTAGAACAAAGGCACAATGTACAATGTGACTACAGGGGAAATTTTGCCCTTGTCCGGTAGAACAAAGGCACAATGTACAATGTGACTACAGGGGAAATTTTGCCCTTGTCCGGTAGAACAAAGGCACAATGTACAATGTGACTACAGGGGAAATTTTGCCCTTGTCCGGTAGAACAAAGGCACAATGTACAATGTGACTACAGGGGAAATTTTGCCCTTGTCCGGTAGAACAAACGCACAATGTACAATGTTACTGAAGGGGAAATTGTGCCCTTGTCCGGTAGAACAAAGGCACAATGTACAATGTGACTACAGGGGAAATTTTGCCCTTGTCCGGTAGAACAAACGCACAATGTACAATGTTACTGAAGGGGAAATTGTGCCCTTGTCCGGTAGAACAAACGCACAATGTACAATGTTACTGAAGGGGAAATTGTGCCCTTGTCCGGTAGAACAAACGCACAATGTACAATGTTACTGAAGGGGAAATTGTGCCCTTGTCCGGTAGAACAAACGCACAATGTACAATGTTACTAAAGGAGAAATTGTGCCCTTGTCCGGTAGAACAAAGGCACAATGTACAATGTTACTGAAGGGGAAATTGTGCCCTTGTCCGGTAGAACAAACGCACAATGTACAATGTTACTGAAGGGGAAATTGTGCCCTTGTCCGGTAGAACAAAGGCACAATGTACAATGTGACTACAGGGGAAATTTTGCCCTTGTCCGGTAGAACAAACGCACAATGTACAATGTTACTGAAGGGGAAATTGTGCCCTTGTCCGGTAGAACAAAGGCACAATGTACAATGTGACTACAGGGGAAATTGTGCCCTTGTCCGGTGGAACAAAGGCACAATGTACAATGTGACTAAAGGGGAAATTGTGCCCTTGTCCGGTAGAACAAAGGCACAATGTACAATGTGACTACAGGGGAAATTTTGCCCTTGTCCGGTAGAACAAACGCACAATGTACAATGTTACTGAAGGGGAAATTGTGCCCTTGTCCGGTAGAACAAACGCACAATGTACAATGTTACTGAAGGGGAAATTGTGCCCTTGTCCGGTAGAACACAGGCACAATGTACAATGTTACTGAAGGGGAAATTGTGCCCTTGTCCGGTAGAACACAGGCACAATGTACAATGTTACTGAAGGGGAAATTGTGCCCTTGTCCGGTGGAACAAAGGCACAATGTACAATGTGACTAAAGGGGAAATTGTGCCCTTGTCCGGTAGAACAAAGGCACAATGTACAATGTTACTGAAGGGGAAATTGTGCCCTTTTCCAACCGAAGGTGCGATAAATCATAAGCTTGGTCCTCCTTCGAAAAAAAAACAAACCCTTTCATTTAATTTTTAGTAGCGTTTTATTAATTCGTATGACAAATCGTCCGTCTTGAGAGGATTGTAAAGCGATGCTTAAATCGCGTTGCTGTCAAAAATAATCCATACAAATTTATCTCCGGGCGATGACGTTTCTCAACCCTTGGAATCTAAACCGAATTTCCACGACTTTTAAATATTTAGTAGACTCATGCATGAAAAACTAGGTTAGTGCGTTTCCGTTGATTTTATTTGTTTCCTTTCAATAAATATTTTCTTGGAATGGAAAACGTACAGACCTTGTTTTTGATTATATCCACAACATTACACGTTTTTTTGCTTCACAGTTCTCTTAAGCAGCAATTACTCTGAGTCGTTCACCTAATGCGGTCGCCTAACTTGTTTCAAACTACTTCGGTCAACGGACGTCACCTCCATTCCACATTAGTCTGTCCGCCTACTGCGGTCACGTAATGGGACCGATTACCCTATTGCACTGAATAGAAACGCTTGTTTATGGTGCGTGACGTGCTTCTGGTTAAACCGGATTTTTAATCTTGATACCGGTTAATTCGTAAAGAACTTTTTATAAAGGTTTCTTCAAAAACCGGTTTATGCGAACAGAATCGAAATGAAAAGGTTTTGCGGCAAGTACATGATAACGGTTTGAAAATTGAACCGGTATCCGAGGCATGGTTAAATCTTCCAAAATGTAGCGATTGTATATAACGAAGTTAAATCTTTTTAGAGAAGGATTATGGATTAATGAAGTTAACTATTTGATTAACGGTGCCCAGTTCCGGTCTTTATACGTGTTCGCCGCATGCAGCATGTGGCGAACGACTCAGTGTAATTGCCGCTTTAGGTTATAATAAATTGTTTCATTACGGGTTTCAAAGAGCAGTTAAAACATCTTAAGTTGGGAGGCGCGGACTGTAAAAATATTAATTACAAACACAGTCATAACATAACATCACGCCTTCATTCCCAGCGCGGGGTAGGCTACAGAAATACCAACAACTGTAAAAAGACTAGTTGATTTTGTAACCACATTTTGCACAAGTAGGCTAAAAAGTTTACCAATGTATTAGTGACAGGTTGCAAGCCCATCGCCTAACAGTACAAGCCCTTATCCTTAGTCGCCTCTTACGACATCCACGGGAAGACATGGAGTGGCACTTTTCTAACCCGGCAACCACACATCGTAAAACAATACCAACCAAGCAACCAGGGGCAGTACTTACCATCATCGTCTTTCTCGAAACCTTGCCCTGACGAGGCACCACTCGGCCCAGGTCTGGACCCGTCTCTCATCTCACAAGAACTATTACACTAATAAAACTATCCGAATCTACACTCAATACGTACAAAAATCACTACACTATTTATTAACCACAGCGCCATCTAGCGGTAGAACGGCGAGTCACGCGCGCGTCATCTAGCGTTTAGTTACGGAAAGTTTACGCGTGGATTCCCAAAATGGCGTCGCGTTATCTGTGTCATTTTTTGGTCCTGTGTCGGTTAATCTGTAACAAAGAAAGGTTAACATTAGACAAAGTTAAACTTATTAGTAAGCAATATGGCTTTACCGACCAGAATAAACCCGGTGTAGTTATTTGCCTCTTAATCACTGTGGTAATCGGTAACTATAAATCCGCAAGCTTATCGCTAGTAAAAACTTATTTATAAATACGTTTAGTAATAACAATGTGGACCACACCGCTGGCTCATAAAAAAGTTTTTATGCATCTCGTGCTAGTTCATTTTGCGAATATATCTGACCCGCTTTCGCACGGGTGTAACTTAGAAGAAAATACCAGTCAAGTGCGAGTCGGAGTCTCCTGCAAGGGTACCATATTTAGTTGATAACAAAATGAGTATATTCCATGCAATAAGGTCCATTTTAACTAACCTACACGTTGGCCTAGTTGAGAGTGACTGCCTCCGAAGCCCAGCTGGCTTCGGAGGCAGTCACTCTCAACTAGGTACAAATCCCGGTAACGGCAGATATTTGTATGATGAGCGCGAATATTTATTCCTGAGTCTTGGATCTTTTTCTATATTTAAGTAAGTTTTTCACTAGTACCAATAGTACAAGCCTAGAGATTAGTTTGGGACTAGGTCAATGTGTATGAGATTGTCTCCTGATATTATTTATTTGTATCATGTTCATAAATCTTAATAAAGTTTGTTGCAAAATTGTCCGAAACTGCAAATATCGACCACTTCATTTTATTTTTCGCTAATACATATAAATAATTATTTCTGAGATTTTTTGGTCGAGAAAATTCGGAGAGAAGCGGGAAAGCTAATTTATTGTAAATTTTTGGACATAAATTGAAAATTTATCTTGACTAGTTATTATAAAAAATATAGTTTTTAAATTTGCAGATTGAGCCCTTTCATATGACACCCCGTTGGTTATAATCAAACACCGGATTGACGGGTGCAATAATGTACCAGTGCTGGTGATTCATTAATAAATATCGACTAAGTTTATCGACAACTTTTTTCGTGTCATATGGATTTTACATTTCTCGCAAAAGTAAGTTGTATACCTACCTACCTTTATCTTCTACATACATCTGAAGATATGAAGATAAACGATATTTTTCTTGCAAGGCATTAAAAACGAGTTAAAAAATAAAAAGGTTCTCAATTCGTCGGATTGCTAAGGAATATTGTTGTACTGGATGAATTCTTATTCAATGTAATATCAATTGTTGTCAAAAGTTACTAGAGTCCAGAGCCAATGTCGGATACCGGTTGTTTATAGTTCCGATAAGTATAAATAAAAGAGGTTTGCACATAATTAAAAGGTGTTCAAACTTGGCTTTTAGCTATGATAATAATGATTAAAAATGTGTTTTGTCGATGTCGATAAAATTAGTCGATGTTTAATGAATCACTAACACTCCTACAATTATGCCCCCGTCGATCCGGTAATATAATCAAATCACTGTCAGTTCAGATATGGGCAACCATTCAAGTATGCGATATTTTAAATTGATAGCTTCAGTGATTGATAGGTTTAGAGAAAGACTTGCCACTGTGACGTACAGACAAATAGACACCGAAGTCTCACTATAAAGGTTCCATTTTATTACCCTTTTCATACGGAATCCTAAAAATGGCACGTAAAGTGGTCCATTGTAAAAGAATTCGGTAAGTTAGCCATATTTTACCTATATAAAGTTGTACTGAATAGCATAAATCCTTTCTCCAACCCATTCCAGAACACATGTTCGAAACGTTTTATTAAAATAACAGCTCTTGCGTTGGCCGGGGGCCAAGATCTGCAGCAAGTGGCTGAAATACCAGCAGCAAGGTATTCGCCAATTACCACTTAAAGTCAAAGTAGTATTTAAGTAAACTTTTGACAGAGGTGTTGCCAGTTATTTAGGAAATTCAATAGTGATGAGAAAAAAATCGATATTTTTGTATCGACGTTTAAATTATACTGTCCAATAATGCTACTAGCATCGGAAATGTCAAAATTTATAAATTTATTAGCGACCCACCCTTGCTTCGCTCCAGGTTAGAAAGAAAGAAATAGAAAGAAATAATTGATTTCCTCAATCATGGTAAAATTTTGTGTATCACATGTTCAGCCGTGGCGGCTTGCAAAGTTGCGAAAATTTTGTTAGGTAGTCTACGTAACTCAATTGGAACTTTGTTATACACAATAATCATCTGTAATTTTTTTCTAAATAATGCTGCTTTACACTGTGACATTAGCCATTTAAATTTATCCCTTTCTCTCAGCCTCTGGTTGAACATCGGTTTTTAGGGTTCCGTTGTCAAACTAGGAACCCTTATAGTTTCGCCATGTCCGTCAGTATGTCCGTCCGTCCGTCCGCAGCCTAGCGCAGAGACTCTTAGTATTAGAAAGCTGTAATTTGGCATGAATATGCGTATTAGTCACGCCAACAAAGTGGTACAATAAATAGTAAAATAAAATATTTTTTAGGGTACCTCACTCTACACGTAAGTAACATGGGGATGTATTTTTTTTTGGCGTCTATGCTTTTCGATGTTAAAAGTCAAGTAGACGTTGTCGCAGTGGGGCTAGACCATAGAAGAACTAAAAGCATACAAGGAGCGATACAATAAAAGGAAACTTACAGATTCCACAGCCGACAGTCTTGAGATTAACACAAAGGTGAGCGAGCAATGGTAAATAAAGTTTTTCTATTGGTTAATGTCGAACACATACCACGCAATGTATCCTTACACATCTCTGATGGAAACGCAGGCTTACTGGCACCATTATTCGAATTCAAAATTTACATATTTCTACCGAAAACTACTAGTAACATGACCTAGAAACCCGAAATCAATCAAATAGACATTCGAAGATAGTTTGGCTTCACGCCAATATCAGGAATATTATTTGTAAGTTCTGAACATTAGGTTTCGTTAGAAATCGGTTTGTGTTGGCGCTACAGATTTTTGTATCTGTGGCATAAATGTGTCTGAATTTTTATATTCTGTTAGCCCGTCTCACTAATTTTTTTCAGGACCTTATTTGTATTACTGTGTTTTCTAATAAACTAAAGTAAACATTGCCATGACATCGAAGAATACTTTTCTGTTGTACAAATGAATACATAATGTATTATTTATGACAAAGTTTAATAAACTTTAACCTTCGTGTAGTCAACAGAACAAGTCTAACTAAAAGCTAGTTTTATGAAACCGACTGCATGACTTGATATTATCCTCTATTTATTTATTTATTTTATTTATTTATATATTATTATGTTAGTTGCCTACCATTTATTATTTATTACATACATAAAGTCACGCCTTTATTCCCAGAGTGGGGTAGGCAGAGCTACAGAATTACCAACAACTCTAAAAAACTTGTTATGATTCTGTAACCACATTTTGCACTATTTATTAAACAAATAAATATCACATGACAATATTACACAAATTGACCTAGTCCCAAACTAAGCTCTAGGCTTGTACTATGGGTACTAGACAACGATAAACTTACGTATAAAGAGAAATATATACTTAAATACATAGAAATGCCCCGTGTGGTTGCCGGGTTAGAATAGTGCCACTCCATGTCTTCCCGTGGATGTCGTAAGAGGTGACTAAGGGAAAAAGGGCTTGTAGTACTGTTAGGCGATGGGCTTGCAACCTGTCACTAATACACTAGTAAACTTCTTGGCCTGATTGTGCAAAATGTGGTTACAGAATTATCAACAAGCCTTATTAGAGTTGTTGGTATTTCTGTAGCTCTGCCTACCCCACTCTGGGAATAAAGGCGTGATGTTATGTATGTATGTATACATAGAAAACATCCAAGACTCAGGAACGAATACTCGTGCTCATCACACAAATATCTGCCCTTAAAGAGACTTGAATCTGGGACCGCTAGATTCGAAGGCAGGGTCACTACCAACTACAAGTCGTCTCATTTATTACTTCCTATTTATTTTCTTGTCCGACGTACACCAATACATCTATATTAATAAATTAGAAAATATCATACTTTTACACTAAAAACGCTATACGATTTTGTAGTTTTTTTTTTTTTTTTATGTTAAGGAGAAGGCACACGAGCACTCAGGCCACCTGATGGTAAGTGGAATCTGAGAGCCATAGACATTTGAATTCTCAAGACTATAATCCCAAGACCTCAAATGCGTTGCCAACCCTGAGGACTAAGATGGAATGCCTCTATGCTAGTAATTTCACCGGTTGTCTTATCCCCACACCGGAACACAACAATGCGAATGTTGCTTGGCGGGTGTTTAATGGATAAGATGGTGGTAGCGATCCGGGCGGACCCTGCACAGGGTCCTACCACCACTACCACCACCACTACTACTACTAGATAACCGTTGACTCTTTGCTGCCGTCGATTTGTAAACTGACTGTTGAGTTTCTTGCGACGTTTCTCTCAGCAGTGGTCTCCACTTAAGAAGCGCTGGTAGAATATTGACGTGTGCAAGTGCCCGTGCGGCCTACTTACTGAATAAACAACTTTTATCGACACATTGGCCTAGTTGGGAGTGACCCTGCCTCCGAAGCCAGCGATCCTGGGTTCAAATCCCGGTAAGGGCAGATATTTGTGTGATATAGGAATATTTGTTCCTGAGTCTTGGATGTTTTCTATGTATTTAAGTATTTATTTCTCTATATAAGTATGTTTATCGTTGTCTAGTACCATGGTACAAGCCTTGAGCTTAGTTGGGACTAGGTCAATTTGTGTGACATTGTCCCCTGATATTTTTATTATTAAACTTTACCTTTTTTAAGCAGTTCTATGTAAAAAGGACGTGTGGGCGAGATTTTTTTTCCAGTGAGTGTACCCATAAAGATAGTTAAATCTAAATTCTCGACTGATATAGAAGAAGCTTTCTTATCCCTTACTCTAGACGTCAAGTTTTGGGACACCCAGTATAGAAACAAATGAACTGGGCATAGAACATAAAAAACCAAAAAAATGTTACTGAAACTCGTGGAAACTTCTAGATTTAAACTCGGCAAAGTACACTCGGTCACGGAGTGATAAATTGGACTGTCAGCGGCCGTACAGTCAGCCGAAGTTAAATTGGAAACGCGGAATTGAAAGAGTTGACATCATTGGACTTTTCACGTCACTTTTGAAATGATATGGTTTCTGTTAGATGACTTTCCTACCGATATTAAGGGACTGAAACGAAACGGTATGACGTCATACTTTTTCCTTTCAGTTAGGTTTCAGTAGCGCTAATAAAAATAATCGGTAGCGGAATATAACGGTACTGTTATTTTTCTCGATGCCTGAACCGTTGTCGTAAAGGTTTAACTTGAGTGTAATGAGGGTGAACACTTTAACATTCCACGGTTTTGATTTCATGTATCAATTAATTACACAATTACAGAACCTATATATTTTTTATTTTATTTTCTAGTATTAGCAGGAAATTACGGGTAAGTAATACGAGATATAAGAACTTATCATATAACAACCACAATATATACGCTCACTTTGTATAAATATGTTTAATATAACGTACACTTGAGATAATGAAAGAAAGATATAATGTCAAAATAACTATTTCCATAAAGTATAACGTTATTAATATATAATATCAATTGATATAACAATTAAAGTGTATAATGTACATAACACCTAACATATAAAAAATATATAACTCAAAAAATCTAACATCAAAAAATATAATGCACGTATAATATAAACGCCTATCACTATTTTAATACAATCAAATTGTATTTCGCATAGTTTTTTCAAGGGATGTAAAAAAAATAACCTCGAAGGCTAAAGTGCCTTAGCCTTCTAACCTAACCTATCCGAGTCGGTTCTGCCCAGAGAAGTCTTGCTCGCCGCTTCGCTCGATCACATTTATATCATACGATATTATATCTTGTAACACTTATACTAAAAGATAATATGTATTATGATCGCTATATGTCATGTATGTTATACGAACTGAAATTAGTAATTGTGAGTGTTATATTAAACAATATTATATAAAATGAATATTATATAACTTGACCGTTATTCCTTATAAAAATATTGAATTTATTATTATAGCTAACGTTCATTATATCTCGTAAACGTTAGTAACATGAAAATAGTTATTATGTAGTTATATCTCGTGGGACGCATCCAAAAATTACATGTCCCAGAAACGAGAAGCGAAATTTCGGTCCCGTTTTAATAAAGGTTCAAAATACACCTATTATATCGTTAAATCTATATCGGAAGCGTAACTTTATATTTCAACCGGTATAGTTCTACCTTTATTACGAAGCGGTATCGATATATACCGCTTATACCGTAACGAAAACGGTCCCTGTATTAAACAGGTCATTAATAAAGCAAACATCTGTTCTTAAAAAAAAAACATAGCATGTTTTGACTGTCGTCTATATAAAAAATCATCATCATATCAGCCGAAAGACGTCCACTGCTTGACATAGGCCTCCCCCAAGGCTCTCCACTTAGACCGGTTTTGTGCCTTCCGCATCCATCGCGATCCCGCCATCCTTACGAGGTCGTCGCTCCATCTTGTTGGAGGCCTACCAACAGCTCGTCTCCCGGTCCGTGGACGCCATTCGAGAACTTTCTGGCCCCATCGGCCATCAGTCCTGCGAGCAATGTGCCCCGCCCACTGCCACTTAAATTTCGCTATTCTTCGGGCTATGTCGGTAACCTTAGTTCTACTGCGGATATCATCATTTCTGATTCTATCCCGCAGAGAAACCCCGAGCATAGCTCTCTCCATAGCCCTCTGAGTGACTCTGAGCTTTCTTATGAGGCCCATCGTTAGCGCCCACGTCTCAGATCCGTAAATCATCACCGGCAACACACACTGGTCAAAGACTTTTGACTTCAAACACTGCGGTAATTTGGACGAAAAGACACTGCGAAGCTTCCCGAACGCTGCCCAGCCGAGTCGGATTCGACAAGTGACCTCTTTCTCGAAGTTGGACCAACCTAACTGGACCGTTTGTCCCAGGTATACATAGTCGTCAACAACTTCGAGTGCAGAGCCTCCGACAATCACGGGAGTTGGCACAACATGGACATTAGACATGACTTTCGTCTTGTCCATGTTCATTTTCAGGCCAACTTGGTCGGAAACTCTGCTGAGGTCAGCGAGCATAGCACTGAGGTCCTCCATGGTTTCAGCCATGACTACGATATCGTCGGCAAATCGAAGGTGAGTGATGTACTCGCCATTAATGTTGATGCCTCGTCCTTTCCAGTCCAGAACCTTAAAAGCATCCTCCAGTGCAGCGGTGAACCGATTCGGAGATATCACATCCCCTTGTCTGACTCCTATATAAAAAATAATTCAGTTAAAATTTGCTCTTTGCGTAGTATGTGTTAAGGGGAAGGCACACGAGCACTCAGGCCACCTGATGGTTAGTGGAATCTGAGACCCATAGACATTAGAATTCTCAAGACTATAATCCTAACACCTCAAATGCGTGCCAACCCTGAGGACTAAGATGAAATGCCTCTATGCTAGTAATAGTTTAGTTTAGTTTAGTTTAGTTTACCTATTTATCAATGTAATGTTACAATATAGATTGCGTTGCATGTCAAAAATACGATATTACATTGATATCGTCAACAAAACATTAATACAAAATGAACAAATAATATTAAAATAATACAATAATATAATAACACTCAAATAATCAAAAACAACAATGATAAACAAGTAATAAATGGTCAGTTTCCGATGTCAGTACACAAAACTAATAAAGGTCAAATATCAATAATAATTTTACAATTTAAGTTGCATATATTGGTCGACAGAGTATAATGGATTATCCAATAAAAGGTTTCTCAGCTGATGTTTGAATGCTTCGTCGGATGTTACATTTTTAAGTTTAGCGGGTAGACGCTCATAGAACGTGGGACCGATGACACGCGGGTTCTTAGCCGCAAGTGCCATGCGACGGGGAACTGTTCTCAAACGCCCGGTGTGGCGGAGCTCCTTGCCAGGAATATTGACTCGTGCGAAGGATGAAATATTATTTCTGACGAACATTATTGTTTGAAATAAGTAAACCGAGTAGATGTAACTGATTGATAGAGTAAAAAATGACAGGATCAGAGAGAAATGGGGACTGAAAGAAGATGTAGTGACTAAGATTGAAAAGGGCATGCTTCGACGGTTTGGTCATTTAGAGAGAATGGATGAAAGAAGTTTGACGAAAGAGATATATAGTGCGAAAGTTTGTGGGAGGGTCGGAGGGAGCCTCCCTAGGCGTACTTTTTCGGATCAAATCGGAGAAATTCTGCAAATCTTTAGTACCCGAAACGTGACGTGTGACGATGCATGACTCGATGTATGAATGTGGAAGAAGTGAAAGAGATTTGTCAGGATCGTAGCAGGTGGTAATGAGTGGTATCTGCCTACCCCTCTGGGAAACAGGCGTGATTTAATGTATGTATGTATAAATAGATAAATAACAGGGTAAGATCTTAACACAAATTGACCTAGGCCCAAACTAAGTTCCTTACCCCGAACACTATGTTCCTTACCCCTGTTACCTGCCAGGAAGTATATCGGTATATAAAAGGTCTCAAAAACAAAAATAGCCACGGGATCGACGAACTGCCACCCTCGCTAATTAAGCAATGCGCCGACCAACTTTCACAACCTCTCTCAATTCTAATAAACCAATCATTTACTGAAGGAGTGTTCCCGGACCTCTTAAAGAAAGCCATAATTAAACCTATACACAAAAAAAGCCACAAAACCGATCCCAATAACTACCGCCCCATAGCTCTGTTATCTACACTATCAAAAATTTTTGAGAAGGCAATGTGTGATCGTGTATATGATTTTTGTGAGAAGTTTAAAATCTTTGATGAAAACCAAAACGGATTTCGCAAAAAAACGGTCAACGACCCTTGCGGTCTACAAGTACTTTCAAAAAATTTTAAATATTTTAAATGAAAAAAAATACGCAATCGGTATTTTATTGGACATGACCAAAGCTTATGATAGTGTAAATTTTAAAATTCTATTAAATAAATTATATGGATTAGGGATCCGTGGAATAGCTCATAATTGGTTTGTCTCTTATCTCAAAGACCGCGAACAGTTCACGGAGGTGGAGTACTTCGAACCCAACACCGGAGAAATAATGAATGTCCGTTCCGATAGCAAAATAACTAACGCCTCAATCCCTCAAGGAAGTGTAATAGGATGTTTATTGTTTATTTTGTATATAAATGACCTTCCAAAAATCATGAATGAACCATGTATTCTTTTCGCAGACGACATCTCTCTTCTCACAACATGCCAAAATAATGTGAACTTAAATGAAAAACTTAACTGCATATTAGACAAAACTACAAAATGGTTAAATGAGCACAATCTACAAATAAATTATTCAAAAACTAAACTAATGACTTTCCATCCTCACCAAAAAAAACCGCTAGAAATAAACTTAAACTACAGAAATAAATCAATAGAAGTTGTTAATGAATTCACATTGCTCGGACTAGTTATAGATACTCACGTAAACTGGAAAACTCATATAAAAAAGATTAGAACTAAAATATCACAATTCGCTTATGCGCTCCGTGAAGTAAAAAGATCAACCGACTTCGAAACTGCACTCGTCACCTACTACGCCTATGCGTACGCCTGGTTCAGCTACGGCGTCATCCTTTGGGGAAATAGCACCGATGCGCCAGCTCTCTTTACACTACAAAAAAAACTCGTCCGCATCCTAGTTAACATAGAAAACACAGAAAGCTGTAAACCCCACTTCCAGGAAAATAAACTACTTACCCTACCGTGCATATACATTCTTGAGATGTGTAAGTTTGTTAGGAAATATCCTGACTACTACAAAAAACGAGAAGACTTACCCACAACCCATTTCCTGCGACACAGAGATAGATTAATGTTACCCGCATCAAAACTGAAGATGTGCTCTGACGGAACTTATATAATGTCTATAAAAATATATAATAAATTACCGAATAATATAAAAACTGAAAAAAAAGAAAACAAATTTATAAAACTCTTAAAGGAACTTCTTATAAGAAAATGTTATTATACTATAAATACGTACTTGGAAGACAAACTGTAATTAAAACTAAAACCTACACATATAAATAACAAACAGTGACATTAATAAATATTATAAATAAATATCATATTAATTACATTGGGAAGATAAGTTAGAGATAAATACAAAAATATGATAATAATATACAGAATAAATTATAATTAAACAAATATAATAGGATAATAGGATTAAATAATACAAAATAATTACAACAGATATTTAAGTTTAATTACTTAGTTCAAATTAAATTTGACATAATTTAAATTATGTGCCTTATGTGCAATATAATTATTAAGTACAATGTAAGATTATTGAATTAAAGCCCTCTCTTAATGTTGCTATGCCCAACTGGGTCCATAATTAAGTTATAATAATTATATCTATTACTGTAATAGCTTAAGTTAGCCTGTCAACTGCCAACACATTGTGGAATGCAATAAACGTTTGAGTATTGAGTATTGAGTAAGTTCTAGGCTTGTATGGGTACTAGGCAACGATATAAATACTTTTTTGACGACACGATGGCCTAGTTGGAAGTGACCCTGCCTCTAAAGCCAGCGGTCCTGGGTTCAAATCCTGGTAAGGGCAGATATTTTTGTGAAGAGCGCGAATATTTCTTCTTGAGTCTTGGATGTTTTCTATGTATTTTAGTATGTATATCTCTATAGAAATATGTTTATCGTTGTCTAGTACCCATAGTACAAGCCTAAAGCTTAGTTTGGGACTAGGTCAATTGGTGTGAGATTGTCCCCTGATGTTTATTTATTAAAATATGCCTTCATTCCCAAAGTTGGCAGAGCTACAGAAATGCCAACAACTTTAAAAAGACTTGTTTATAATTATGTAACCACATTTTGCACCGGCCGTGTTTATCGCGTGACTGAACGTGGATAAAACATGCGTCACTTTCTGATAAGTACAGTGCGAGAGTGACGGATGCTTTATCCAACGCGATAAACGCGACCATGATACGGGGCCAGGCTAATATGTTTACTAGTGTATTAGTGACAGGTTGCAAGCCTATCGCCTAACAGACAAGCCCTTATTCCCTTAGTCGCCTCTTACGACATCCACGGGAAGTCATGGGGTGGCACTATTCTAACCCGGCAACCACACGGATAAGTAATATACATACATTATTTTTAGTCATTCCCAGAGTGGGGTAGGCAGAGCTACAGAAATACCATCAACTCTAAAAATACTTGTTTATAAGTAATATAATAAATGAATAATCCTAATTCCAGCCGACTGTACAACCAATCAATTTCGGGGATTGCCTTAGACATAGGGTTACGAAGTTACGGTTGCCATGGTAGCGGGTACCAGTTTCCTCAATTCATCTTGACAAGTTGTTTCAGTTGTTTTCCTTACTGCTCGGGAAATTATTGAGTAGCTACAGCTTCTATTATGTTTATTTTGTGTTGAAATTTTTTTAAATTATTTTCCCCTGAGATAATAGACACTGCAACCACAAAAAACAGAATTATCAACAAGTTTAGAGTTGTTGGTGTTTTGTAGTTCTGTCTTCCCCACTCCGGGAATGAAGGCGAGACGTTATGTATGTATGTTATGTATAATGGACACTTTTTAGGGTTACATAGCCTACCTACTACCCTTATAGTTTCGCCATGTCCGTCCGTCCATTAGCAGCATAGTTCAGAGACTCTTTGTACTAGACAGCTGTAATTTGGCATGAATATGCATATTAGTCACGCCAACAAAGTAGAAAACTAAAATCATGAAAATAAAAAAAAAATGTGGATCCTCCCACGTACCTAACGTGTGGATGTATTTTTTTCTCGTGTACCCCATAATGTAGGGTGTCTTTGGATAGGCCTTTCAACAATATTGCGGGACTGTTAAAATATATTTTCGAATATGGAATCCATTTAAGAAATATTAAGCTTTAAAGCGCTAATTTTTGTTAGTCAAGTGTCCCCCACCCCTACAGCCAAAACTACGAACACTAAAAAACTGAATAAAATCTTAAATGAAATCGCATATAACGAATTTAAAAGGCAAACTATCACAACTAAGTAGACATTGGTGCTTGAGATACAGGTGATTAAAGTGTTTATACCTTCTAAAATCATCTAAGACGGCACCGAATGACGCTAAATAGAAAATTAGTTACTTGTTGATTTTTATGTTTGTAGTACTTAACGGCTTCGGAACCCTGCTCTTCTGCTCTTGCTCGGCTTTACCGTGTAGACTCTCAGATAGGACAAACAACTGTATACGTTTCAAAGGGATACCCTATACATATACACACACGCAAAGTGATTGAGCTTTCAAATCAAGTTGTTATAAGTACTTATAACTAACTTACAACCTCATTATGAACTTTCTTCACTATAAAGCTTCGAAGTTTGCTTGAATTTAGGCCAGAAGGGTCTGCCGTTAAAGCGGAGTCAAGTAAGTTTTAAAATTCGGTTATTAAGTTCAATAATAGGATAGAATCTTTTTACTTTAGATTGAAGAAATAAACCGGTCAAGGGTGAGTCGGACTCGCGCACCGAGGGTCCATTTCGAAACGAATCAGAAAGAGCCCATCTCACACTTGATGATTTTTAAGGACGGACATGGCGACACTATCAGGGTTTGCCATGCCCATGTCCATATGGACGAGTGGACGTCTTTCGGCTGATATGGTGATCATAAAAACTATGCAGTCGTATTCTGTTGAGTGTCAGTATAAAAGGCTCTCAAAAGTCATAAGGAATACATCATTTGGTAAACTACAATTTAAAAACTTGATTAATCACCGCCTGTTGTAACGAGTAATAACCACTCGCGCTCAGCTGATTCAAAAACCGCCATTTTGAATCTTTTACTGGCGTATTCTATAAGTCTCCGTCGTTCGCTTAGTTTTCTATTTTGTACTGTGGAATATAGAACAGGGCCTCTATTCAACTGCGTTATAACGATATCGTTTTTGACCTGTTTCCGTATTGTCAACGTTTTGATAACTCTTATGTCATTTACAATAATGGCGACTGTGACATAAACGATTCTTAAACGTGTCGAACACGATATCGTTTTAACGCACCTGAATAGAGGCCCAGGAAGGCGATTTTTGACTTTCGAGTGCTCGAAATCAAGTCGAATACCATATCGGGGAATCTTCCTCTGGCTGCAGATAGGGAAGTGACGGAGCAAGAAGATAACGAAGAAGCAAATGAGTCGCAAATGTCGCAATCCATATTACAACAGAACATTGCATTGCCACCACAAAACATGCCATCATCATTCGAAGACATCCCATCACCCATATCATGCCCTCTGCCTGAGTCTTCGCCTATATCTAATCAACCACTCTCTCCCATGTCATGCCCTCCATCCAGGTCATTTGTTCCCAGCTCTAATCGTCGTAAAAGAAAACCTGATACTGTCGACGATGGTCTTATGGAGTACTTCAAAGCCAGAAAAGCTAACCTTGAAAAAAAGTCTGAAGACGAGGATCCTAAACGAATGTTTTTACTAAGCTTACTACCAGACATGAAAGCAATGACCGAAAGTCAAACGAGAACCTTCAAGCGAAGAGTGCTGGCTTTAGTGGATGCTATTTTAGAAGAATCTCCGAGAACTTTGGCACCACCACAGCGAGCCACACCAGCATACAATTTTGTAACTCCACCTGTCTTTCTTTCTACGCCTGATGAACCGCAAGCCACACCTGCTGTAACAAATGAACAGCAAGCCACACTAACATATGACAATCGCATTTTAACATATTATGAATCAGCACCGCATCTAATATAAATAATAACTAACAAATACTTAATAATTTGTGTTTAAAATGACTGTTTAGTTATAGTATTAATTATTTGAGAATAATAAATAAAAATCTTACCTACCTTAAAGTTATTAAAATCCTTTCTTCAGCGCTCACGCACTCCCGCATGTTAGTATTGTGTTTGTTTATAGCAGGAGTTATTAATTGAACCAAATTTAAATAGCTATCTTTGGACATTCTATAGAATCCAACAAATTTATTATCTGTTTCACGCATCTCTCGTGCTGCAACTGATAATCTGCAATTCACATTATTTCTAATATACGGGTGAATCCAAAACCTGCGACGATTCCTTCGGCGTCTATTAAGATAATAGTATAACACAATATCGTCATCATCCTCGCTCGATCCACTCCACATTTTGCTTCTTTTCTAATATTTCCTCTTGGTAGCCGTGTCACACGGCCCGTGTGCTTTTGTGAGTAGAAATGACCTGAAACCTTGGAACTTGAGTAGCGTCGTGTGCGAGGTACGGTTTCTAATTGGTTTGTAATTGTAATTACTAATTAGTTCCGTCATTTTTGAGTAGCTCCGTGAGAGAAGGGCCTTATGGAAAATATTAGGTAAATGTTTTACGATTATTTTCGCACTAGCGACCCGCCCTCGCTTCGCTCCGGGTTAAAGTATTATATATATAAACCTTCCTCCTGAATCACTCTATGTATTAAAAAAAACCGCTTCAAAATCCGTAACGTGGTTTTCAAGATCTAAGCATACATAGGGACAGATAGCGGGGAGCGCCTTTGTTTTATACTATGTAGTGATGAACCCATTATCCTACTAATATTATAAACGCGAAAGTTTGTAAGTATGGATATTTGTTACTCTTTCACGCAAAAACTACTGGACATATTTAGGTGAAATTTGGAATGAAAACAGCTTATTTATTTATTTATTTATTTATTTATTTATTGAAACAAAATCCACAGCTCAATATATAACAATTTTAAAAAAGTATTATGTATACAAATCACCGGCCAGTAACGGATTTACATTTTATAATTTTTAACTGCTAAATAACACACCAAACATTACATTAACTAAGTAAGAATTTAGAAAATTCAGAAAAAAAAAAAAACAGACTTTTAGGAGAATTAAACAGAAAAGGGATTAACACATACGCTACTTTTCATATCGCTATTCCCTCGGCAACTGATTTATATTCGTAAGAAGTCGCGGGTGGAAGCTAGTACCGTATATGTATTTGGAAGCCCTCACTCGAAAGTCAGTGTTTGACTTAATGTGGTCAAGTGTTTCGTTGTATGCAGGAACTTGAATATTGTTTAACAAACACTGTTACTATTAAAAACTATTAAGTAAAACGTTTACTTCACCAAGGTTCTTTGTCTATGCTAAGTATTTGCAGTTTGTATGAAAATTAAACATCTGTGGTATATATTTGTTTGTTAAATGCCAAAACAATTTTCTAATTAAAGAATTAAATTATAATTTTCTATCGCTCGTATTTCAAGAATACGGTTTTACCGTTTTTGCTCATTTTCTAGCGCTAGAAAGTCAAAAATTGGCCCCAACTCACAAAAATCAAAAGGAATACATGATTTGAAACAGAACAATTTAAAAAACCGCTTGATGTCACGAGTAATTAACCACTCGCGCACAGCTGATTTATACACCGCCATTTTGAATCGATTACTAGCGTATTCTACAAGTCTTCGGCGTTCGCTTAGTTTTCTATTTTGTACTGTAGAATATAGAACAGAATGCACGTCAAAAGTGCCACTTGACATATGTATAGATTTTGACATTGTGGCTGCACTAAGAGATTTTCTGTTCATTTCGATATATTTAAGACGATTGAAAATAAGGACGTTAGCTAGCATTTATCTATTCGTTTATAATCAACCACGTGATCAATTTCAAGACGAAATAAAATAAACGCGTTATCGGCGTTTGCATCTTAGCTAGGCCTTCTGATATAAGTATATATATTTTTTATTAATGTAGACTGGCGTTTTCCAAAAAAAGTACACATCGTTAAAGACAAAAGTAAGGAAATTATACTTTTCCATTTCGTCACGAAAATTAACGTATCTAAATGTATGGCTAATTTTCGTGACGAAATGGAAAAAGTTAAATTTTCTTAACTTTGTCCTTAACGATGTACACTTTTTTTGGAAAACGCCCATTCATGTATGTTTTTTTTTTCTATGTATGTTTATCTATTTATTTTTGATGCAGGCTGTATTTTTTTTACTTTCGTACAAGATTGCAACGCCCACAACAATTTTATGTTTTGCCCGAAGGTCATTAAGTTTATCTTTTGTACTCAAATTCTGTATTTTTGTGTAATAAAGATTAAATAAATAAAAGAAACATTAAAATTTCTTACGCATTTGGAAGAAGTAAAGTAATTCTGGCGTGATCAATAGAAAACTAGATTTTTTCTCTATAAAAAGTAAAATATGTACTAAAAAACCTACACCTTTATTTTTGATTTTCACGTATTTTTTTTTTTCAAATTATTTGGCCCATCTGGTGAAGCAGCCTTCAATAAGAGGTCCTTGTTCATTTTGAAGTATGGACAACGTCAAAATGTCGTTGTCAACCAAAACATACGAAACTTCTTTTAATGTGGTTTACAACGCTTTTAGTGGTGGTAGGACCCTGTGCAGGGTCCGTCCGGATCGCTACCACCATCTCATCCATTAACCACCCGCCAAGCAGCATTCGCATTGTTGTGTTCCGGTGTGGGGATAACACAACCGGTGACATTACTAGCATAGAGACATTCCATCGTAGTCCTCAGGGTTGGCAACGCATTTGAGGTCTTAGGATTGCAGTCTTAAGATCATAAACTTGAGAATTCAATTGTTTATGCGTCTCAGATTCTGTTTATCATCAGGTGGCCTGAGTGCTCGTGTAAGACACGCGTATCATAAAAAAATAAAAAAACGTTGACTAAGTCCAATAGTGGCCTAGGAATATTGGGTTGACTGTACCTATAGCGAACGAATACTACTTAAAGTAACAGCTTAAATCGTCAAGAGAAAGAAGAAAACCCTTTCAGTTCTTTAACTTAATACACTGCGAAGGTGTTTTTTTAGTACGGTCGTTACTGTATAGTGATGTGCTTGTGATAATATCGAAATGTTTGAATTAAGTTGACGTTATTTATTTTAATTAAATTGGTTGATTTAATGGACTAAGCAGACAAGGGTTCAATCTTGAACAAATTTAAAAAAAACTGATAATGAAGTATTTTTTCTGAGTCTTGTGTATTTTTATGTATTTAAGAATGTAAAAATATCTCTTTATTAGGTTCCAGTGAGGTTGCGGGGGGGGATGGGCTTGCAACCTGTCACTAATACACTGGTAAACATCTTAGCCTGATTGTGCAAAATGTGGTTACAGAATTATCAACAAGTCTTTTTAGAATTGTTGGTGATTCTGCAGCTCTGCCTACCCCACTCTGGGAATGAAGGCGTGATGTCATATATGTATGTAGGTCTCTATGTAAGGTTGTTTAACTTTGTTTAGTTCCAATAGTACCTATACAACTATAGAGCTTAGTTTAGATCGATCAACGCAAAGCTACGAGTAAAATCGCTCGATCTAGGGACTTGAAATTTATAGCGAATATTCCTTGAATATTCTAGGATGCCCCTAACCCAATGCATGGGGCGGCAGTGACTTAAAATAGGCCAGACGCGGCCTGAGTTAAAATCCATTTCTGGCTTTGATCCCATGTTAGGTCTGGTTTGTATTATATCTTGTGACCTAATTCTTATGTTTGATATGTGATTTGTTATCTAAATATAATATAATAGAAGAAACTGACTGACATATCAACGTACAACCCAAACCGCTGGCTCTATAGATTCCAAATTTGGCACGTAGGTTCCTTATGAGGTCTAGGGATGCACTAAGAAAGGATTTTTGGAAATTCATCCCCCAAGGGGTTAATTTCCAAAAAAAAGGAAAAAAGGGGGATTTCTTTTTCTAGTCTACCCCAAAGCGTGGGGTATCGTTGGATAGGTCTTACAAAAATATTATGGGTTTGTTAAAAAAAAAAATTAAAGTATCCGTTTAGGAAATATTTAGCTTTAAAGCGTTAATTTTTGTTAGACTTAAGTGTCCCTATAGCCAAAATTTCAAATACTACAGATCAGAAAAAAATCTTGAATGAAAGCGCATATAACGAATTTAAAAGAAAAACTATCACGACTAACTAGACATCATTGGTTCTTGAGATACAGGCGATTGAAGTGTTTATACCTACTAAAATCATCTAAGACACTAAGCACCAAATAACTTTAAATAGAAAATTAGTTATTAGGGTTGTTATTTATGATTGTAGTACTCAACGGCTTCGGAACCCTACACTGAGCATGCTCTGACATGCTCTTGCCCGGTTTTTAACAGATAGAGTGATTCAAGAGGAAGGTTTATATGTAAGGAGCAAAGCGATGAGTTTATAAAAAAAACATGTTTTTTTTTTGTTGTTTTTGAACGGTCGCTGTCCTTGTACTAAAGTAAAAGCTCTATTGTTTAATTCCATTTGTTACTCGTAACAGTCTCGATAAAACTGGAACCAAGTCCCCTCTGTGGTGCTGTAAGTTTCCTGTTCGGAAACACCACAGTGGTGTTTATTTCACAGTTTACGAGTACGAGGTAAGTTGTACGTGAATACATAGGATAAAACCTAGCGTAGATCTTTAGAAAAGCCGGTCAAGAGTCAAACTCGCGCACTGAGGGTTCCGTACAAACTTGTATTGGATTGACGAACTTTTGACTTTGCCGTTGAAATTGATGAAGTTCTTGACTCTAGCTTTTAAATTTTAGCTTTTAGTGGTGGCCATCTTATCCATTAACCACCCGCCAAGCAACAGTATTCGCATTGTTGTGTTCCGGTGTGGGGATAAGACAACCGGTAAAATTACTAGCATAGAGGCATTCCATCATAGTCCTCAGGGTTGGCAACCTGGTCTTCAAATGTCTATGGGTCTCAGATTCCACCATTTGTGGCCTGAGTGCTCCTTTGCCTTCTCCTTAACATAAATATACATATATTTGATATATTCATTTGTAATAAGTATTATTGTTAAGTTTTTTCTAAGCTGTTTTCCTAAATTTCACAATCTCTCACGGGCTGGTAGAGATGCGTTAAAGGAATAAGTTCACCATTGTATTTTTTTTTCTATTTAATGTATTGTATGTAAACTCCTTATTACACAAAAAAAAAACAAACAATAGAAAGCAATTTCGTACATAACCTTAGAATAACATGTATAATGGCGAACTTATCCCTCTAAGGGATCTCTTCCAGTTAACCTGACCATTATTGAGGAAACTGTACGAAAATAGGCAAGATTACAAAGATATGCACAAGTAACTAATATTCATTGTTTTTATTTTTCAATTGTATAATAAAGTGTTAAAATACATTATGGACATATTAACGTTACAGTCACGACAGACAGTCGAGACAAGTTGGCAATAGTTCGGATATAGGGCATCGAGGTTAGGCAACAAATTATTGAACTACCAGTTAAGCTGCTTATAGCATCGACGGACTAGTTATAGCAGTTATATCCAAGCTTAAAACTTATCCACGGGTATAAGTTATATTAATTGTCACGTTTAAATTTATCGGCTAGTGCCCTGCCCTACACTGCCCTCATAAGCCATCTGGCAGCAGATTCGATCCTATCCCGTTAGTAGTAAGGTTGCAATTTCAACAGGAGTTTTGTCTGAGACACTCCATTTGTCTTAGCAGACAGTATTATGGTCATGTTTATCGATGTCGATAAACGTGGATAATACATGTGTCACTTTCTGCATGTGTCACCAGTGCGAGAGTGACGGATGCCGACCATAATACGCACCCTGAGTTTATCATGAGAGGTATAATTTGAAACCTCTCAAGTTATTGGAATAGAAGATGGCCGCGACTTTGTATGCGTAGAAATAATTTCTCACTACCTCCCCGATTTCTGCAAAATACAAAAGCCTCGTGCGATTGACGGATTAGAATAGTGCCACTGTCTTAACGTGGATGTCGTAAGAGGCGACTAAGGGAATAAGGGCTTGTACTACTGTTAGGCGATGGGCTTGCAACCTGTCACTAATACACTGGTAAACTTCTCGGCCTGATTGTGCAAAATGTGGTTACAGAATTATAAACAAGTCTTCAGAGTTGTTGGTATTTCTGTAGCTCCTGCCTATCTCTGGGAATGAAGACTGTTATGTATGTATGTATGTCAAAAAAAAACAAAATTCAACGCTCGAGGTACATGACACTAGTGAAGATACATAATGCGAGTAGGGCTTATTCCGCCTAATTTTTATAATACCTAATGGGCTCACAATATCCGAACATCAAGTTGCATCATTCCTAAAATGAACAAAACTCATAATGACTTTGACCGTTTTAAAACGTTTCATGTCCAAAATGCCTTAAAATTAAAATGTACTTGTCGTTAAAATGCCGAATCACAGATACGACAAACTTTCAAAATAGCTTAAACTGAAAACTCCAGAATGCCAAAATTACACAGTTTAAAAATGCCTAAATAGTGTGCATTATCTTTATAATATTGGTACTTCAATGTAAGTGGTCAGTACTAAAGGAGATGGTTAATCAAATTATACATGAAGGTTAACTAGCCTATTTAAAATTTAGGTATTTTGGTACCTGGTTGTTTTGAGCATACGGTATCCTGCGATAAAGCTGTTGTGAAGTTTGTCCATTATGAGAATAAGACATTTTAAAATTCAGCCGTATTCTAATTAAGGTGTCATGAGACAAAAAGTTAGGCATTCTGGGATTTAGGTATTTTGACACTAAATCCTTTTGAAATCAAGGAATATTGGTAAATTAGGCATTATGCAAATTAGGTGGAATAAGCCCTACTCCATAATGCTAAGTTTGTAATTTTCGACAAATTGATAAATCCTATATAGGATTGACGTTATATGACGATAGATCCCGTCGACACTTCTTTATGTCAACTCCATATATTTTGAGTCTATACAACTTTTTACAAAATAATCCGTAAAAAAGAAATTACAAAAGTAGTGTCAACCTTTATTAATTAACGTATCTTAGGTATACAGTATACTAGGGTTGACACTACTCATAATTTCTTTTTTTCGGATTATTTTGTAACACGTTGTAGAAAACAGAAACTGGCTCTCTAGGGATGTGATTCGCTAACACACCTTGCTTTACTATTGTACGACCAAGTATTAAGCGTCAGAATAAAAGTGCCTTGCGCCTGTAGTTATCACGTGTAACCTGATTAAGATGAATGATATTTTAATAGCTCTGACAGGACAAATTAATCACGTCGATTTTTTATTCGCTGATTTCTTGAAAAAGACGAGTGGTTGAGTGACGTATGGCTTTGCTGAAGCGACTTTATAACTATTAAAATTATCGTATAAATATCGATGTTTTTTTGGGCAACAATAACAACGGATAGGCGTAGTTTTAAAAAAAAAATTGTGCACATTACTGCCCTCCCAGGCAAAAAAACAGTATGTCAAATCTAATTGCCAAAGTAAATGCAATCCTCTCATCTAAGTAATAAGGTTGTGATTGCAACTGAAGTTTTATTGTAGTTGCTGCTATTTAGCTTAGCAGGGCAGATTAACTTTGCTATTCTCATTTTTTATATTTACATTATAATTATCATTCACTTGTTTTTTTTTTGTTTCATTTTCAGTTTACAAAGTGTCTACTTGCGTCTTGCTATATTTTAAATAGCTTACTTGTGGGTCGATCTACGATGATCTGAAAAAATTGTTCTTCTTTAGTTAAAAAAATAAATAAAAAAATTATCGATAAACTTTTCCTCCTCACTAGCACCAAAAGAGCGTACTTGATTTAGAGCATCTACCCCTTTCTGACAACGCACCTGTACACATATATACGAGTCATAAAGGAGAGCCACGGTCTTTGAATGCCTTGCAATTATGACCCGTTTCGGAGCCATGGGCGTTTTAAAGGGCTTTGGGGCTTGACTTTTCATGTTGAAGGATGAAATATGATTGTTTTATATCAGTTTTGATGGAAAGGCCGCTAAAGTAAAGTTACATGTTGAGTTTTGGGTTAATGCGGCTTTACAAGGTATATATTGTTAGGTAAACATTTCACTTTAATAATTATGTATCTTAACTTTTAATTCGGCAGCACTGTCTTGTCAGTAAGAGTTATAATTCTAATTTTAATTAATACTTAATATTTTTTTTACAATCTCACACAAATTGACCTAGTCCCAAACTAAGCTCTAGGCTTGTACTATTATGGGTACTAGACAACGATAAACATAGTTATATAGAGAAATATATACTTAAATACATAGAAAACAACCAAGACTCAGGAACAAATATTCGCGGTCATCACACAAATATCTGCCCTTACCGGGATTTGAACCCAGGACCGCTGGCTTCGGAGGCAGGGTCACTTCCAACTAGGCTAGCGTGTCGTCACAATTTAATTGTTTCTTGTAGTTATTTAGTTTGAGTTCTAAACGAATTAGTTTACACCGCCTGCCATGAATTTGTGTCCTCAGTTATTTCTCTTACAATGTTGTCTTGAAGAGATCGCTATTTAACGGTAAGACCACCTGTTGTATACCTATGATTTAAATGTACTGTTCCATGTTCTGTTTTTGTTTTTATTTTTATTTTTGGTGTTCAATAAAGAGTATTTGTATTGTATTGTATAAACAGTTCCCTGGCATTCAACTTAAGAATTTGAATTCAAAATCCATTATAACAAAGTAGTATTTCAATTAATAAGTCATTTCAGGACCCCTAGCTTCGAAGGCAGGGTCACTCCCAACTAGGCTAGCGTGTCGTCAGCACTAACACTAAACACTATTTTAACACTAGATACCCAAGCCGGTTAGTATTCCCCAAATGTAAAACATATTTGTATCGTAGGAACTGTATGGCAATACAAATCTACAATACACTTCCAAATTGCCTAAAACAACTACCGATAAATAGATTTACAGTGAAACTTCCAATGGTTGAAACAACTTATTATTCAATTAAAGAATTTCTAAATAAGCATTGAAATGTATTTTTTGTAGTAGTGTGTATGTAAAATGTGTCATTATCAATTAATAGGAATATAATTAAATTAGTAATACGACACATTTTTGCTTGCCGATTACGGTTAGATATGTGTTTCGAGAAATGTTTTTTTTTTCTAAGACCTACCATACCATGTCTAAAGCAAATAAATAATTCCATTCATAATTTCATTCATTCATTCATTAAAACTCAAATAAGAGTTATCATAGACCAGCTGAGCAGTTATCAACTTTTTACCTTTTATTACTTTTTGGTAAGTATTCTGATATCAGTAAAACTTTAATGGGTTGTTTGGGTACACTAGGTAGTCTGTTTAAGTTTTCGACCTCGACCTGCTTAATTTAAGAGATCTAAGCGAAAAAAAAGGTCAGATAGCTTTTGCCGTGTGTTTGCCGGGTTAGAATAGTGCCATGTCTTCCCGTGGATGTCGTAAGAGGCGACTAAGGAATAAGGCCTTGTAGCACTGTTACATGATGGGCTTGCCACCTGTCACTAATACACTGGTAAACATCTTAGCCTGATTGTGCAAAATGTGGTTACAGAATTATCAACAAGTCTTTTTAGAGTTGTTGGTATTCTGTAGCTGCCTACCCACTCTGGGAATGAAGGCGTGATATTATGTATGTATTTAGCTTTTTATGTTCAAGCAAAAAACGCCAAAAAGTCCGTTTTATTGTATGGGGCCGTTTTATTTTATTACTAGGTTGCGAGAAACCATCGGTGGGGGAGTCCTATTCCTACTTGCCCAGTTATTTAGGTCAGGAGTCAAACACAGCTATATATCAATGTAACTTTTTTTTTATTATATATACAGGGGGCTCATTCAGATCGGTCAGTATGGGAAACTCTGAAACTGTAAGACGTACGAAGATCTGTTCTTAGGAACCATGTCAACGATTCTAATAACAAGAATAACTGCATTCATACATTTAAATAAAACATGTACTCAGCGCGGGAATCGAACCCGGACGTTTTGAAAAATAAAGCTAACACTATTTCTATTTAGATACCTATTGTGGAGGTCTTAAGAAGCAAATGTTACAACAGAACATGATGTCTTAAATTTTTAAAGTTCATTGTTTTCATATCATTTAATTTATTTTAGTAGGTGTTCGAAATGACTACCATTTTTTCAATACAACATTCAATTCGTTTAGTGTATGAAAATAGTGCATTTTATCAATTTTAGTCATCATGTTTCATACCAACATTTGCAGCTCTAGACGTACACAATCGATGACTAAATAGAAATAGTGTTCGTTTTATTTTTCTTAATTTCCGGGTTCGATTCCCGCGATGAGTAGGTGTAGGATTTTTTTTAATGTATGAATGCAGTTATTCTTGTTATTAAAATCGATGACATGGTTCCTAAGAACAGATCTTCGTATGACTTATAGTTTTTGACTTTCCCATACTGACCGATCTAAATGAGAAAATATCACGGATTATAATTATTCAAAGCTTCGCACAGCATCACAATATTAACATTCCGACTAACATTCCCTTGAATAAATCCTGGGATATCTCTGAAATTCCCTTAATCTTTTTCTAACCTTTGCAATACATTAAAAATATGAATATTAAAGAAGAAACAACCGGTAACTGCTCCCGTAATGAGTTTTATGTAAATACTCCGAGATTTCGGCTCGTCCCTTCTCCTTTTTAATGAAGCATCGGAAATTTTTATTCAACATTCTTTCAGATATTATCAGTTGTTATTCATTCGTTAATTTTACGTAGTCTTTGAAGAATGCGTAGATATTTAAAACCTCCATAAAAACAGACAATATAAATAAAGAAAAAGAACAGGGGTATAATTCACACCAATCAATCTAGTCCCAAACTATGAAAACTCTACACTTGTACTAGGCAACGATAAACATTCTGGGCCTCTATTCAGTGGGGCTAGACAAGGTGTATTCGACACTCACTAGCGACTATGTTTCGATTGAAAAATACATGGAATTGACGTAAGTGTCACGTTACTATCTCGGTGGCTTACGTCAATTCCATATATTTATCAATCGAAACATAATCGCTAACGATTGTCGAATGCAACTTGTCTAGCACCACAGGGGCCCTAGCCAAGATGCAAACGCTCCTAACGTTTTTCTTTTCTATCGCTCAAAATGTATGGGATGACATTCTCGTGCGTTTCGATAAACCACGTGGGCGACTGTCATCGCATACATTTTGAGCGATAGAAAAGAAAATCGTTAGGAGTGTTTGCATCTTGGCTAGGGCCCTATATCGTATTTGACCTGTTTCCGTATTGTCAACGTTTTCATAACTCTTATGTCATTTTCATTTACAATAATGGCGACTGTGACATAAACGATTCTTAAACGTGTCAAACACGATATCGTTTTAACGCACCTGAATAGAGGCCCAGCCCTGATATAATTCACGGGACAATGTCACACAGATTGACCTAGTCCCAAACGAATCTCTAGGCTTGTAGTATGGGTACTAGACAACGATAAACATACTTAGATAGAGAAATAAATATTTAAATACGTAGAAAACATCCAAGACTCAGGAACAGATAATCGTGCTCATCACACAAATATCTACCCTTAACGGGGGTTGAACCGGGACCACCGGCTTCGGAGGCACGGTCACTCGGAGGTTGAGATCGAAATATTGTATATGTAAAAAGTAAATAGTTTTTTTTTTTTACTCCCAGAGATCCCATCATCAGATCTTGAAGTGCTGAAAATGGGAAAAACTAGAAAGTATACCAACTTTAACAAAAAAATGTTTTGCTTTTTTAAATCGCTCCAGTGATCTTTGATTATTCGGCGAAAATACATTTAAAAAAAAAACCGGCCAAGTGCGAGTCGGATTCGCACACCGAGGGTTCCGTACAAACCTGGCTGATGGATGGCAACACTGGCTGTCAAAGGATAAGCAGCTGATTTCACTAGGTCCCTATAAAATATTTATATTTTAATGATATTTATTGTTAATGTGAGCTTCTCTGTTGTTAAGCAGACAGTTTATAAGTTAAGTTTTAGCTTAGTGATTTATTTCAAGTGCTATAGTGACGTCTAATAGTGTTCCGAAACATTTCAATTCGGTAACCGTTATTGGTTATAAATTTGAACTCGATGTCTACATTTCATATTTGTCGGCTTGCCCAAGCACTATTTACTATAAATACTGCTGTGTGGTAGCCGTTGGTTGACATTATATAATTGAGCTGGAATGTGGACATTGATCTACGTTACTATATTCACGTAAGTAACTTGCATTCCTTTGGCATACAATTTCTTGTTTTTACCACTTTAATTATACTAAAACTTTGTAAAAATGATAACTCGAAGGGCAGCTGCTGTAGCTGCGCGTCAGCAACAAACTGACAAGCTTCAAATAACGTTATTAGAACTAAAAAAATCCAAGGAATTGTGTGCTCAATTACTCAGTGAGAGAGAGGACAATGAGAAAGAAGTAATCCAGATTCTAAACAGTAGGGATAGGTTAAAAAAGGAACTCTCTCTACTTGAAAATAAGTATAATGATGTGAACTTGGAACGGGTCGAGCTTCAACATACAGTAGATAAGTTCACTGAGTGTACCACTCTGTACGAGCAGGCCCTGAAGGACGTTGACTCCCTGGAGAGAGCGCTGCATATTGCCCATGAACAGATCTACGAGCTTCAGGAGGCCAGGCAAGACACTGCAGAGGTACACACACAGTCATTATTTCATGAATTGGTAGAGAATGACCCGCAGTTTGTTACTGCTTCAATTGACCTTCCTGTTGTTACTATAGACTTAACTAATGAGACGTCCACTACAACAAGGTTAAGTAATTGTAGCAGGAATAAACTAAAAAAATATATTAAAATAAACAGATATATAAGGAAAACCCGTAGGTTGTTAAAGCAAAATAAACTGTATTATAGAAAATTTATACTAAGTAAAATAAATGTAAAGTTAGTTGATAAATTATATATATATACCACTATGTTAGAAAATAATAAGTTAAAGTATGACAATGACACACAAATGTTACAATTAAAAATTCAAGATTTAGAGGAGTTGTTACAAAAATTGCACAATATGCAGGAAAATTCAAATAAAATTATAGATGAGTATTCTTTAGGAATGGATGATCTAATAGGGCAGCTCAACTATAATGTAGAGTTAGTTCAGTCACTGGAGGACGACCACACATGTGTCTGTCAACACAAGAGTGACTGTCCGGCCCCCGGTGGACTGAAGCAGAGTTTGTGTGTCAGTGTCCCTACACAAAAGGAATATGATGAGAAGTGTTCCTTTCATAAAAACTTAAATAATAATAGTAATACCAATTTGACATCCAAACCTGACATAATAATGTACTGCGATGAGATTGGTAGCAATATGGGCTCATTATTGAACTCATACACTAAGGGACATAGTGTGATCAGCAACTGTTTACCTCTAAGCAGCTTGGAAAATATCCAAAATGAAATTTTAGAGGACAGCTATATTGATATAGACACGACTTTGCTTATTCTTGTAGGAAATAGAGGGAATGTAAACAAAAATAAACTAATTAATTTTTTTGAAACTTTGAATAGCCTTAGTGTGAAAAAAATCATATTGTTTACATTCCCTTATTGTAATCAGTTGTCACAGTTGGAAAATGACATAAGATATAATTTAAATGTAACACTTTATAACATGTGTACATATAATAAAAAAATTGACATTATTGACTCTAACAATTATGTTAGCAATTATTATATTTTAACAAAAGGTAAATTTTACCTGCCTAATTATTTTAAGAAACAGATAGCTATGTCGCTATCCTATTTTTTTGACATTTCAGCCAAGAATTTGGCTCCTGCTGCTATTCAGCAACCTGACAGGTTTTTGGAACATGTTCCAATTACTATCAATCATTTAAATTAAATGACAAGACAACAGAGGAGCTCAACCCTGGCAACCAAAATTGTAATAAATATAAGGACAAATTTAGCAGCAAAGTATCTAATTATATCACTCTGGTTCACCAGAATATTCAATGTATAAGGAGTAAAGACCTGCAAGTCGAGTTATTTCTTAATAGTAATAGCATTGATATTTTATGTATAACGGAACACTGGCTAACTAGTAACGAAGCTATGTTTAATTTTATCAACCACCAGGTCGGCAGTTTATTTACTAGAAATAGCTCGATACATGGCGGGTCGTTAATCATATTAAACAATAAATTAAAATTTAAAGACCGTAAGGACATTGTGTCCTTATCTGTTGAACGAATATTAGAACTCGCTGCAATAGAGTTAGAGCAATTCATAGTTGTATGTGTATATAGGCCACCATTAGGCAATTTCGAAATTTTTGAGAAGATTATGGAAACTGTTCTAATAAAATTATCTTATTCGAGAAAAAAAACAATTATATGTGGAGATTTTAATGTAAATATTTTAGAAAACAGTCCACTAACCAAAAGATTAATAAATCTTTTCAAATCTTTTGGCCTGACACATACTTTTTTGGAGCCAACTAGAGTTACTGACACTAGTGCCACGTGTATTGATAATATTTTTACTGATATAATTCCTATTGGTAAGAGTGTGATCAGCAACCTGGAATCGGATCATTTGGGTCAATTAATTAAATTCAAATCCGTATCGAATAATATTCCAAAAAAAGAAATTACTTTTGTGCCAATAACTGCAGACCGTGTGGAAAGAATGAGACATAACCTAGTGCATAATTTGCCCTTTCTAACAACTGATAAGGGACCCAATGACATGTACAACTCATTCTTTCACACATTCATAAAACAATTTAACGCAGTATTTACATCCAAATCGGTTGTGGTTGGTGGTGCAAAGGTTTTCAGTGACTGGGCTACTGCGGACTTACATAAGCGTAGAAGAATACTGTATCAACTATATGAGGAACGGAGGTATAACGCGAGTGAGGAGTTTAAGGAACATGTCAAACAGTATTCTAAGCAATTCAAGATAGACTGCCGTATAACTAAGCGAAATTTTTTAAGTAACAAAATCTTGAATAGTTCTGATGTTATTAAAACGACCTGGAAAATAATTAATGAAGAAACAGGTCGCCGAAAAAAGAACATTAACGACTATCGTTTAAAAGTAGATGGTAAAATAATAGATTCCAATCCAGATATCGCAATTGAATTTGAAAAGTTTTTTACCGATATACCAGTGTCCACGACTAAGTGCTTGAACTCTTCGCCTGCGTCTGCCATTGTACTTTTAGAAGATAACGTGCCTGAATGCAGTATATACTTGGAATTCAAGCGCGTTACTGCCTTGGATGTAATTAAGGCATTCAACTCAATCAATATAAAGAAAACCAGTGACCTTTGGGGAGTGTCGGTCCATGTACTCAAATCCTTAATTCAAGTCATAGCATCTGACTTAATGGTCGTATTTAATCACTGTGTTGATTGTGGTGAGTTTCCTGATCTTATGAAACATAGTAAGATAATTCCATTATTCAAAACGGGTAGTACTTTTGACCCCACAAATTTTAGACCAATATCCATACTACCCACTTTCAGTAAAATATTTGAGAAATTGATTTTGTCACAGTTAGCGGAACATTTTCGGTATAATAATTTATTACACAATAAACAATTTGGTTTTACTCGGGGTCGCTCGACAACCGAAGCTGGTGTTGAGTTGATTAAAACCATTTTTAATGCCTGGGAAGGGTCACAGGATGCTTTAGGTATTTTTTGTGATCTGTCCAAGGCCTTCGATTGCGTTAACCATGACACATTGATCAGGAAACTACACCACTATGGAGTTAGAGGTACTGCGCTAAACTTAATAAAAACGTACTTATACGGGAGAATACAAAGGGTAGACGTGAATGGAGTACGATCACCTGGGTCATTGGTCTCAATGGGCGTACCACAGGGCTCAATATTGGGTCCATTTTTATTCCTCATCTACATAAATGACTTACCTTACCTTATAAAGGACAACCATGATATAGTCTTGTTTGCTGATGATACGTCACTTGTGTTCAAAGTTAAACGACAACAGCAGTTTAATGTCAATGTAAACAATGCTATATCAAAAGTAGTCGATTGGTTTAGTGTTAATAATTTATTACTGAATGAGAAAAAGACGAAATGTATAAAGTTCATGACTACTAATGTGAAAAATAGTCAAACTACTGTAACTATTAAAAATGACAAACTAGACCTAGTTAATGATACAGTGTTTCTTGGTATAACGTTAGACTCCAAGCTCCAATGGGGTCCTCATCTTGCTGGATTGGCGGGTAGACTCAGTTCTGCAGTTTTTGCAGTTAATAAGATTCGGCAATTAATAGACTTAGATACCGCTCGATTAGTTTATTTTAGTTACTTCCATAGTATTATGTCATATGGTATTTTACTGTGGGGTAGTGCTGCTGATGTAAATAGCATCTTTGTTCTGCAGAAGAGGGCTATTCGTGCTGTCTACAAGATGGGCCAGAGAGACTCGCTTAGAGATAAGTTTAAAGAAATTAACATATTGACCATGCACAGTCAATACATTTATGAAAACATTATGTATGTTCATAAAAACATCGCTAAATTTAGAAAGAACTGTGACATACATAATGTTAATACCAGAAATAAATATAAGCTTGCAGTGCCCTTCACGCGGCTCCATAAAATAAAAAACTCTTTTATGGGTAATTGTATTAGGTTCTATAATAAGCTCCCAAGTAATGTTACTGAACTATCAGTAAATAAATTTAAGAGTTACGTTAAGCGTAAACTAATTTCTAAAGCATATTATAGTATTAAAGACTATATTAATGATAACAATGCTTGGGACTGAATTGCTTGTAATAAAATGTTTAGTCCTTACGACAAAAGGTTGCGAACGTCGAAAAAAAAAGACATCCGACAGAGTTTCTTACAGGTTCTTCTCTGATCGGTCGCGATTTGAACCTGCAGTCAATTTAGGCTAAGTCGCTACTATGACGTTTCAAAAGAGTTTATTATTTGTAAACCTACTTGAATAAAGATTATTCTGATTCTGATTCTGATTCCTGTAGGAGGGAAGGGGTACCTTGAAAATTATTAAAAATGTTTTTATTATATGTTGTAACTAAAAGTTCGCGGTTATCACAATTTTTCCTTTATATGTGCTATAAGACGTTGCTTCGTACCAAATTTCAAGGTTGTAGATCGACCGGAATTTTTGGAATTTTCGGAAATTTGCGGCATAAACGGGTGTATCTTTTGATTGCGTTGGCTTAGAAGTTAGATTTTTTCTCACCTCCAAGGGACAGTAGACCTGAAATTTTGATATAAATTCCAGCTAGATACCTCCACGCGTTCCTGAGCAAAAAGGTCTTGACAGACGGACAACAAAGTGATCCTGTAAGGGTTCCGCTTTTTCATTTCGAGGTGCGAAACCCTAAAAATCATCCCGACAAATTGAGAACCTCCTCCGTTTTTTAAAGTAGGTTAAAAACTGAGTCAGCCAATCCTAAATAGAATCAGAATCAGAATCAGAATAATCTTTATTCAAGTAGGTTTACAAATAATAAACTCTTTTGAAACGTCATAGTAGCGTCTATAATACGTCTCAGAAGCCTGAATATAAATCAAAATAGACAGTAAGTCGATTTACCATAAGCGAATCCAATTGATTTGATTTCTTGTAACAGTATTTTGAGGCTGAAAAGAATCTGCGTGTGTTTTATGGCGTTTCTCGTCGACAGGCAGTTGTGTTTGGGAAATAAATTGACGTGTTTCTCGGAAATTTATCTATTCCTATGTTAATATGATTTGAGTAGTCATAGTTTATATGTATGTATGAACACTTTATTGTACAAAATAAAACAAAAACAATACAATAAAAATACAAGAAAATAATGTACAAAGGAGAACTTTTATATCACGGGACAATGTGACACAAATTGACCTAGTCTCAAGCTCTAGGCTTGTACTATGGGTACTAGACAACGATAAACATACTTATATAGAGAAATAAATACTTAAATACATAGAAAACATCCAAGACTCAGGAACAAATACTCGTGCTCATCACACAAATATCTGCTCTTACCGGGATTTGAACCCGGGACTTCGGAGCTTTGGAGGCAGGGTCACTCCCAACTAGGCCAACGTGTCGTCAAACTTATCCCTTTGAGGGATCTCTTCCAACTAACCCTTGAGAGATAGTGAAAAGTATAAGGTTGGTCGTGTATGTACGTATGGTTCTATTGTCCCTCATGGAGGATGAGCTAGAAATCTTTATAATTGTCTTACTTTAAAGTTAAGGTTAGGTTACTTTAAATTAGAAAAAATATAAAATGGCAGATTTCGTAACATGGACACTAGGTTATATTAGAAAGAGTAGCTTTCTTAAAGTCGCTTTTTAGGGTTACGTAGTCGAACTAGGAACCCTTATAGTTTCGCCATGTCCGTCCGTCCGCAGCCTAGCGCAGAGACTCTTAGTACTAGAAAGCTGTAATTTGGCATGAACATGCATATTAGTCACGCCAACAAAGTGGTACAATAAAGTCTTAAGAACACACGTAACGTGGGAATCTATTTTTCATTTTCGTTTTCCCCATAGTGTGAGATGTCGTTGGATAGGTATTTCAAAAATATTGCGATTTAGTGAAATCTTTTTTTCGATTAAAGGCTCACTTTATAAAAATCTGAAAAATATCTTCAATGAAAGTGCATATAACGAATTTTAAAGGAAAACTATCACGACTAAGTAGACATCATTGGTTCTTGATACAGTCGATTAAAGTGTTTATACCTACTAAAATCATCTAATACGGCACCAATTGACTTTAAATAGAAAATTAGTGGCTGTTTCTCGTGCCATGCTCTTGCCCGGTGACTGTCCGGAACGTATTTGGCAACAATGTTAGGCATAAAGGCTATTCGACCAAGGGACTTTATGTCAAGTGACTGTATGCGAAACTAGACCATGCCAAAATAAAATTATGCGGCAAAATATTTTCGAAACAAAAAGTTATATCGATGTTACTGTCAAGATCAGGATGTTATTTACAGGCTCGCTCCGCTGCAAATTTCTGACTTTCACGGTGGATTTTGCAGTTTTTTTTTCACAAGAACCTTCTGGCAGTAGCAGATACAATAAAAAAGAATAAGCGAAAAGAGGTCGAGATTTGCGCTTAGCAACACATTCAGCGATTCATTTTTATTACATTGTATTAGTGACAGGTTGCAAGCCCATCGCCTAACAGTACTACAAGCCCTTAATCCCTTAGTCGCCTTTTACGACATCCACGGGAAGACACGGAGTGGCACCATTCTAACCCAGCGACCACTCGGGGAAAATTAAACGGTTCTTGCAAAATACAATATACCAGTTCAACGCGATCAGAGTCGCGGGCAATATTTAGTTATCTAACAGCCACAGTGTGGCATTTCAAAATGGCTACCCATGTATTTAAATCTCTTCCCTTCTCCCTAAGTCCCTCTGACAGCCACGTTAATAATAAAAAGCCTCCGACCACAGCCGACGTGGAGGTTGCCGTAAAATACGTACGCTAAAAAAGGAGCATAACCTTTAAAACGTGTAGTATTTGCGACCTCATTTGTTTATAGAAACGGTTGAGTTTGTTTTAAATAGTTACAGCTGATGTTGCATTTTGTTTTTGGATACATTAAAAATAACCTTAGTCTGACCTAAAATCAACATGAATGTACACGGGGGTGTTTTTTCTTTCTCAACTAATTATTCAACTATTTAAAAAATTACTGGCTGTTGAATTTTCTAGAAGCCACTCGAGCACTCAGGCCACCAGATGGTAAGGGAAATCTGAGGCCCATAGACATTTGAATTCTCAAGACTACAATCCAAAGACCTCAAATGCGTTGCCAACCCTGAGGACTAAGATGAAATGCCTCTATGCTAGTAATGTTTTATTTTTATGTTCCCGTATACTTTCCGTTCGGGTTTTAATTTCGGTTACTGTGAATGATGTCAATCAATAAAAATTTACCGTATAAATTGTTATAGTAACTTTTGTTATTCTAAACCTTTATTCTAAAGACTGTATTGAAAAGTATAAGGACAAGTGAAATATGTATTAACTTTTTAAATGTTTTTTATTTTACATAAATATGTTCTTGGCTTATGACTGAAAGACATTTTTTGCGTTTCTTTTCAGCTGTTGTCTCCTCTTGAGAAGCGCTGGTTGACTTTTGATGGGTAAAAGTGCCGGTGTAAAGTCCACACCAACTGACTTGTCTTATTTTTTAAACACTTTTTCATCACACATTCTCGGAAAGGGCGTACAGGGCAGTTATAGACAATTTACCTCCCGAGGGAGTTATGGGTTTATTTGTAATAGTAGATTGTGTCACAAGGGAGCAAAAAGACATTTACGGCGAGGTCGTAGATTAAATCTTGAACGAAGCGAAGGCTTCTAAAATAGAATCCTGAGCGTAGTGAGGGATTCAAGTGTTAACGTACTGTTTTTTTACATCAGTGATGAAAGATCAAATTTAATTATTTACACTCTCAAAAGTGCTGACATTATTAAATTTTACAAAACAACTTGTGGTACCTATTTTTCAAACCGTATCTACCCTGTGACGGTGACTGGACATACAATTAATAACCTTAAAACGTCAAATTCCCAAAACTGTACAAAGGTTAATCATATTCTTTAAAAAAATCCACTATGATTTTCAATAATACGAGGGTGACACTGAAAGTTTTTAGAACTGGCCACATGTAAACAAAATAGTTAAAAATAAGTTTAAATTTTGAAAATGGAACTGTTTGTCAATATTATTGGAGAGTGAATTTTATTCATTTATCATTAGTTTTACGATTTGGCGGCAAACTGAAAATTGCCTCTGTCACGTAAGCATGAATTTAACGCGAGAAAATTTTCGTGCAATGATTTTTTATGACTTTTGATATCATTTAAGTCAACAAGAAAGTTATGATATACTACGATTGGCCTTTCCCGATGAAGCACCATCTCGTGCCACTGTTTACCACTGGTTTAATGAGTTTAAACGTGGTCGCACTAATCTCACAGATGATCTGCGTAAGGGACGGCCTTCTACGGCGACGACTGAAGATAACATCAGTGTTGTGCGGCGTATGATAGAGACTGATAAAAGAGTGACCTATCAGCAGATTCGGACAAGCTTAGGTATCAGTATGAGTCAAGTGTACAAAATCCTACATGAACATTTAGCGGTCAAGAAGCTTTGTGCCCGGTGGATACCTCATAATTTGACCGAGGCCCAAAAACTCCATCGTGTTGATTGGTGCAAATGCTGTGTTAGCTGGATTTACTGTTATGATCCCGAAACCAAGAGACAATCTACTCAGTGGGTTTTTCCTTCCGAGGAGTTGCCAACTAAAGTGACGAGAGGTCGAAGAGTGGGAAAAAAGATGGTGGCGTCGTTCTTCGGAAGGACAGGTCATTACGCGACAATTGTTTTAGAGGATCGAAAAACAGTTACTGCAGAGTGGTACACTAACAATTGTTTGCCACTTTTCTTGGAAAAAGTTCGGGAGAAACGACCTCGCAGTAGAATCCTCCTTCACCACGACAACGCCCCGTCGCACACCGCCAGGCGAACGATCGACTATTTGGCGACGTCAGACGTGGAATTACTGGGTCACCCGCCATATAGCCCGACCGAGCCCGATTTTTATTTATACCCGAAAATAAAAGAAAAACGTCGAGCAAAACGTTTTGTTGACGCCGAGGAAGCTGTGGCTGCGTTTCAATAGGTCGTCGAAGAGATCCCTCAGGACGAGTGTGCAAAGTGCTTTTCTCAGTGGTTCCATCGGATGCGGCGATGTATTGACATGAATGAACACTATTTTGAAAAGATATAATAAAACTAATAACTTGCTAGTTTACTAAGTTTTTGATTTTCTAAGAACTTACAGTTTGACCCTCGTAATTATCTATTAAATCAAGTGTAAGAAAGTCCTAGAATAGAAAAGTGCCACTTTTAACCCTCCTGGCAGGAAGAAAAGTCCCTTTTCCGAATAGGTGATGTGAAAATACTATAAGTACGTACGGTCGTCCTCATGAGAAGCTGCACAATTAAGCGCTTTGTCACTTTAACATCATGTTTGAACGGCAGCACTTATGGCATTGAGAAGGCAAACGAGCACACAGGCGACCTGATGGTAAGTGGAAACTGTGACCCATAGACATTCGCATTCACTAGACTGCAAATGCGTTGCCACCCCTGAGGGCTAAGATGGAATGCCTCTATGCTAGTTATTTCACCGGCTGTCATATCCCCAAACCGGAACACAACAATGCTAACACTATTAATTGGCGGTAGGTTAATGGATAAGATGGTGGTAGCGATCCGGACGAACCCTGCACAAGAGGTCCTAGCCAAGATGCGTTCGCTAACTAGCGTTTCGTTTTGTTTTGTTCTTAAACCAATCGCGTCACTAGTAGATCACGTGACTTTTCGTATGACGTGATCTACCAGTGACGCGATTGGTTTAAAAACAAAACGAATAGAAACGCTAGTTAGCAAACGCATAAGGTCCTACCACCCGTAAAGGTCTTAAATCGACAAGGTTTCGAAATTTAGCTCTACTTTTAAAGCCCACTGTACTAAAACCAAGTTTCCCTTGATTACTTAGTAAACGAATGATCAAACATTTACATTAACTTTAAATTCTAGCCCCGGAACACCACAGGTACTTGACGGTAAATTGTCGTAACCCAAAGATTGGCAATTTGTGGATTGGGACGGGAAATAATTGCTTCTTGACTTACTCGGTTTGAGCTTGGGGCTTGTTTTGAATCAAGTTAGCCATGGTAATTTTAGTTAATCTATGGGATGAGTATTTTATTGTGTTTGAATTAAGAGGCCGTATAGGCCAATTGCGCTGATTTACGTGATTTTACAGTGAAAATACTTCATTTCTACGATTTTCAACAAATGTGCTCATATATTTCATTTTGATAAATCGACCTGAAACCGGCGACTGATTAGAATATCGCATATTCACAAATCGTTTTGAGGTGTAAAAGGTATGAAAAAAAACAATTTCCTGTTTGTAAAGTCGTCTAAAAAAAGTATGATGAACTTTTTACCACCTTAAAACTATTTAACTTGGTAAAAATTTATGGAACAGGGGCAAAAAATTGTTTTTGATTTCGGCTACTTAAAACTCTCATTCATAAAATAAAAACAACAGTAATAAATTTCATGTCAAAATCAATCCATTACCTTAAAAAAACATAATAAAATGTTTTTTTTAAGCAATATTATATGTTTTAAAACAACCTAAATCTCGCATTACAATACTCGAGAAAAAAAAGTAGCTCATTCATGTGTAACTCATTTATTCGATCATAACCAGAGATCGGACAAATGGGCGTCATTACTCGCAATAATGTGGACATGACTCCAATTTTAATTAAACAAATTAAATTACATTAATTTATTTCTTACCTGAACTTTAATCTTGATCCTTTGCAGGATAGTTATAAATAAATAATACAGGTGTGGCCATTGATATTATATTAATTTAAGTACATAAGTTTGCTCCATTAACATCCGTGGATTGCGAAAGGAGCTTTCACCCCATAAGTTTATCTTAGCCGTGAAAAGAAATAAAATATCCACGGAAAAGATAAAACACCTGTTTATTTTTTATAATAAAAATACACAATAACAAGTCTTTGTATCTTTTAATTATTAATTATTACTGCCTTGCAAAGGATAAAATTATTATTAGGGTAAGTAATCAATTAATGTAATTTAATTTGTTTAATTAAAATATATGGAGTCATGTCCACATTATTTCGAGTAATGACGTCTATTTGTCCGATCTCTGTTCATAACTGAAATGATATTTCATGATGTGCATTAGAACTTATAGAAAAGTTGTATTTTAACTGTAAAATCACGAAAACAAGTCAATTATTGTTACGTTATTTTTTATTTTATGATAATTGTAATAAATGTGTGTTTGTTTCTTTAAAACCGGTCAAGTGTGAGTCGGGCTTGCGCACCAAATTACTTATTTAGTTTATATCAAAATGAGTATAATCTGAAACCTAATTCTACGATAAGGAAGAAGAATTAGGTTCAAGAAAATACTCATTTTGCATTTTTTTTTGTCATCGTTTCTTTGTTGATAATTATATCTTAGGAAGAGTAATATTTCAGAATTTCTTAAATATCTTACATTTAGGCCGAGCACGCTGCCACGGGACAATTTTGACATAAGAATAAAGAACTAAGGTTTAAGTTCTTTTATTATTAAGCAACTTAATCCCCGGGTGGCTGTCATTTTAATAATTTCATAATAGCTAGTTCCCGTTTGACGTCATTTCACACTAAGTCCCGTGGCAGCGTGCTCGGCCCACTGAAGGCTAGGATAGGTTAGGTTCGATTTATAAAAATCGTGAAATAGTAACATTTTCTTACAAAAAATGCGTTATGACTTGTAATAATTATGACTAAAACTAATTATAAATAAATAAATATCAGGGGACAATCTCACACAAATTGACTTAGTCCCAAACTAAGCTCTACGCTTGTGCTATGGGTACTAGACAACGATAAACATACTTATACAGAGAAATACATACTTAAATACACAGAAAACATCCAAGATTCAGGAACAAATATTCGCGCTCATCACACAAATATCTGCCCTTACCGGGGTTTGACCGGACATCGCTGGCTTCGGAGGCCGGGTCACTCCCAACTAGGCCACCGTGTCGTGGCATAAAAAAAAAAAAAAAAAAATGGCAAATAATATAGACACATTTATCATCTTTTGATTTTCCCTCACTTATATCTTTTGCAGAATGGCATTAAATTACCTGTGGTCGCGATCCTCAGCAGTGAGGGACCGAGATAGTAAATAATATAACTCAACATAACATAACGTCACGCCTCCATTCACAGAGTGGGGTAGGCAGAGCTACAGAAATACCAACAACTCTAAAAAGGCTTGTTGATAATTCTGTAACCACATTTTGCACAGTCAGGCTAAGATGTTTACCAGTGTATTAGTGACAGGTTGCAAGCCCATCGCCTAACAGTACTACAAGCCTTTATTCCTTTAGTCGCCTCTCACGACATCCACGGGAAGACATGGAGTGGCATAATTCTAACCCGGTAACCACACGGGGAAGAAAATATATTTTCTGTTAAAAACTATATACCTATTACAATGGTTTCTAGTCTTCCTCGAGGCGTAGTACTGTTAGGCGATGGGCTTGCAACCTGTCACTAATACACTGGTAAACATCTTAGCCTGATTGTGCAAAGTGTGGTTACAGAATTATCAACTTTGTTTTTTTAGAGTTGTTGGTATTTCTGTAGCTCTGTTACCCACTCTGGTAATGGCGTAATGTTATGCATGTAAGTACTATAGTTTTTCTAACTATTCACCTTTTCAGTTAACTTTGCTGTAGGAATGTCAATTAATCCGTAAGGTCACGTTTACAAGACGTTCAAGGCCGCACTGACCTAAAAACTAGGTCACTCTTGTGTGGACCGCGTTAAGAGGCTGTAGAATAATGTGAAGCCCGAATACTGTAGGTCACTTAGGCCCGTATTTATAAACAGTTCTCGACCTTAATGCTCGTCTAAGATACGTCAAAAATGACAGTGTTCTATGGCTTGACGTTAACTTTGACGTACCTTGAGGCAGGCATGTCAGGCAAGATGAGTTTATTAATACGGCCCTTAGTAAGTTTTTATAGGTTAGCTGTTTTATCTACACATAAAAAGAAAAGTCAGTCCTTTGTAATGCGTTCAGAAATATTACATATTATTATGTATGTATGTAAACATTTTATTGCACAAAAGAAAAACCAAAACAATACAATGAATAATAATAAAAACATGTACAAAGGCAAGCTTATCCCTTTAAGGGATCTCTTCCAGCTAACCCTTGAAAGATTGAGAAAAGTGAAAGGTTGTGCATCGAGGTAACAGGTGTAGAAATTTAATTAAAACCCCCGAAAAAACAAAAACTAACCAAGAAGGCCAATAAAAAAAACCTGTTACATTCAAATATTACATAAATAGATACTATAATAAGACAGTTTAGTAATATCCATAGCTATACATCAAAGCATAGAATACTTACATACATTCATCACGCCTTCATTCCCAGAGTGGGGTAGGCAGAGCTACAGAAATACCAACAACTCTAAAAAGACTTGTTTATAATTCTGTAATCACAATCAGGCTAAGGTCTACCAGTGTATTAGTGACAGGTTGCAAGCCCATCGCCTAACATTTTTTATTACATTTTTTTTATTTCTTGTATTAAAAATATGAATATCACAATTTTTATTAAAAGACTAAAAACACACATGTCTCCACCCAATAAGACAAACTTTCGCGTTTATAATGTTCCTGGCTCCCCCCTCGCTCCGGGTTTATGTATTATATATATATAAACCATCTTCTTGAATCACTCTATATATTAAATGAAGCCGGTCATGTGCGAGTCGGAATCGCGCGCCGAGGGTTTCGTACAAACTTATAAGAATGTAAAATTGTATTGAGGGACGAACTTGAGTTTGCCGTTGAAAACCTAATGTCTCCATAGCATATAGGTCGCGATTAGTTTATCAACTGCATAAAGGTTTGCAATCGCAAAATGTTTTTATTATTGTTATGTGACAAAAACAATACGGTTTTTTCAATTTTTCCTTTATCTGTGAAAATTTCAAGATTCCGAGTTCACGGGAGTACCCTGTAGGTTTTGATTCCCTTGGGAGTGTCGAAAATTTGCGGCATAAACGGCTGTATCTTTTGATTGCGTTGGCTTAGAAGTTTGAGTTTTTCACCACTCCAAGTAACAGTAGAGTTGAGTATTTGATATAAATTCCAGCTTGATACCTCTACGCGTTCCTGAGAAAAAGGGTCTTGACAGACAGACAGACGGACGGACAACAAAGTGATCCTATAAGGGTTCCGCTTTTTCCATTCAAGGTACGCAACCCTAAAAAATCGCATCAAAATCCGTTGCGTAGTTTGAAAGATCTAAGTCCATCTATGTACTGATTAGGATAAGTAGCATTTAAAATGATTAAATAAAGTTCATTGAAAAGAAAACTCATCAGTAAAAATTAAAAACGTCTAACCGCAATCCCAAAAAAGCCAGACTGATTGCTCGGGCAAAATAAATGACATGCAATATATACCAAAACATAATTATTGTCGCGCGGATAAAGCAATAATAGACTCTAATGCCACGGCCTAAGAGCTTTGACGCACGCTATCATAGTGTCTTCCTATACCCGGTTGACGGATGACGATCCGGATATCCGGCATGACACGATTTGTCATACAAAATGACTTCCCGCTGTATTCTAATACGTGAGGCAAGATGGCTACGAGTATCAATACATCTAGTTTGTTAAGGTTACTTTATATATGTTTTGTTTAAATAAATAAATATCTAATGTAATATATAACATTCTCGTGTCACAATGTTCGTTCCCATACTCCTCCGAAATGGCTTGACCGATTTTTATGAAATTTTATATGCATATTCAGTAGGTCTGACAATCGGCTACTATCTATTTTTCATACCCCTAAGTGATATGAAATAAACAAAAAAAAAATGCAGCGGGCGAAGTCGCTGGCGGGTCGCTAGTAATATTTAATATTGACCTAGTCCCAAACTAAGCTCAAGGCTTGTATAGTCGACGTCATAAATATGTATACACTTTAGTACCTTGTCACTTTCATTCACTGAGACAATTTCATGTATAATTATATGTAATTCCTCGATGAAACTGCAATACCGCGTATCCAACAATGGCTATCGCCGCGTAACTAACAAAATGTATCAAATATAAGTTTGGATAAGTCCGTCATCAATAAACACAAAGATATTAAATCTTAATGCTCTGCATAAGTCAGTTACGCGGCATTAGCAATTGTTGCTTACGCGGTATTGCAGTTTCATCCACGAATTGTCTCAGTGAATGAAAGTGGCGTGGTGCTAAAGTGTAAACATATTAATGACGTCGACTGTACCATGGGTATATACAGTGTGTAAATGGTATACGGGCGTTTATTAAAACTGGACATAGATTAAGACTCTACTAATCAATAACAGAAAGAATTATTTTGATTACGCTAACGTATACACCGTTATTAATTTTTGAACATACTATCGACCCGCAATGTACATCGAAATCCATCTGTCAGGTAAGTACGTAAAGTTTACTTGTGAAAATGTGTATTTCGGCTTAAGTAGCCTCAGCTTTAATAATACTTAACTTTGAAACGTCATTGATTGCGTTTTTAATTCATTGCATTTTTCGTTATACATTGCGTGTTAAATTATTTTGTATGGTTATTTTGTTTTATTTAATTTTAACAAAAGCTGCCTAAATGTGCTCAGTAGGGGTTGTACTAACCACAGTTAAAAGGAACGCCCGTGTACCATTTACACACTGTATACTTGAATACATAGAAAACATCCTCGGATGGGACTCGGGAACAAATACTGCCCTTACCGGGATTTGAACCAGTCCCGCTAGCCTCGAAGGCAGGGTCACTACCAACTAGGCCAACGTGTAGTCAGTTACTAAACGTACTCATTCATTATTCTTTATACAACTAACTACAGGAATACTAAAAGTTTTTTGTTACTCGTTTACCAGTTCTAACCGGTTTTAACCGCCGAAAACTGGTCCGTGAAAGTTTTGGGTCCACCGCAAATGCTTGTATGAATACTAAACACGAAATTAACAACGTGTGTAACCAACTAGCGGAGCCTGCGACGTTGCGTAAACTTAAAGGTGGGTACGTATTAGAGCAGCCTCGGGTTGAGGCACGCACGGCTTACCTATTTTCCTCAAATTCGTACGCGCTCACGCGCTGTGCGCGAGCAGCGTGCCAGCGGCGCGCCGTGCTCAAAGGCGCCTCAGTGTGCGTGCCTCGCGTAACTTGGACGTGTATCCGATGTGGGCGAGGCGCGTACAAATTTGATATAATTGCTGAGCCGTTCCACCACCGAAGCGATTTCTTGTTCTATTTGTTAATAATTCGGTGAATTATGATAAATGCAGCCGCGGCTGTCATCGTGTCCGACGCCATTTTGAAATATCGGCTTGCGGCGAGGGTGCTGCCTCACCCGCGCATGTTTATGTGCGACGATTTGGCTCGCGAGCAGCTCGAGCGAGCATGCCTAAGGCAGAGCCGCTCAGATTCGTATCCAGCTTTAGATATACATATAATATACTTGTTACAAAGTAGACGGTGTCTCTGTGTGTCTACATATACCTTAAAAAGAAGCGGTCGTAGAGTTTTGGTGATTACCTACTATATTAATAGTTAGTGTCTTGCCCGTGTGATTGCCGGGTTACAATGCCACTCCATGTCTTTCCGTGGATGTCGGAAGAAACGATTAACCCTCTTACTTATAAACGTGCAATAACTGTGGGTGAGCTTATGCCATGTTTTGTCCTTATCAGGGCTGGAATTCTACAAGGTAATAACGATATCGTTTTTGACCTGGGCTGGGATTCTACACGGTAATAACGATATCGTCTTTGACGTGTTTCCGTATTGTCAACGTTTTGATAACTCTTATGTCATGGTGGTCATTTACAATAATGGCGACTGTGACATAAACGACTGTAAATGTGACATTAGTATCTGACATAAAGTAACAAAGCATGGCATAAGCTACCCCACGGTTATTCCGCGTTTGTAACTAAGGGGTAAGTTAATAAAGGCTTGTACACCAATAAACTTCTTGGCCTGATTGTGCTAAGTGGGCACAGAATTATCAACAAGTCTTTTTAGAGTTGTTGGTATTTCTGTAGCTCTGCCTACCACACTCTGAGAATTGAAAGCGTTAAGTTATGTTTGTCATTTAATGTCACACAAATTGACCTAGTCCCAAACTAAGCTCTAAATTTGTACTATGGGTACTAGACAACGATATTAAATACTAATAGAGAAACAAATACTTAAACAGATAGAAAACATCCAAGAGTCAGAAACTACTCACGCTTATCTTACCAATATTTTCCGGTATAGGAAATCGAACCTGGGACCACTAGCTTCGTGGCAGTCATTATCAATTAAGGTCAAACTTTGAGCGATTGAGAAAAAATTAATGAACAATCAATCAATTTTGATTAAATGATGCATGTTAGTCTGAAAGGTTTGTAAATATGGATGTTGTTGTCTGAAATAAAGTTATTACATTTTATTCCATTCTATTTGCACAGAAGCTTTATTCTACTACGAAAAATCAAATTGCTTTTGTTATACAGTGTGTAAATGGTATACGGGCGTTCCTTTTAACTGTGGTTAGTACAACCCCTACTGAGCACATTTAGGCAGCTTTTGTTACAATAAAATAAAATAAAAATAACCATACAAAATAATTTAACACGCAATGCATAACGAAAAATGCAATTTATCAAAAATGAAAATAACACCTGACGGATGGACTTCGATGTACATTGCGGGTCGATAGTATGTTCAAAAATTAATAACGGTGTATACGTTAGCGTAATCAAAATAATTTTTTCTGTTAATGATTAGTAGAGTCTTAATCTATGTCCAGTTTTAATAAACGCCCGTATACCATTTACACACTGTATAACGTACCAACATCTTGGCTTGATTCAAAATGTGTTTACAGAATTATTAACTTATCTTTTTAGAGTGGTTGGTATTTCTGTAGCTCTGCCTACACCACTCTGGGAATGAAGGCGGGATGTTATGTATGTACCTATGTGGTGGTAGGACTCTGTGCAGGGTCCGTCCGGATCGCTACCACCATCTTATCCACTACCGCCAAGTGTTCGCATTGTTGTTCCGGTGTGGGGATAAGACAACCGGTGAAATTACTAGCATAGAGGCATTCCATCTTAGTCCTCAGGGTTCGCAACGCATTTGAGGTCTTAGGGATTCTACTTAACATCAGGTGACCTGAGTGATCGTGTGTCTTCTCCTTGTAACTAAAAAAATGCATGTAAAAATAAACTTCACTACATAGTATAAAACAAAGTCATTTTTTCTGTCCCTATATCCCTATGTATGCTTAAATCTTTAAAACTACGCAACGGATTTTGATGCGGTTTATTTTAATAGATAGAGTGATTGAAGAGGAAGGTTTATATGTATAATACTTTAATCCGGAGCGAAGCGAGGGCGGGTCGCTAGTAATTTATGAGAATTATGAGTTACTTACAAGGTCACACGTGGGGTGCGCAATACCTTGGCCGAGGCTGTAATATAATTAAGAAACTTACTGGCTGACTGTATGATCAGCTCAGCCAAATCCGCTGGACATAGAGACTTGAAATTTGGAGGGAATATTCCTTCGGGTTCTCTACCATTTGCCTGAATTTCAATGCGCAAATTACATTTGTCCGAATTTCATTGGACTTAATTTCATATTATGTCATAATGACCATTAATAAAACCCCGCCCGCGTGGTTGCCGGGTTAGAATAGTGCCATTCCATGTCTTCCCGTGGATATCGTAAGAGGCGACAAGGGAATGAGGGCTTCTAGTACTGTTAGGCGATGGGCTTGCAACTTTTCACTAATACACTAGTAAACATTAGCCTGTTTGTGCAAAATGTGGTTGCAGAATTACCAACAACTTTTTTTGTAGTTGTTGGTATTTCTGTAGCTCTGCCTACCCCACTCTGGGAATTCAGGCGTGATAGTATGTATGTATGACCATTAATAAAATATTATGGATTCTGAATATTACAGAAAGCCAATTATAAATGTTATCTAATATAAGGGAGGACATTATTACACTAGAGTATTATGTCACTCAAAAATTATGGTATGTGATATTGGGAAAAATTAACACTATGGCAAATTAAATTAGTACAAAATAAAATTATAATTAAATGAAGGGATACCATTCCTTGGATATTCTACGGTGCACTAAGAAGGGTGTGTGAAATTCATCCCCAAAGGGGTTAAAATAGTCCTATATTCTAATTATATGGATACAGTTGAAATAACCCCAATTACGGCGCATTCGGAATACCTACGTCTGCCCCATATTAATTTTTAATTAGTCTCCGCCGTCAGAGCTCTGTTTACTTGGATTGGGAAGGGACCAGGATCCCATAAACACGAATAGGTTAATTGTTTTGACCTTGCGTCTGCCAACGTATTTTTTTTAATAAACGGAGTTACGCAAACAAAGGGGTTAAACCTCTTTATTTTGTGCGCGTGGATCTGTTTTTTTAGAGTAGGCATAGGACACAGGTCACCTACAATGACAGTTGACAGGTGAAATTTCAGTTTACATGGCGCAGTTTATATGAAACCGAGTAATGTATTAGCGTGTTAACTTTGCAATGTATACCGAATTATAATCTGTCACGTTGGTAGAATAAGAATCAAAGGTTAAAGGCATAGAAGGAGCGATAAAATATAACGCAACATATAGATAGCTGATATGCACAGTCTTATTGGGATCCAGTGAGCCAGAAAGAGACAGTTATATAAGCTAAAATGTAACGATTGTACACTGTTGCTGTCGCACTCTGTTGCACATATAATCGACGACCACACAGTTCCCGTAAACTTTGTTTTGTACAGTCAAGGTCATAAATATGTATACACTTTAGTACCTTGTCAATTTAATCGCTGTGACAATTTCATATGGCAGTTGAAACATGACGTTAAATAGACAAGGTACTAAAGTGTATACATATTTATAACCTTGACTGTACTCATGTCTACTCGTTGCCACTTCTTGTTTTTCTTATTTACCTCTATCACCCAAAGGTTAGCCGGAAGAGATCCCTTTCTTACCCTATCTTATCTTATAGATGAGCCCTTTCGGATACACTTCGACCGTTTAGGGTCTTTTGTGCCTTTTGTTTAATTATTTACTTTATGTATTTACATTTAGTCTATACAGCGTGTAAATTTCATACGGGCATATATTTTATCCTGACGTAGTTAACGATCATACAAATCATGTGAGAAAGATATTTTGTTGGTAACTTTTATTATTGAGGAGCAGTAAATTTTTTAAAGTTTGTCTTAGGAGCAATGTACGAAGTGTGCGAGCGTCCATCGGTCGTCAATGTATCGCCTGTATCCAAGTGCAAGGACGAAATGTGTGGAAACTAAATACCAATCTCAGGCGAGTGCACCGCCTGCACCGAAATTTTTGACTTACATGGGCGAAGTAAACAAATGGCGAACCATAACAATTCGTGAGCATAACATGACTATTATGTAGATGCTTTAATTTAATTGCGCAATGTCATACATTGCTTGCTGAATTAATTAGTAAGAAAAAAAGAAATACAACTAATGTTGCTGTTACACACGTTTTTATGTTAATTAGGGTGTATATTAACTATTGTTAAAATATATGCCCGTATGAAATTTACACGCTGTATACAACGTGTTACAAAATAATCCGTAAAAAAGAAATTACAAAAGTAGTGTCAACCCTTATTAAATAATGTCAGTTCAGTATCTTAGGTATACAGTATACTAGGGTTGACACTACTTTCGTAATTTCTTTTTTACGGATTATTTTGTAACACGGTGTATAAGTAGTTTTAATTTCAAAATTGAAATAATTTAATTGTTTCTTGTAGTTATTTAGTTTGAGTTCTAAACGAATTCAGTTATTTCTCTTACAAGGTTGTCTGAAAGAGATCGCTATTTAGCGGTGAGACCCTCTGTTGTATACCTATGATTTAAATGTACTGTTCCGTGTTCTGTTTTTATTTTTATTTTTTGGTGTTCAATAAAGAGTATTTGTATTGTATTGTACCCTCTTACACACTGTTCGAATGTGCAGGTTTCCCCACGATGTTTCCCTTCACCGTAAGAGCATCGGGTAATGTACTTAAGTTAGAAAAACTCATTGGTGCACGGTGACCGCGGGGGTTCGAGTTCGGTACCTTACGACCACGAGTCGACACCGACGCTCCTAAGTGATCCCTTAAAGGGAGAAGTTCGCTCCTGTACCCTATTCTGTATTTTGTATTTGAACTGTGTTTTGTACAATACACACACATGTAGCTTTTGCGTTTTTAGTTGTACACCAAAGAATCGTTAACCGAGTTTTCTGGATAAATTTTACCGTAACAACAACATAATTATTAAAAGATAACCAGTACACGTCTTATCCCTCTTGTAATCGTCTCCATCTCACTCACTCATTGTTCTTACAGCCAAAAAGTAGGGCGATAAAACTTTCGTGCGAATTCATATTTTATAAGACTTAATTTATTTCATTTCATTTTCTTAGCTAGGCACAATTTGTTGGTTTTTTTGTGTGTGTAACCTTCCGCGATCTCACCTGCTGGTTCCTACGGAAGATTCTGACAAATGCCAGCATTATGTTGAGTTGGAACAATTTTGTGACTACATTTTTCTGGTGCGTATTTCTCTGTTATTTGTTGATGTTTCCCCGTGTGGTTGCCGGGTTAGAAGTGCCACTCCATGTCTTCCCGTGGATGTCGTAAGAGGCGACTAAGGAATAAGGGCTTGTAGTACTGTTAGGCGATGCGCTTGCAACCTGTGGCTAATACACTAGTAAACATCTTAGCCTGACTATGCACAATGTGGTTACAGAATCAACAAGTTTAGAGTTGTTGGTATTCTGTAGCTCTGCCCACCTCACTCTGGGAAGAGAGGCGTGATGTTATGTACGTATGTTGTTGATGCTTGTCACGAATAAATGTATTTCTTTCTTTTTCCTTTCACAGCCTTTCCAACCCTTTCATTCAATCAACTTGACCAGTGTTTTGTTAACTTATGTTATAGAGTCTCCGTTAAAAAAATATACATACATAACGTCACGCCTTCATTCCCAGAGTGGGATAGGCAGAGCTACAGAAATACCAACAACTCTAAAAAGGCTGATTGGTAATTCTGTAACCACATTTTGCACAAACAGGCTAAGTTTACCAGTGTGTTAGTGACAGGTTGCAAGCCCATTGCCTAACAGTACTACAAGCCCTTATTCCCTTAGTCACCTCTTACGACATCCACGGGAAGATATAGAGTGGCACTATTATAACCCGGCAACCACATGGGCAATAATTTATTAAGTGTTTCCAAAAGCCGTAGAACCACTGCCTTAGACCGAAGCTTGTCAAAAGATGACGGCCATGTTTGTACTATTAAAGCCTTACCTAAGCCCTCTATCACGTCTGCGAGATCTCGCCCTCCTCCTAAACCTACCTCCCGGATCGAGTTTCAACCCCTCCGAGATTTATCTTAATGTTACCAAGCCGTTTCGTCGCTTCGACTTTCAATTAATCAATTAACATTTTCGTTATTTACTGTGAAAGGAGTTATATAACAAGCTCTTGCACACATAATAGTCAGGTCAGGTTAGTGGTGGTAGGTGCAGGGTCCGTCCGGATCGCTACCACCATCTTATCCATTAACCACCCGCCAAGCAGCATTTGTGTTCCGGTGTGGGGATAAGACCACCGGTGAAATTACTAGAGGCATCTTAGTCCTGAGGTTGGATGGATTAATTTTGAACTGAAGTTTATGACTGTTGTTTCAATTTTGTGAATGAGAGTTTTAAAAAGCCGAAATCAAAACAATTTTTTGCTCATTTTCTGTAAAATTTTACCAATTTAGGTATTTTTTTTTTACACAAAATAATATACAAAGGTGGAAAAAAGTGATTCATACATATTTAAGACGACATTACAAGCAATATTTTTTTTTCACTCCTCTTAGACGTCACAACGATTCGTGAATATGCGATATTCTAAACCTCTTACAGCAAAATTCACGAAACAGTCGCCGGTTTCAGGTCGATTACTCAAAATAAAATAATAAAACCAAAAAAGTAGGTTGCGCATTATAATTAGTAGAAGTAAATTATTTCAACTGTAAAATCACGTAAATCAGCGAAATCGGCAATATTTCATATACTTACGGCCTCTAAATATAGCACTTATTTCAAAAAAATAGCTTGACGTCGTCTGTCGTTAGGGATTCAAAGTAATTTGTAACAACAAAATCAACCTTATTGATGTAGAATGTCGGATTGACTTTGGACCTAAGATGGGTCCTAAATGAATGTTCGTGACTAAACATTTTTTTTTTTTTTATGTTATGGAGAAGGCACCCGAGCATTCAGGCCACCTGATGGTAAGTGGAATCTGAGTCCCATAGACATTTGAATTCTCAAGACTATAATCCTAAGAACTCAAATGCGTTGCCAACCCTGAGGACTAAGATGGAATGCCTCTATGCTAGTAATTTCACCGGTTGTCTCACATTATCAGGGTATTGTTAGCATTTAAGGATAGTTTTAAAACTGTGTATTAAAATCCTACTAATATTATAAACGCGAAAGTTAAGTATGGATGTTTGTTACTCGTTCACGCAAAAACTACTGGACGGATTTAGGTGAAATTTTGAATGAAAACAGCTTATCCCTTGGATTAACACATAGGCTACCTTTCATATCGCTATTCTCTCGGGAACTGATTTATACATGTACGAAGTCGCGGGCGGAAGCTAGTAGATTATAATATCATTAGGCGAGTTAGTGCATGCACTGCCTGATTGTGTATACTATTTGAGACCCTAATTCATCAGAAATGATTCATTTAACAAACATATCATATCATTTGACAACCCGCGTTTTTTTCCGAAACTGTAACAAAATCTGGACTTATTTCAGGACCACCGTGTAGGTAAGGTTAGGTTAGTTTTATAAAAACCCTGAAATCATTGTAGTTACAGAAAAAAAAGCGGGTTGGCAAATTAATAGGTTGCGAAACGATGCATTTGTCAAAAAATTGTCAATGAAAAGGCAGAGAACCGTTTATTTTGCTGTTGACTGTACCTTCTGTTCTATTGATTTTCCGGCCCCTTCTAAGTTTTCGGTTGGACTGAAAGTTTCCAATACCTTTGTCTGCCTGACCTACTATCTTAAAATAACCAACCCGCTTTGTTTAGAAGTGAATAGATCAAAGATTTCGATTTTAAATAGGGATGGAATAAATACCAATTAATTACGCTAGGTAGGTACTGCTAGGTAGTGGAATTGGCTACCAGCCGATATTAGGTTTTTTTTTATGGAATAGGAGGCAAACGAGCAGACGGATCGCCTGATGGTAAGCGAATACCGTCACCCATAGACACCTGCTGCACCAGAGGAGTTGCAGGTGCAGTGCCGGCCTTTCAAATGTGATTACGCTCTTTTCTTGAAGGTTTGAAGGTCGTATCGGTCCGGAAATACCGCAGGCGACAGACCATTCCAATCAGTTGAGTCCTGAAGAAACGATGGATGGACTGTGTGATAGATGATATGGCTAGAAAGGGAGTGAATACCAGGATGGCGACTAAAAGAGAAATATGCAAGAAAGAGACATGTTGCGCCGACCCCAAATAAGTCAGTGTAAGGCAGGCGAATGATGACTCAGTGGATACCTTAAAAGGTAAATTTTCGGTATTATCTACTCCGCCGTGGTTGCCGGGTTAGAATAGTGCCACTCCATGTCTTCCCGTGGATGTCGTAAGAAACAACTAAGGGAATAAGGGCTTGTAGTACTGTTAGGCGATGGGCTTGCAACCTGTCACTAATACACTAGTAAACCTCTTAGCCTGTTAGTGCAAAATGTGGTTACAGACATATCAGTAAGTCTTTATAGTTGTTGGTATTTCTGTGGCTCTGCCTACCCCACTATGGGAGTGAGGGCGTGATGTTATGTATGTGTATGTATCTATTTTTAAAATAACACATTACATGAGCAACTGGTTTCGTCAAGATGTTTTACATGGGTAAATAGAGAGAACATGCATGAAACTGAAAGTGAGTTTAATTGATACGATTTAGAAGGAAGCATATAAAACGCAATACACTAAGTTCTGACCCGTTTATTAATGATAAGATTGTTTCTTTCGGCATCCTCATTTTAGTCACGTAATATTTTTATTTAACTAAACAGGGTGACTTCAAATTGGTAATACAAAATCAATGTTTTACACACATTTCCCCTAAACTAGCCCCTCAATTAAGTCTCATACTTTTAAAATAATCAGAAGTATTTATTTTTTATTTTTAAATTATCCCATTTTTGTTGGCTTAACATGGTTATCCTACCATAATAATTAACAAAGAAGTTTAAAGAATTTCAAATGAACACTTGCCTCTTTGGTTATCCGTCACCTGTCGCAATTTATGAAGAAAACGTGTTTTGATTAGTAATTGTCACTTATCAAAGAAAATAAGACTGTATTGTAAATGTAGTGTAACCACACTTTGGGACTTTAATTATTTGTTTTGTTCGAAAGTTAGCATTAATTAAATACAGTTAATTTTAACAAAGGGGTTAATGTAATATAACTGTGTGGCATTAACTAAGCCACAATTAAGTGTTTTGTATTACCAATTTGAAGTCTAACTGTATTGGCTTAAAGTGCTTAAACATAGTAATTTACAAAATAAATGCAAATTTCTTTATAGGGTCCTTTCATTTTAAACATGGAACAATAGCTGTGACGTCATTCCTGTCGTCGATTTTGTATACTGTTTTTGCAGTGGTGTAAACTATGACTTTTTAGATCTTCATATCTTATGAAAAAATACACGACAATTGTTTCGTGTGTTGACGACACGCTAGCCTAGTTGGGAGTGACCCTGCCTCCGAAGCCAGCGGTCCTGGGTTCAAATCCCGGTAAGGACAGATATTTGTGTGATGAGCGCGAATATTTGTTCCTGAGTCCTGGATGTTTTATGTATTTAAGTATGTATTTCTCTATATAAGTATGTTTATCGTTGTCTAGTACCCATATTACAAGCCTAGAGCTTAGTTTGGGACTAGGTCAATTTGTGTGACATTGTCCTGTGTTATGAATTTATTATTATTTCATATACAGATATTCCTTTCATTGATAGCACATTCCAGAGAGCGTAAGTAAATAAATAAATCACGGGACAATGTCACACAAATTGACCTAGTCCCAAACTAAGCTCTAGGCTTGTACTATGGGTACTAGACAACGATAAACTTACTTATATAGAGAAATATATACTTAAATACATAGAAAACATCCAAGACTCAGGAACAAATACTCGTGCTCATCACACAAATATCTGTCCTTAACAGGATTTGAACCCAGGACCCCTAGCTTCGAAGGCAGGGTCACTACCACCTAAGCTAGCGTGTCGTCAAAATGCTTGTTCCCTATTAAAGTTCAGGCTTGATTCTAACTCCTAAATATTGTATTAACTGTCCTATATAAGTTTAAGTACGTATATCACTACATAGTATAAAACAAAGTCGCTTTTTCTGTCCCTATATCCCTATGTATGCTTAAATCTTTAAAACTACGCAACGGATTTTGATGCGGTTTTTTTAATAGATAGAGTGATTGAAGAGGAAGGTTTATATGTATAATACTTTAATTCGGAGCGAAGCGAGGGCGGGTCGCTAGTAGACTCATAAATATAATATGTCTCTGTATATTTATGTAGATATTAGGCCTGCCCGGGTTTCCGTCCGCGTAGAAATCGTTTATTGCTATTACCCCGGGAACTGTCCAATTTTCCGAGATAAAAAATATCCTATGTTCTTCCCCAGGAGGACCTTAGCATTCTAAACCAGAAGGAGAAGGAAGAAATCAAGTCAGTTCAACTTTAAGTGGATTTCAGTTATACACACATATATAGATAACATCACGCCTTCATTCCCAGAGTGGGGTAGGCAGAGCTACAGAAATACCAACAACCTCTAAAACAGCTTGTTAATAATTCTGTAACCACATTTTGCACACATACGCTAAGTTGTTTACCAGTGTATTAGGGTGAATCAACTTTTAAAGTCCTCCTTTTCGACACGCTAATAAAAACTTACTAGAATATGTGAGATTGATAATGGTTTACACATGTTAAACTTAGATAATCAGATTTTCGGATTTCACTATTCATAATCATAAACCAATTCTATAATTTTGTAAAAACATGGTAACGCAGTGGAAAATGCACGTTTTTCATACAAAACCCGGGGACAACGTCGTCCCCTGCGTTACCTGATATATTTGTGTAAATCATAGAAGAATTTTTAAAATTGTCAGCTAGAAAGTAAGTTTAATTGTCTGATTTATTCAATATATTGACCACATCAAAAAAAAATTGCATTTTACCAAATTAAGGTGACATAGTGAGACATGTCGAAAATTGGGGAGTACCTTAAAAGTTGATTCACCCATTAGAGACAGGTTGCAAGTCCATCGCCTAACAGTACTACAAGCCCTTATTCCAGTTATTATATTGAGAAATCAAAGTAAGCAGAACCACGACTACAACATAGTGTTACAGTACGGAACCCCCAACGGCTCTAAATACACTCGCCAACGAAACTGAGTTACAGCTCCGTCGAAGCTTTTAAGTCTGAAAATTGTAAATTGGGTTATTGATACATTTCAGGCGTTTATTAAGGATCTCGCCTTTTGGATTTACTCAATTTTGTTACTTATAAATGCATTTAGGAGTGTAAATTGCACGCACGATTGGGAAAAATATATGTTTTTACATCTGCGAAAACGTATGAGGATACGGATGGAGACAAAAAAAATGTTTAAAGAGATAACCCAGGGAAAATATAATTAGTTTTCCTTTAAAATTCGTTATTATGCAATACAATTTATACTAATTTGGAGAACTTATTTGCACTTGTAATAACATTAAAAAACCGGGCAAGAGCATGTCAGACCACGCTCAGTATACGGTTCTGAAGCCGTTAAGTACTACAAACATAAGAATCAACAAGTAGTAACTAATTTTCTATTTAAAGTCAATTGGTGCCGTCCTAGATGATTTTAGTAGGTGTAAACACTTTAATCGCCTGTATCTCAAGAACCAATGATGTCTACTTAGTCGTGATAGTTTTCCTTTAAAATTAGTTTTTTTCAGATTTTTAGTATTTTTAGTTTTGGCTGAAGGTGGGGGACACTTGACTCTAACAAAAATTTGCGCTATAAAGCTTATTTCATAAACGGATCACTTAAACAAAAAATTGTGCAGGCGAACCCATAGTTTTTTTGAAAGACCTATCCAACGACACCCAACACTATAGGGTAGGTCTCACGCTCGCAGCAAAATCGAATTTAGCAGTCTTGAAACAGCAAAACCACCCTTTTTGAGGTGCTGAAACGAAAACAGTATTTACTTTACAACAGAAGCTCATGGGTTTGGCTCCACGTGCTTCTGTCAAATTGACTTCGAAATATTTATATAGAACCAGGACTCGGAACCGGTTTAAAAAATACCGGTTAATATGTTCTACGCTACGTTGGGAGGGGTTCTCCGGTCCTTGCGGAACCGGTACTCCTGGGGTAAAATACTATTTGCAGCCTTCATGATTGTGTAGTTTAGGGCCTCTCACAACGGCCGTTTGCGGTGTACCTCCTCCATTCTCCCTGCAGGCGCCGCGCACCTACCGCGTACAGGGGGCCCTCTTTTGGGGAGTATTTAGTTCCCCGGGCCCGCGCTGGCCCTGAAAAGTGGATATCCCGCCACTGGCTTGTGGAAAAAGGGGTAAAGGGGGAGCTAAGAACATGGAATACGTGAAATACGGGTTTGTACTGAATAAAAACTTTAAGTGGAGCTTGTTTATGGTGCGTTACATGCGTAAAATAACCGTTTTTTTTAGCTAGAAACCGGTCAATTCGAAAAAAAACTATATAAATGTTTCTCCAAAAACCGGTTAAAAACCGGTTTTTGCGAACGGAATCAAAATGAAAAGGTTTTGCGTCATGTACATAATAACGGTTTTAAAACTTAACCGGTTTTTGAGCCCTGATTATTAGAGGTGCAGTTTGAAATAAACTAGGGGATTTGGGACGTAGTCCAATACTAAGGCTTGTATACCATGGGTAAACATACATATATAGAGAAATACGACATACTTAACGACGCTATAGCAGTTTGAAAATTTTGCCGGTATCCGAGCCCTGTTTAGAACAACATTACAGAATATATTTTTACCAGCATTCTACCGTTTTGCGTGATTCATAATTCATGACCGTAACAATGCGGCGTAGGCCTTTGTACAAAACATGGCCGACAGACTATAATTTATCTCAGTTTTCTGAAAAGTGAATGTCAAATTTAAAAGGTATCACGGCGACACGCTAGCCTAGTTGGTAGTGACCATGCCTTCGAAGGTTCAACTCCTGGTAAGGACAGATATTTGTGTGATGACCACGAGTAATTTGTTCCCGAGTCTAGGATGTTTTCTATGTATTTAAGTATATATTTTTCTATATAAGTAAGTTTATCGTTGTCTAGTACCTCTAAGTACAAGCCGTATTAGAGCTTAGTTTGGGACCAGGTCGATTTGTGTCACATTGTCCTGTGATGTTTATTTTATTTATCTTTCTTTTTTAGGGTTCCGAGCCCAAAGGGAGGCCAACGGGACCAGTTATCCTATATAACAGATGGGCAACTTTCGTATACAGGGTAGAAAGTACTGGTTTGGTCGTCTTTGTACCCACTTTGACAGTGGCTACTGTCAATTTAAATAAATTTTTAAAAAGTATTACCACCTTTTTCACAATCGTCAAGTAACGCATATCTGTTTAATAAATTTAGCACTTTCCATTTCTCACATTTGATAATAGACAAAAAGAGGGCTATCTTTATTTGACATATACATTTTCTAGTCGATTGTGAAATAAGCCCTTAGTGTAAAATAATATTTTTATAGATTTTGGACTCATGACATGACTTATGACAGTATGGTTTATAATCATTATTAGCAGGGCTCGGAACAGGTTTAAAAATACCGGCTAGTACCGGTTTATTTCGGTTTTGGTCCGAACTTTTTTAGGAAACGCGAACGTTTTGAGAACTTTATTTTAACCTTAATTAACCGGTTTAATCCACAACCGGCAAGTCAAGCAACTAAAAGTTTAGAACTGAATTAAAACACTAAGCGGCATTTGTTTATCAAGCGTGAAGCGCAACTGGATTAACCGGTTTTTAAAGCCTGAAATAGATTAATTAGAAAATAATTTAAGGTTAAACAAACCGGTTTATGCGGACTAAACCAAAATCAAAAGGTTTTGTGACATGTGCATAATAACGGTTTGAAAATTTAACCGGTTTTTGAGCCCTGATTATTAGAGGTGCAGTTTGAAATAAACTAGGGGATTTGGGACGTAGTCCAATACTAAGGCTTGTATACCATGGGTACTAGACAACGGTAAACTTACTTATATAGAGAAATACGACATATTTGACGACGCTATAGCTTAGTTGATAGTAGGGAATGCAAATAACCGGTTAAACCCGGTTTTTAACCGTCTTTTTATACTAAATTCGGTAGTTAACCGGTTATTTGCATTCCCTAGTTGATAGTGACCCTGCTCACGAAGCTATGCGGTCCCGAGTTCGATTCCTGGTATGGGTGATGGATGAACGCGAGTAGTTGTTTTCGAGTGTTTGAGGTTTTCTTTGTATTTAAGTATTTATTTATCTTTATAACTATTTATACCGTCATCTAGTACCCATACAAGCCTAGAGCTTAATTTGGGAGTAGGTAAATTTTGTAAGTTTTTTGATAATTATTTGTTTATAAATACTTAAATACATAGAAAACATTTAAGACTGGGAAACAAATACCTACTCGTGCTTATCACATCACCCAAAAATCTTCCCTTACTAGTATTTGAACCCAGGACCGCCAGGTTCGTAAGCGGGCCACTACCAACTAGGCCAACGCGTCGTATGTTCATGTATTCAGTACTTACATTCAATTAAACATCAAAGTGATTCGTACGTTAGTTGATTCCTAAAGATCCCGGAAACGTAATTAAAAGTATTTCCCGGCTTATGGAGGGTTAATTTAACTTCTTTACGTTAACCCGCTTCCTGCTGAGATCTTTAGCCGAAAGTAAATTAGCGCCCAATAAGTTTCTGCATTTTTAGTGTTTCTCGTAGGATATGTCTTTTGAACAGTATTAGCTAGACAGCGAGACGTAAATTATAAGGAACAAATCAGAAACGTGTTTGGAATCCTTCGAGTGAAAGATTAATTTCGAGTTGAATATTGGTCACGTATTGACGACGTTGGCGAGTGAAACTTGCCGTTGGTTGTCACGACTAGACTACTGTGGCTCAAAAGGTTAAGTACTGATTTGACAGCTGTCAAAACGAGCCATTTGGAAAGGCGCGAGTGTAAAACTACACTGATTCAGACACTGTTGTCAATTCAACTGATTTCAAGTCAGTCAGTGGTGACAAAATAATTAAAGTCGGTGAGAACGACATTTCTACTACATTTCTTGCAAACGTTAAGAAAAATAAGAAAAAGTCATTACTGTCGACGCAAAAATGTTAAATAGTATTAATATAATGATGATCTTAATGATGACTATGCAAAATGTGGTAACAGAATTATCAACAAGCTTAGAGTTGTTGGTATTCTGTTGCTCTGCCTACCCCTCTCTGGGAATGAAGGCGTGACGTTATGTGTGTATGTATGTATGTATGTATGTATGTATAATGATGATCTTACCAAGGTTTGCTTAAGGTTACTTTATTAGAATAACCTCAAATCTAAATTCGGCTAAATCATCGCCGAAAGCCGAAAGTGACACTAAAAGCCCTCCAGAGGGAGAATAAAGGAAGAAACTCGAACAAAAACTCACAAGGTCAAACATGTTATTCTTTGTCGTTGAAAACATAGCGCTTTCATAGAAAACTAACTGTCGTTATAATGTGGAATGATTTTCAAAATTTCTTTTGCTTTAAAATAATATAGTTCTGCGGGCCTTACACTGCCATAGGACAAGATTTTGACTTTAATTCGTCTATTCCATATTACAACATAAGAAAGAGTTAAGGTTTAAAATAAAAGTGTTTGTGTGCCTCGAGTCCTTTTATTACTAAGTAACTTAAATTAAATAAATTAAATATTAAAATCCCCATGGCTGTCATTTTTATATATCATGAATAATGTCGACACTAGTTCCCGCAGCTGCATTTTAAAATAAAAATTATTTTTCGAGTTTTTTGTTTATTATAACGGCGTCCGAACCCTACACTAAGCATGGTCTGACATCCTTTTGCCTTGTTAACATCAAATCATCTTGAATACAACAATGTGTGGAATTGAATCGCCCGACTAATCACGCACATACGTTTGTACGCCAAAATACTCACAGTAATATAACTGACTAGCGACCCGCCAGCGGCTTCGCCGGCTGCAATTTTTTTTTTCTTTTTTTTTTAAATGAAAGTATCCTATGTTACTTCTAGTACATCCCAGAATATGTGTACAAAGTTTCATGATGATTCGTCAAGTAGTTTTTGCGTGAAAGCTTAACAAACATCCACGCTTTTACATTATAATATTAGTAAGGATGTAAGCCCTAAGCACGTCGGCTGTCGGAGTTCCGGACCGGATGAATCCGGACCGGCCAACACCACTGCATTGTTAATGTATACATGGAGGTATTATACATAAGTAGCTTCTTGCCATAGTTACAAACAACCCTTTTTGTCGGGAGTTAACAGCTGCTTCTCGCTGTCTGTCCCTATGTTTGCTTAGATATTTAAAACGATGCATCGGATTTTAATGCGCTTTTTTTAATAGATAAAGTGGTTCAAGAGGTAGGTTTAATATATCCCTCTGCAACTGCGGTGACTTTTTAGAAACATTCTACTCAGGTGGAGTCTGTCAGACGTCATTTTTGATGAAACATAGAAAAAATACTAATGGGTCAATGATAAGTATTGTTTATTAAATGTATAGCATGATTATTTAATTTTCATGTGGAATTTATAATAAGCATGTATATGGGCATAGGTTAGTTTATAATGCCCCGAGTCTTTAGGAGAGGTTGCTGAGCGATACAGACCTATTTCACGCTATAAAGCGATTTTTTTTGGCGGTGTCTGATAGACGTCACGTCAGTCGCAGAGGGATTACTTTAACCCGGAGCAAAGCGAGGGCGGGTCGCTGGTTATAAATAATAGTAGGTGTATGTAGTTACACACAGGTACTTAAATACGGGACCCTCAGAGCGCGAGTCCGTCTTGTGCTTGACCTATTTTCTGTACATTACACAAAAGGTTACACGGTTAGTTCTCTAGCTATACCTTTTTTCAAGTTCTGCGCAAAATATGCAAAGATAAGTTGCTTGAGTAGGCGTTTTTAAAGCTAAAGGGTAGATTTTCCTTACAAAATGGCGCCGTTCCGTTTTCCCTTTTACGTAAAATTCTGATAATGAAGGACAATCGTATTTCGTTACGTTAAACAATAATTAAGTCGTAAGTAAGATAACGTAACGTCTACGATTTATGAACATGGTTTAGTGTCCAAGATATATTTTCTTAACGTACAGAGCTAGTTTTTCATAATATGTACAAATTGATTTAAACGGCGTTAAAATTGAACTAGTTTTAAAGGGAGAGAAACGTTACCGTCTTATCCGAGATTCACTCCATACTACCGACGTTTTTAGGGTTCCGTAGCCAAAAACGGAACCCTTATAGATTCGTCATGTCTGTCTGTCTGTCCGTCCGTATGTCACAGTCACTTTTTTCCGAAACTATCAGAACTTGGTAAGTAGATATATTCTGTGAACCGCATTAAGATTTTCATACAAAAATAGAAAAAAAAACATAAATTTTGGGGGTTCCCCATACTTAGAACTGAAACTCAAAAATTTTTTTTCATCAAACCCATACGTGTGTGGCATTTATGGATAGGTCTTCAAAAATGATATTGAGGTTACTAACATAATTTTTTCTAAACTGTACAGTTTGCGCGAGAGACACTTTCAAAGTGTTGAAATGTGTCCCCCCCCTGTAACTTCTAAAATAAGAGAATGATAGAACTAAAAAAAATATATGATGTACATACCATGCAAACTTCCACCGAAAGTTGGTTTGAACGAGATCTAGTAAGTAGTTTTTTTTAATACGTCATAAAAACATTGATCAAAGCTACAACGAACTTTTATATTATGTTGCTTGCTGCTACGGAACCCTTCATGGGCGAGTCCGACTCGCACTTGGCCGCTTTTTTAGTAATAAATTGAAGGATTTCCTAATTTTAAATTGCTTTTACACCCTTCAAGAGTATTTTACTTTTAAAGATAAAGTATGACTGAGTAAGAATATGGCTAGATTTAGGTTATATTGTAGAATAAGTTTTGTGCTGTTGTGCCCTAACAGGGTTTATGCTGGAGCGTATTGTATGCTTAGATATTAGGATCTTGTAAAACCCATAACTGCAATTAATAAATTAATTATGAATTATGTGTAAAACATCATGTGACCAATGTACTGAATAAATATTTAACCCCTTTCTTGACAACTGGGTGATTTTGGGGTCATGATCCGGAATAGCCAAAAGTGAATAAAATAGTCATCGCCAAAAAAAAACCAGCTGTTCCATAAATTAACGGTGAATTAATTGAGAGTTAATGTATGGAACAGCTGGTTTTTTTTTGGCGATGTCGTGGTTGGTCCCATTGGATAAGTTGTTCAGTATGACCATCTTATTCACTTTTGGCCATTCCGGATCATGACCCCAAAATCACCCAGTATAAAAAAAAGTCGTGAATACAAACCAAATCTTAAACAGCATAAAAAATGTTAGCAAAAATAATTATAATATTAAAAAGTGAATGTTATGGTATGCATGTATCATAATTATGACACGTCGCCAAATAATGCGTTTTTTTTTTTTTTTATATATTAAGTCACACGAGCTTTCAGGCCACCTGATGGTAAGTGGAATCTGAGACCCATAGCCATTTGAATTCTCAAGACTATAATCCCAAGACCTCAAATGCGTTGCCGACCCTGAGGACTAAGATGGAATGCCTCTATGCTAGTAATTTCACCGGTTGTCTTATGCCCACACCGGAACACAACAATACGAACACTGTTGCTTGGCGGGTGGTTAATGGATAATATGGTGGTAGCGATCCGGACGGACCCTGCACCACTAAACTACGGACACTAAACTACTAATACTACTAATTTACGGACAGCGGAGGCTTAGTAAGTAATAAGTTCCCGTTGGCACCCTTTGGGTACGGAACCCTAAAGAGATGAATACCTATTCAATATGGGAGCCTTTCGTTTCGTCAAAAAGTTATTGCCAAACTGATTCATTTAATTTGATCAAATAATTGTAATCTGTAATTTGACCAAACAGTTTTTTTTTCGAATCTGTAAATATACATACATATGTACACACATACATAACATCACGCCTTCATTCCCAGAGTGGGGTAGGCAGCGCTACGGAAATACCAACAACTCTAAAAAAGACTTGTTGATAACTCTGTAACAACATTTTGCACAATCAGGCCAAGAAGTTTACCAGTGTATTAGGGACAGGTTGCAAGCCCATCGCCTAACAGAACTCCAAGCCCTTATTCCCTTAGTCGCCTCTTACGATATCCACGGAAAGACATAGAGTGGCACTATTTTAACCCGGAAACCACACTGTAAATATTTCAGGCTATATTTCAGGATCATCATGAAAAACCCTTTAGGTTAAATTAGGTTAGTTTTATAAAAATCCTGAAATATTCAGTTTCAGAAATAAATCAGTATTGCAAAAACTTTTCGACGAAACGAAGGTAACCCATTCTATATACAAACAAACTCTCAATTAGTTATAATGTGCCTTATGAAGTCACAATAAATTCAGGAGCCGGATGTCGATGGCACAATGGCGGCACTTCCGGTCCGAACACTAAATCGATAGCCTTAGCGCATCCGGCGTAAGTGACACGTGGTAAACAGTTTTTGATTTTATTAGATTTACGTAGATTTGTTAGAAAGTTTAGTAAACATAAGTTTGAATTTCCATAGTACATTGTTGCAGTGAGTAGAAAGTACGTAATTTATGGAAGACTAGCGACCCGCCCTCGCTTCGCTCCGGATTAAAGTATTATACATATAAACCTTCCTCTTCAATCACTCTATCTATTAAAAAGCCGCATCAAAATCCGTTGCGTGGTTTTCAAGATCTAAGCATACATAGGGACAGACAGCGGGGAGCGACTTTGTTTTATACTATGTAGTGATGAACCCATTATCCTACTAATATTATAAACGCGAAAGTTTGTAAGTATGGATATTTGTTACTCTTTCACGCAAAAACTACTGGACATATTTAGGTGAAATTTGGAATGAAAACAGCTTATACCTTGGATTAACACATAGGCAATCACTCTATCTATTAAAAACCGCATCAAAATCCGTTGCGTAGTTTTAAAGATTTAAGCATACATAGGGATATAGGGACAGAAAAAGCGACTTATACTATGTTGTGATTTAGAGTGTGTAGTGAGTGTATTTAATTGCAATTTTTATCATTATCTTCTGTCTCTTTAACTGTTTTACGTTTAACCAATCGCTGTTTTATTTCTCGCTTAATTGCTCATAGGTTATCTGAAACAGATATATTAAAGGGATAAGTTTGCCTTTGTACAGTCATCAGCAATAATATACGTATTTTACAACATTCACTTAAAATATCTGACACGCTCTTGTGCCTTCAGTAATAACAACGTGTCAGATATTTTTGAGGCCAATGTTGGATAATATATTATTGCTGGTGACTGTACATACCTTTTGTGTTTCTGTTTCTTTTACTTTATTATTTTTTGATTGTGCAATTAAAACTTTATATTACATACATACATACTAGTTTGTTAGTTGCTCATTCTGCTGAGGCAGACATAGTGCTTTTCTCGACTACTGCGGGAAAATAAATAATTTTATTCTTCTATTTTTTAGGGTTCCGCAGTCAAACTAGGAACCCTTATAGTTTCGCCATATCCGTCTGTCCGTCCGTCCGCAGCCTAGCGCAGAGACCCTTAGGACTAGAAAGCTGTAATTTGGCATGAATATGCATATTAGTCACGTCAACAAAGTGGTACAATGAAAGGGAAATTTTTTTTTAGAGTACCTCCCCTACACGCAACGTGGGGATATATTTATTTTTCTCGTCTACCCTATAGTGTGGGGTGTCGTTGGATAGGTCTTTTAAAAATATATAATATGAGTTGCAAGCCCGTCGCCTAACAGTACTACAAGTCCTTATTCCCTTAATCGCCTCTTACGACATTTACGGATGACATGGAGTGGCACTATTCTTACCCGGCAACCACACAAAAAGTGTTTTTTTTTGTCAACGTATTTTTATTTTTGTTGTATCTCAAAAACGGTAAAACATACAAGAATCAAATTTTGAATGATTAACAAAACCCTACATTTCTTTTGTAATGTCAATTGTTAAATAGGCTCGGACTGATTCTGACCAATAAAATCAATGGTTTCCAATCGCATTCCTAATAAAAATGGACTTTTAGATTTGTGAACTGTATTCCAAAGGCATAGAAGCTGTTTTAGAACGGTAACAAAAGCTAGTTAAGTTTGTGTCTGACCACTCAAAGTACGTGAGGCAATCTTAAGTTAAATGGCGTCAAGTTTGACCTAATAACTTGGAACAATCGGGCTACAGAGTGTCCCGGAATTCAGTTTTAAGAAGTTACATATGCAAGGACATACATACACAACATCACGCCTTTATTCCCAGAGTGGGGTAGGCAGAGCTACAGAAATACCAACAACTACAAAAAGAGTTGTTGGTAATTATGTAATCACATTTTGCACAAACAGGCTAAGTAGTTTATCAGTGTATTAGTGACAGGTTGCAAGCCTATCGCCTAACAGTGCAATATGTGTGTCTGTCTGTGTGTAAACACGCTAACTCCTTCTAAACCACCATAGATAAACCGTGTTACTCATAGGATTTCCCCAGTAGGCGCCTCTCTCTTCCCGTTGATACAAGGGCGGAATTACAGAGGGGTCAGTTAATAACCAACGTATGTAAAAGCGAATTGAAGTCTCCTTACTAATCCTAGTAACCTAGTACAATATTACATGCGAACGTTTGTGTGTTAGTTTGTTACAGGTACCTTCACGCTATAACGGTTGGATGGATTTGGATGAAATTTGGAATGGAGATAGCTTATACCCAGGTTTCAAACACAGGTTTATTTTTATCCCGGAAAATTCAATAGTTCCCGAGGCAATACCGATAATCAAAATGTACGCAAACGAAGTCACGCTCAGAAGCAATATTGAATGAACTTCTTTATCGTTTTATGCGTTGGCCTAGTTGTTAGTGACCAGGGAATGCAAATAACCGGTTAATAACCGAATTTTGTATGCAAAAGGCGGTTAATAACCGGTTTTAACCGGTTATTTGCATTCCATATTAGTGACCCTGGCTATGAAGCTAGCGGTCCCAAGTTCAAATTCCGGTAAGGGCAGATATTTCTGAGACGAGCACGAGTATTTTTTAAAGTTGAAAAAGATTACATTTCTCTATACCTATAGGTATGTTTATCGTTGTCTAGTATCCATAGTACAAGCCTAGAGCTCAGTTTGGGACTAGGTCAATTTGTGTGACATTGTTCCGTGTTTTTTTTTTAATAGTACATACATACATTACATCACGCCTTCATTCCCAGAGTGTGGTAGGCAGAGCTACAGAAATACCAACAACTCTAAAAAGAGTAGAGTAGGTATAGTATCTATAGACTAAAGACCAATTTGGACAAAAAGTTAATTTATCAATTCATACTTGACTTGTCAATATGTTATTTAATTTCCCTTATCAGTTTGGGGGCTTATAACATTTAAATTAAGCTCCAATATGTAACCAACTTCGTTACACTTTTGGGTGCTTTTGGTCCCTTGGCGAAAGTTTCAATGATTTACGATTCCGAAACTTGGTACGTAAACTTCAATAAGGTTATAATTTACCCAATTACATTTGGACTAAATCAATATCATTTCTAAGCAACTGAAGCATTACATAGTTTAAAAAAGTATGTATCTAGTTTTATTAAAAAAAAACCGGGCAAGAGCATGTCGGACCATGCTCAGTGTAGAGTTCCGAAGCCGTTAAGTACTTACCACAAACATAAAATGAACAAGTAATAACGAATTTCCTATTTACAGTAATTTGGTGTCGTCTTAGATGATTTTAGTATAAACACTTTAATCGCCTGTATCTCAAGAACCAATGATGTCTACTTAGTCGTGATAGTAGTATTTGTGGTTTTGGCTGCAGGGGGATGACACTTGATTCTAATAAAAATTAGCGCTTTAAAGCTTAATATGTCATAAATGGATCCCTTGATCGAAAAATTGTTTTACAAATTGTACCACTTTGTTGGCGTCACTAATATGTATATTCATGCCAAATTACAGCTTTCTAGTACCTACTAAGAGTCTGCGCTTGGCTGCGGAAAGGATGGACGGACGGACGGCGAAACTATAAGGGTTCCTAGTTCGACTACGGAACTCTAAAAAAAGGTAAACGATAGGCAATTTTCACTTTAATAATGTACTAGCGCTTCTCTAGAGGAGACCACTGCTGGGGAGAACCACCAAAGGAAACTCAACTATCAATCAGGTTCTATATACATTGAGCTCTCAAACTAGTATACATATTGAACATGTTTATTCGAATTCTATATCCCTAGCTTGTTAACCAATTATTTAAATCATTAAATTTTCGTACAATACCTAATTTTCTACTGAAACCATGATGTTTTCAGGATATTTTAAACATTAATTACGTAGGTAAGGTTCAACTTGCGACGACCAAAAAAAACTTATGTGGCGAGAAATGCATTTCAATAAAATAAAAATTCGCTCGAGCCCCTTTAAAATTTTCCTATGCTATTTTTACGCCGAGTTCCAAGCCACCCTGTATGTTTCTAGAAACTTCGTCCATTCAAGTTATAACGAGGCTCATGAAGATAACGCTGAAACAGTTTAGCTTTGCGCCTGCACGACACGCTGGCCTGTTGGTAGTGACCCTGCCTTCGAAGCTAGCAGTCCTGGGTTCAAATCCCAGTAAGGGCATTGCAGATATTTGTTGTGCCTTAAAAAAACGTCAGATCTAATAGGTCAATAAAAAAAAAGTTAAAGGCTTAAGAGGCCGTATACGAAATCTTGCCGATTTCGCCGATTTACCTGATTTTACAGAAGTGATTTTACCATTGAAATACTTTACTTCTACAAATTTTAATGCGCAACACGAAAGATAATTTCAATTTTAAACGAATGTATGAGCTACTTTTTTGTTTTTATTATTTGATACTGATTCATTGACCTGAAACCGGCGACTGTTTTGTGAATTTTGCTGTAAGAGACCAAACCATCTTAGCATACTCTTTTCGATTTTAGTCACTACATCTTCTTTCAATCCACATTTTTCTCGGATCTGGCTATTTCTTACTCTATCTATCATCCTAACCCCACACATACTTCTTAGAGCTCTCATTTCAACTGCAATGATCCTGCTTTCATTCTTCTTCTGCCATACCCAAGATTCACTACCATACATCAATGTTGGTGTCAATACTCTCTTATTTACTTGATAATTATATAGGCTTGGGTATAGGCGACTCCCAAATGCAGTATTTTTTCTTACCATAAATGAAAGTACGTCTTCCGTGTGGTTGCCGGGTTAGAATAGTGCCACTCCATGTCTTCCCGTGGATGTCGTAAGAGGCGATTAAGGGAATAAAGGCTGCTGGTATTGTTAGGCGATGGGCTTGCAACCTGTCACTAATACACTAGTTAACATCTCAGCGTACTTGTGCAAAATGTGGTTACAGAATTATCAACATGTCTTTTTAGAGTTGTTGGTATTTCTGTAGCTCTGCCTACCCCACTCTGGGAGTAGGCATGATGTTACGTATGAAAGTACGTAAGTATGAAAACACTTTATTTTACTCAATCAATAATATAAAACAAACAATAAAATTACAGAAATGAAAGTAGAACAAAGGCAAAATTATCCCTTTCAATTATCTCTTCCAGTTAACCTTTGGGCGAATTCTAAAATAACACGAAAACTTTATAAACGAGCACATAATTTTGTGAATAAAAGTAAGTCTAATTTAGTGGTGGTAGCACCCTATGCAGGGTCGTCCGGATCGCTGCCACCATCTCATCCATTAACCACCCGCCAAGCAGCATTCGCATTGTTGTGTTCCGGTGTGGGGATAAGACAACCGGTGAAATTACTAGCATAGAGGCATTCCATCATAGTCCTCAGGGTTGGCAACGCATTTGAGGACTTAAGATTATAGTCTTGAGAATTCAAATGTCTATGGGTCTCAGATTCCACTTACCATGAGGTGGCCTGAGTGCTCGTTTACATTCTCCTTAACAAAAGAAAGAAAACGTAGAATTTTCTATTTTCTATCTATGGTAGCTCTCAATGTGGCGTTCGTTTTTTCGACCCTGTGTATAACGAGCACGGGTGCGCAAAAGTCCATATAAAATTGCAAAGTAGATTATTGGAAGTTCGAAAATGTTTCTTATAAAAATTAATTTCCTAATGATCATCACGTTAATAACTATCGCAACTCCAAATCATTGATATGTACAATGTCATTAAAATATATGTACTTCTATTACTATTATTTAAATTTATATTTTTTATCAATGTAACGATTTCGTGCAATAAAAAATAATATTATAAATATTTTTAAAGATACACTTGTTTATTCCTAAACTGTTTAAATATAAAAGTCACTATGCAGAAAATACTTACAAGTAGGTTAGGTTGGGGTTATCTTGTGACCCTTAGAGCAAGCAAATGTTTTATTTTGGCAAATATCGTATTATCTACGGGAGACAGAATTTCCTTATTTGTAGCGAATGAACAAGACGAATCAGGGCAGAACCGACTAGGATAGGTAGGTTTTATCTGCCCCGAAAAACTTCCTTTCGATAAATGCATTCAATTTTAATAATATAACTACTAATTCGCGGGGTGCCGTCGACACGCTGGCTCATAATGGCTGGTTCCGATATACGTAATAAGCATTCACTTTTAATAATAACTACTAATTATATGAGTACAAATAATACTATCATATAAGTTTATAAAGAAAAAAAAACTTCGAAAAAAAATTATAGGTCCGCATACAATCTTGGCCTCAGTATTAGGAGTATAAAAAATCGAAGTACCTACTGCATATTATGAGTAATACTAGTAGTACTACAAAATTATAATGAATAATATTCTAAGAAACAATTTTATAACAAATGATGTTTATGAACACAAAGCGGTATTGTAAAAAAAAACTTAATTAAAATTGTATATGAGCCAATATGGACCCAACGAGCACAGCCCGGAAATTTCGTAGCACTTTTGAGCTGCCAGTATTATCGCGAATGAGCTATTGAAGTTATGATAAAATCATGACTATCGATTGTTTTTATTGAGAAACTAATCATGAAACACTAAAACTGACTTTGTACATGAAATTGATAAATGTGAAAACACTGAACTGAACTGTTTAAATGTAGACTTGTTAACTATTAACTTTTCATTGCAAATCTCTATTTAACATTTTCAGCCACTCAAAGCTCTTTAGCGATAAGACCGCCTGTTGTTTATCTTTACTTTAATCTTCATTGATATGTTGTGTTGTGTTCTATAATGTATCGATAAAATATGTGTTTCGGAAGTATTTCCCAATGACACCAAAAAATTGGTACGAAAATTCCTGGCTCTGAAACGAGGTTATAAATATAACTGTCATGACTCGACGGAGCTATAAATGGAACCCTACACGGTTGAATTTAGTCTATAAAGGCTAAACGAATAAAATAACTACGATCAAGTTTCCTGGTAGCCATGAAAAACAATATGGCCGCTGTTCTCGTTTCAAACAAACAGCTGTAACTCCAACGTATTGGAATTTTTCCTTTTCATGAACGTAGAAAGCATTTTCCCCCGGTTTTTAGGGTTCCGTAGCCAAATGGCAAAAAACGGAACCCTTATAGATTCGTCATGTCTGTCTGTCTGTCCGTCCGTATGTCACAGTCACTTTTTTCCGAAACTATAAGAACTACACCGCATTAAGATTTTCACACAAAAATAGAAAAAAAAACATAAATTTTGGGGGTCCCCATATTTAGAACTGAAACTCAATTTTTTTTTTCATCAAACTTATACGTGTGGGGTATCTATGGATAGGTCTTCAAAAATGATATTGAGGTTACTAACATCATTTTTTTCTAAACTGAACAGTTTGCGCGAGAGACACTTCCAAAGTGTTGAATTTCAAAAAAAATATATGATGTACATTACCATGCAAACTTCCACCGAAAGTTGGTTTGAACGAGATCTAGTAAGTAGTTTTTTTTTAATACGTCATAAAAACATTGATCAAAGCTACAACGAACTTTTATATTATGTTACTTGCTGCTACGGAACCCTTCATGGGCGAGTCCGACTCGCACTTGGCCGCTTTTTTTAACTAAAATAGTAGGTACCTATATATTGTTTTTTATCGTCTATAGCATTCAGATGTTTTTATTTTGCAGTTATTTTGATGTACGTATCGCGTATAACAAACAGAAAAGCATTTAAATGCGACTTCGTGTTGAATTTTCGTGTTAACAATTTTTGGTACAATAATAAAAAGTTAAGTTTACTTCTATTGGTTTTTGTTATTACCATGATGTAAAATTTGCAATTTTTTGTTGTTTTTTTTTTTGTTCACTTTAGGTAATGAATGTATTTTAACGGCTTGACGCGCGAATTTCAGTCAAATTCCTTAATATCTTTGAAACGGAACACAATGTGAAAAAAATGCTTGTCAATTTTATAGAGGAGAACTTGCTGGATGTTTTGTATATTTTTGCAAATGTAAAAAGTAAGTAATTTCGGAGGAAAAAAACGGCAAATAGCAGTATTTTGGAATAACTTATTCTTTGGGTACGAAACTCTAAAAGTGTAAAAGATATTGTAGATACCTAATTAACGAGTTTAATTAAGTAACGGTAACATATACATGTTAGTAACGAAAATTAGCTGTACATTTATATGGTTAATTTTCGTTACTCACATGTAAAAGACAGATGTGTTTAGTGGTGGTAGGACCCTGTGCAGGGTCCGTCCGGATCGCTACCACCATCTTATCCATTAACCACCCGCCAAGCAACAGTGTTCGCATTATTGTGTTCCGGCGTGGGGATAAGACAACCGGTGAAATTACTAGCATAGAGGCATTCCATCTTAGTCCTCAGGGATGGCAACGCATTTGAGGTCTTAGGATTATAGTCTTGAGAATTCAAATGTGTATGGGTCTCAGATTCCACTTACCATCAGGTGGCCTGAGTGCTCGTGTGCCTTCTCCTTAACATAAAAAAAAATATAAAATGTAACTTAATTTCAGTCCTTAATTAGGTACAATATCTTGAAAAATACCCAAAAATAAACAGAACACAATGTTAATTGTCACCCAATAAGAATGCTCATAAATGACGTGATATCGAGTACTGAGTGTCGTACTGTTTAGTGATTGGCTCATTGTTCCCTCACCCTTTTTCCTTTTTTTTTGTATTAACTTTTTGTAATTACATCGCACTTTTTGGCAGAGACAACTGGCTAACACCTCGAGTTTAAATTATACTAATCAACCTTTTGGCACTTTTGGTGAAAATAAAATCACAAGCCAAAAACAGTACAACATTTTAAATGTACCCTTTTAGCAAGAAGTGTACTATAAAGTAAACTATTATTAAAATCACGTTTTCCGTTTTTAACAGCGAAACCCGGTTTCCTAAGTACCGGAAACTGATGACGGTGGGCGGAAGTGGCGTGCGGGCTTAGAAACCTTTTTCAGGTTTATTTATAAAAAATAAAATAGAGAGGTTACTTTAGGTCACGGGCAGCAGAGTCGTATTCCAATTTGTTTTAACCCTCTTAATCATATTGTTGAATAGTTTTTTTAGAGTACACGGAATAGTTTTTTTTTTAATGACAAGGAGACGGCACACGAGCACTCAGGCCACCTGATGTTAAGTACAATCTGAGACCCATAAACCTTTTAATTGTCTAAACTATAATCTCAAGACTGCAATCCTAAGACCTCAAATGCGTTGCCAACCCTAAAGGACTAAGATAGCTATAGTCTGTACTTTTAGGTATTTAAAAAAGTGTAAACAAACCAAACCACGTGGCTCTGCTCATCAACCAATCCAAGCTGTTTGGTCGAGCTTTGACGTATCAGTGTTCTGCTCCTATTGGCTGACAAACTGTCATCTGTCAATGTCACGTGTTTTTTTTTGTTTACACTTTTTTAAATACCTAAAAGTACAGACTATAGCTAGCCTCTGCTAGTAATTTCACCGGTTGTCTTATCCCCACACCGGAACACAACAATGCAAACATTGCTGCTTGGCGGGTGGTTAATCATAGGTGGTAGGTATTGGAGTTAATTTTAATATTTGGTTGTGCTCCGGTAACTGGGCGTTTTCCAAAAAAAGTACCTTAACCTAAGGACAAAAATTAACAACGGTAATTTTTAGGGTTCCGGAGCCAAATGGCAAAAACGGAACCCTTATAATTTCGTCATGTCCGTCTGTCCGTCTGTCCGTCTGTGCGTCCGTCCGTCCGTCTGTCCGTCTGTATGTCACAGCCATTTTACTCAGAGCCTATTGGCACTATATAAATGAAATTTGGAGGATAGATGTATTCTATGAACCGCTATACAATGATGGGACGAAAAAAGTTTTTTTGAGTTACATCAGCGTGTGGAGTATTTTTTGATAGGGCTTCCAAAATGATACAGAGGTTTTTAAGTGCTTTTTTACGTAAGTGAACAGTTGGCGAGATATACGCTTCTACAGTCGTAAAAATTCTGTCCGGGTGGGTAGCTTTTGAACTGTTAAATAGAACATTCTAATAAAAATTACAGTAGTAGAACATACGAAATACTTCCAACCAAAATTGTTTTGAACACGATACGCTGTGTATTTTTTGAGATTTTAATTTAAAAAAAAAGAATTTCAACCATGAACGTTCATCCCAGCTACGGAACCCTTCACTGTGCGTGGTCCGACATGCACTTGGCCGGTCTTATTTATTACGTCACGTCATTATTAACTGCATGTATTTATATTTAGTCTATATATAAATAGTTTTAATTTCAAAATTTTAATAATTTAATTATTTCTTGTGTTTGTTTAGTTTGAGCTCTAAACGAATTAGTTTACACCGCCTGCCATTAATTTGTGTCCTCAGTTATTTCTCTTACAAGGTTGTCTGGAAGAGATCGCTTTTTATTTTCGCCTGATGTATACCTATGATTCTAATGATCTGTTTTTTTGGTGTTAAATAGAGAGTATTTGTATTGTATTAGTCACATATAGTGTTCGCATTGTTGTGTTCCGGTGTGGGGATATGACGACCGATCAAATTACTAGTATAGAGGCATTCCATCTTAGTCCTCAGGGTTGGCAACGCATTTGAGGTCTTAGGATTATAGTGTTGAGAATTCAAATGTCTATGGGTCTCAGATTCCGCTTACCATCAGGTGACCTGAGTGCTTGTGTGCCTTCTCATTAAAATAAAAAAAAAATATATATATATATACTGCCCTAATAAGCCAAAAGGCGGTATTTCAAATTAAATAAGCATAGCAGATTATAATTTTGATGACGCAGACACTTGCATTATGTCCGAGGTTCACTCGTTTAATCATCCATATATTTCTGTACTAGCTTTTGCCCGCGACTCCGTCCGCGTAGAAGTCGTTTATCGCTACTCCATCGGGAACTGTACAACTTTCCAGGATACAAACTATCCTATGTTCTTTTCCGGGACTCAAACTATCTGTATATCAAATTTTATCTAAATCGGTTCAGCGGTTTAAGCGTGAAGAGGTAACAGACAGACAGACTGACAGACAGACACACTCGCATTTATAAGGGGATAGCTGTTACCCGCGACTTCGTCTGCGTAGAACTACTACTTCGTGTAAATTTGTTTGGACTGAATAGGCTCTGAAACTATAATGAAACGATTCTAATGAAGCCGGCACATTGAATTATTGAGATTAACATAGGTAGACTTTTCCTGACCCTGATCCCTGACTTAACTTAGTTTAATACGTTTTTGTATACGACATTTTTTGTTTTTCCTTCTTTGGTCAAAACATGTAGGTTTTGTGGACTCGATACTCGTGAGCACGCCACATACAGTTGCCCATGGGAGAAACAGTTTTTTTCTAAATGAACACCAGCTACTTTGAGTGTCTGTCCTTGAGCTTTGTTTATCGTCATAGCGAATGCTGCTTTCAGGGGAAATTGTACTCTTTTGAATTGGAATGGCAAATCGGTAGGGATTATTGGAATACGGGGAATTAACACTTCTTCTCCCTTTGCTGTTCCTGTCATAATTATTGCTCTCACAATATTGCGTCCCAGGTGTGTAATTTGTAGACGTGTGCCATTACACATTCTTGGTGCGTCAAGATTTCGCATCAACAGGACCGGGACACCTACTTTTAGCCTCAACTTATGGGAAGGCACCCCCGATAATTCTAAGGAGTTAAGAAATTCTACAGGGAACGATGTCACTTGCTCAGTGTCCATGACATTGTCTACGGACAGATACTGAACAAAATCACCTTCCACATCTGACATGATTTGTTCGTTGATCTGCCCCACTACTTCGTTTGTCGGTGCTAAAATTGCCCTTTCGCACAGCCATTGTCTGTTCTTCATATTGGTTGCAAGATCGGGATAGACGTTGTTCTTTAAGTCATCCATGTTACAGACAACATTACAAAATTCACGATTCAATGTAATCATTCCGTCACTATTTGTTTCCATACGGTCTTCTCCGATTTTCAGAAGAGCATCCGCATATTGCACCAATTGTGTATCACTGTGCAGTTGTACTCGCATATTTGTAGTCAGACAAAAATTTTTTACATGCACCCATAATGGAGACGCTTTCAAACATGCATTTATTTCATCTGCCGGCGTGCATCTAGTAATTACCGGCAGAGTCTGTCTAAAATCGCCAGCTAAAAGTACCACCATACCACCCATGATACTTTGGTTACTCTTAATATCTTTTATGGTCCGATCTAGTGCTTCTATCGCTCTTTTGTGGGACATGGTACATTCATCCCAAACCAACAGCTTACATTGCTGTAACATTCGTCCACGGTCACTATTTTTAGTAATGTTACAAACTGGCATTTCCTCATGAGCTAAGTTCAATGGCAGTTTAAGTACTGAATGTGCCGTTCGGCCACCATTAAGTAACGTAGCTGCTATTCCAGAAGAAGCTACAGCAACAGCAACTCCTTTATCTTTACGAATTTGGGCTAAAAGTAAATTTAAAAGAAATGTTTTACCCGTGCCTCCTGGCGCATCCAAAAAGAATAGACCACCTTCGCCACTTTCGATTTTTTGCACAACATTCTCAAAAACTAATCTTTGTTCTGGGTTTAGACGCGGAACAGACTGAGTTATTTGTTGTTGTAAAGAAGCAGCATCGTAACTCAATTCTCTTATTATATCACTGCAAACTTCCCCAGTTCTTTGCGGCCTGCTCAACCCAAAATCTGACAAATCTTTCCCAGTTATAGTTATGACTTGGTCTTCTATCTTTGTTAGGGCTTCATTAAAAATGAAATCATTGTATGTAACGTTTGGATTATGATGTTGTACTCTGTGTAAAATATCGTCGGCCATTTGAATTTTGTACCTTTCCCACAGTTGTTGAGGGTTTGAAAGCCCACATGTCGCTATTAGTATAGCAAAAAGCATTCTCACCTTGGCCGCTGATCTACATTGTGCAGCCTCTTCCAGTGTTATATTCCAATGATTGTCATCCTCCAATAATCCTCTTGCCTCACATGCCTCTCGAAATGTTGAAAATTCTTGATTGTTGTATTTTTTGAGATCATTGAAAGAGGTTGGCCCACGCACATGGTGTAGAAGCATCCTTAAACAAAAACATTCCATGTTAGTAACATGGACTGTGTAAACCCGTCCTAAGGCATCTCCAGATTTGACACCAGGCCAGTTCTGAACCGAAGTTCCTTGAATTCGGCGTTTCCAAGTTTTTCTGGTTGCGTCCCATGTGTAATATCTCGGTACCTCAGCATACATAAGAGTTCTTGCAAACTCATTTCTTATGCAAAGTTCAAAAAAAGCTGTAAGGGTGGTTTTTGGTCGAGTAGATAGTCGCTCGTGGAAATTATCTTCTGTAAAATAAACTCGTTCACCGTTCTCTAAGTGTACACTTAGATGTGTAACGGTGGGGTGCCTTTCGTGCAACGGGAACCCTAATAACCGCCACACGGCTTCGTTGCTGCTAACATAACGACCAGATTGATATGTATGTACTTCATTTACGCGATTTGCAAGCTCTGTGCTCCTAAAATTGAAAATAGCTTGGTCACTGCCTTTGTTAATATATTTGCAGATATATTTGATAGCGCGCACTGAACTGCAAGCCTCAACATTTATATGGGCGTTAAATATTTTTAATAGAATAGCGGAATAAGGGACCACCCAACTATTATCAATAGTGACGTAACTCCCATTTCGTAGTTTCACAGATGCCGTTCGACCTCCGTCTGCTGGTGCTCTTCTACGATAGAGTGGGTATCCGTTTTCACTGTGGACAGTGTCTTTGTGTAATTTGCGAGGAAATTTCTTTGTGCATTTTCCATCTTTCATGCAAGGGCACTGAGGATTTTCAGGTCCACATGGACCATGAATCATGTTTTTAACTATAATATCATGAAGTGTCTTGTCAGTGCTTGGATCGGGTATTTCTGCGCTGATAATATTATCAATTTGATCGGGTCTCAACTTGTCTTTTAACCACAATAATATGTGGACATGTGGTAGGCCACGCTTCTGCCACTCTATGGAATACATAAAGCAGATCACTTCTCCAAATATTCTGCCTTTGGAAATAACAGACATAAGTTTTTTAACTTTCAACCTAAAAACTCTTGCGACTACATCATGCCTATCAATCGCGCTATGACCCGGCATTAATTCATTTACTATTTCCGGCCATGCTGGGTTGCAAGTAAACGTAACGAATAAGTCAGGGCGACCATATGTACGTACATAAGCAAACGCATCCTGAGTATATTCGTGTAAGTACCTCGGACTATTTACAAATGAAGACGGTAAAATTATCATTCTACCAATATCATTTGGATTTAGATTAGCGTCATTCGCTACTGCGTCTTGAAGGTGGATATAATTTTCTGCTCTTAATTTAGTTTGATTTAATGTTATGTATCGTAATCGTTCACTTTCTACCTTAACGTACATATCAACATAAAACTGATTGGCCAGTTGCCTGCATCGTGATATAATATTAAAATCATTTTCTCTAATCATGATATGAAAGGCATAAAAGTCCATACATGATACCTTTTTGTTAGGCAAGGGCAGGCCAGTTACAGGATCGACTTGTGGAATTTGAAAGTGATACCCTTCTTGCCCTTTGCTAAATATTAGCGGATATTGTAACGCATCGTAAAATTTATGTGTATCCGGCACCCTAGTTAGTGTGTTATCACGGGCATGTAAAACTATATCACGGGAAGCAAACTGTTCACCACAAACCATGGCTGCGACTTCATTTATTAAAGGTGCATTATATCGTCTTTCGTGTTCCCCACTTGGTGTACGATCTGGGTGAATCACCAACTTATAATCATCTCCCGGCATTCTTTCTAAGGCTGTTGTGAAAGTGTTTATTAGGCGGTTATGTTCATGCAACATTCTCTGAATCTTTAAGACAATATCCTTTTCTACTAATTGAATGTTTTGACACCTGCGGTCAACCTCGTCGTTTTCATTTCCCATAAAATAAATCTGTAAAAATTTTGGTTGCTCATTATTTGTAGGAAGCAAAGAACCAATCCTATGATAGATTTGACCTTGGATTGTAAAAGTAGATGAAAACCCAGGCATAACCACCTCATTTTCTACACCAAATGACGTCATTTGAAAGCATGAATTATATTTCCTTATTTTGATTAAAAAACGCCGCGATTCGTTGTTATCACCTAAAAGTAAAGACTTCAATGGTTCCTCTGGTTCTCCAAGTATTGGAATTGAAACCTTGCCACCAGAACAACACATACCCGGAGTTTCTTCTTTCCACTTGAGTGCTTCACAATGTATACATTTTTTATCCATTCCACCTATGAGAAGTAATCGATGGTTATTATACTCAATCGATGGGTCATAATCAAAAGCAGCATTGTGGAATGCTCCCCATGTATACATTGTAAACGCATTTCTCCTTTCTGACTGCCGTTCAGCATTTAACACACGTCGTCTTTGGGATTCTTCTGGCATCTCTGCAGCTATCAATGATGCGTGTCGCTCAGCATCTAAAATCTGCCGAACCTGAGTCTGTTCATAGGTCTCGGCAGCTCTTTGCGTTGCGTGTCGCTCAGCATCTATAATCTGCCGGGCCTGAGTCTGTTCATAGGTTTCGGCAGCTCTTTGCGTTGCGTGTCGCTCAGCATCTAAAATCTTCCGGGCCTGAGTCTGTTCATAGGTCTCGGCAGCTCTTTGCGTTGCGTGTCGCTCAGCATCTAAAATCTGCCGGGCCTGAGTTTGTTCATAGGTCTCGGCAGCTCTTTGCGTTGCGTGTCGCTCAGCATCTAAAATCTGCCGGGCCTGAGTTTGTTCATAGGTCTCGGCAGCTCTTTGCGTTGCGTGTCGCTCAGCATCTAAAATCTGCCGGGCCTGAGTTTGTTCATAGGTCTCGGCAGCTCTTTGCGTTGCGTGTCGCTCAGCATCTAAAATCTGCCGGGCCTGAGTTTGTTCATAGGTCTCGGCAGCTCTTTGCGTTGCGTGTCGCTCAGCATCTAAAATCTGCCGGGCCTGAGTTTGTTCATAGGTCTCGGCAGCTCTTTGCGTTGCGTGTCGCTCAGCATCTAAAATCTGCCGGGCTTGAATTTGTTCATAGGTCTCGGCAGCTCTTTGCGTTGCGTGTCGCTCAGCATCTAAAATCTGCCGGGCCTGAGTTTGTTCATAGGTCTCGGCAGCTCTTTGCGTTGCGTGTCGCTCAGCATCTAAAATCTGCCGGGCCTGAGTTTGTTCATAGGTCTCGGCAGCTCTTTGCGTTGCGTGTCGCTCAGCATCTAAAATCTGCCGGGCCTGAGTTTGTTCATAGGTCTCGGCAGCTCTTTGCGTTGCGTGTCGCTCAGCATCTAAAATCTGCCGGGCCTGAGTTTGTTCATAGGTCTCGGCAGCTCTTTGCGTTGCGTGTCGCTCAGCATCTAAAATCTGCCGGGCCTGAGTTTGTTCATAGGTCTCGGCAGCTCTTTGCGTTGCGTGTCGCTCAGCATCTAAAATCTGCCGGGCCTGAGTTTGTTCATAGGTCTCGGCAGCTCTTTGCGTTGCGTGTCGCTCAGCATCTAAAATCTGCCGGGCCTGAGTTTGTTCATAGGTCTCGGCAGCTCTTTGCGTTGCGTGTCGCTCAGCATCTAAAATCTGCCGGGCCTGAGTTTGTTCATAGGTCTCGGCAGCTCTTTGCGTTGCGTGTCGCTCAGCATCTAAAATCTGCCGGGCCTGAGTTTGTTCATAGGTCTCGGCAGCTCTTTGCGTTGCGTGTCGCTCAGCATCTAAAATCTGCCGGGCCTGAGTCTGTTCATAGGTCTCGGCAGCTCTTTGCGTTGCGTGTCGCTCAGCATCTAAAATCTGCCGGGCCTGAGTCTGCTCCTCAGATTCTTGGGATCTAGCTACTTGCGCAGTTCGAGCTCTTTTAGAGCTACGCGCTAAATTAGATTTACGCTTGCGAGGCATATTACTTAACCAGTTACCTACCTAAAGTAATAAAAACAGGTAAGTACTTATGCAAAAAAAAATTCTTTAGCTGACAAAAAAATTTAGTTAAAGGTACTGAGTACGAAACTATACTTAAGGTAGGTACTTATACACATGAAATAAAACAAAAACAAAACGAATTGCTAAACTAAAACTAAATGTTAAAAAAAATATACTATCCACATGGAATAAAAACAAAATGAATCGATAAAATTATATGCGAAACTACTGGAACTATTTTATTCACAAAACAACATTACTTACCTATTAATACTCAATAAAAACTATGCTGACCTTCTTAGGTACCGTAACTACTTACTAAATGTGAAAAAACTTAAAAAAACCTGCCTAATAATCTACTACAATTTTATACCTATCCTAAAAAATGAATTAAAGTATTTATTTTACCTATTAACTATAATTCTACCTACTACTAACTTATGCTAAACTAATAATAACAACCAAAACAACTAAGTAAATAACACAAAATGCTTATCCAAGAAACCCTAAACACCAATGAAAACGTAAAGAAAGCGAATACGTTGCAGCTCAAAATTGTAGATATCGCATGCGTCCGCCAACGACGTCTGCCCTCACGTGTCTGCCCGTTCGGGTAAGCATACTTTGTGATCTACACTGGATATACGATACACAACTGCACTCTGCGTTTCCACCCGTATAATTCCGGGATCGGGATCGGGATCTGGATAAAAAGTACCCTATGTCCTTTCCCAAGGTTCCATCTATCTCTATACCAAAATTCATCAAAATCGGTTCAGCGGTTTAGGCGTGAAAAGGTAACAGACAGACAGACAGACAGACAGAGTTACTTTCGCATTTATAATATTAGTAGGGATTATTGTATTATTTATATGTTCTGGTGGTTGCCGGGTTAGAATAGTGCCACTCCATGTCTTCCCGTGGATGTCGTAAGAGGCGACTCAGGGAATAAGGGCTTGTAGTATTGTTAGGCGATGGGCTTGCAACCTGTCACTAATACACTAGTAAACTTCTTCGCCTACTTGTGCAAAACAAAATGTGGTTACAGAATTATCAACAAGTCTTTTTAGAGTTGTTGGTGTTTCTGTAGCTCTGCCTACCCCACTCTGGGAATAAAGGCGTGATGTTATGTATGTATGTGGGTAGTTATTTTTTGTGACGTAATGGATAAGTTACCGTTATTAATTTTAGTCCTTAACTATAGGTACTTTTTTGGAAAACACTCATCTACCGAAAAGCAGCAATGTTCATATTGTTGTGTTCCAGTGAAGGGATAAGATGTCTAAATCGGTCTATCCATTTAAGAGCTAACCATAGCTGGCCATTAACTCGTTAATCCGTTAATCGTTAATGAATGAAGTTAACATTTCGACTGACGGATTAACTTTTAAGTTTTTTTTAAAATGTTAATGGGCTCGTTGACTTCCGTTAAATTCCCTAAGTCTGTTAATCGTTAATCCAGTACCTACTATTTCCTAAAAAGATAAAGCGAGCACCGCGCCGCGCCGCGAAAAACACATTCAACCACGCTGTCAGACGAAAACTTCAACATTATTAATGTTAATGAAGAGGAATATCCACATTATGCCAGATTAATTAATTAATCACTCCAATTTTACACGCCTTTTTATGGTTCCTAACACAGGTTAAGATAACAGTATCTTCAAAATAATTAACGCAACGATAAAAAATGCAATTTTTATCACGTCATGTGAACGGATTAACGATTCAATTTCAATTCAAATTCAATCATTTATTCAGTAAATTGGCCACATGTGGGCTCTTTTACACGTCGTCGGAAATATGCAGTGAATCTACTAGCACTTCGCGAGACCATCATTGTCGAGAAGCGCCGCAAGAAACTCCAGCAGGCCTTTTTTTTAATAATAAAATACAATAATACTTAAAAATAAGTTATATTACATAGTAATAAATAAACACAAATGTAAGATAAATAACATTCAATTAAAATATTGACTAGGAGAACAACACAACGAGGTCTCTACGTCAGGAATATTACTATAATAACTAATTGGAAAAACAGGTCCGTGCAAGCGTGAACAGACCGGACCTCACAGACAGCACCCGTTTACGAGTATGACGCGTAGCAATCAAAGTTACATACCTAACATCACGCCTAATTCCCAGAGTGGGGTAGGCAGAGCTACAGAAATACCAACAACTCTTGAAAGATTTGGCTGATCGTTTTGTAACCACATTTTGCACAAACAGGCTAAGATGTTTACCAGTGTATTAGTGACAGGTTGCAAGCCCATCGCCTAACAGTACTAGAAGCCCTTATTCCCTTAGTCGCCTCTTACGACATCCACGGGAAGACATGAGGTGGCACTAGATTTCTAACCCGGCAACCACACGGGCTTTTTTAGTAACACAGCGATTAACGAAGTTAATTATTTGATTAACGGTACCCAACTCTGAGAGCTACCATGCCACAAACAGACTCACACGTTAAACTTATAATCCCTTGTTTCTCTAGGTTAAAAACTTACTGAACCTTAAAATAAACATTCGAAGTACAAACTCACGTTTAAATATCGATTGATTCCGATCTAGGCCAGATATCTAGGTTGTTCCTTATTTGTGCTGCCACTACAACGTGGTAATTTGAATACGAGAAAGCTATTGGATATTTGATAGTCACGAAGAATAACTACATTCAGAGTTATAAATAACTCATGTTGCTCACTCAATAAGCACGTGTTGTAGAAGTCGATTATCGCGGTTCCTTCGGGATAAAAAGTAAAGTAAGTAGCCTTGAAGATAAATCTATGTAAACTTCGGTCTTTCTCCTACCTACTAATGCCGTGCCCAACAGGGTTTCGTATGATCTTACGTACTTGCCTATTTGTATGTAAATAGTTTGTAAGTAGCATGGGATTTTTATGCAATAAAATATGAATATGAGTATAAATTTATATATATATATAGCAATATGAATATAATAAGTCTTATTCCACTAGTAGTAGTAGAATAGTGCCACTCCATGTCTCCCCGTCTACTCTTGCAAAATGTGGTTACAGAATTATCAATAAGTCTCTTTAGAGTTGTTGGTGTCTGTAGCTCTGCCTACCCCACTCTGGCGATGAAGGCGTGACGTTATGTATGTATATATTCCAGATTATATCTATATAATCTTTCTCTGTGTCCAAATTCATTAACAGCGTTTAAATTACATAACGGCATAACTATATGTTACGAGTAGGTAGCAACAGTTAATATTACATACCAATTAACGTATAAACTCGTGTAACAGTGACATTACTTGTTTTTGTTTATGATAAAGAGAAGGAATACAAGCACTCAGGCCACCTGATGGTAAGTGGAATCTGAGACCCATAGACATTTGAATTCTCAAGACTATAATCCTAAGACCTCAAATGTGTTGCCAACCCAGAGGACTAAGATGGAATGCCTCTATGCTAGTAATTTCACAGGTTGTGTTATCCCCACACCGGAACACAGCAATACGAACACTGTTGCTTGGCGGGTGGTTAATGGATGCACAGGGTCCACCACTAATTTATTCAACAAGCAATGTATTACACATTGAGCCAAGTCATGTCATGAATTACGGTTTGCCTCTAAACACTTCACTATACATGCATAGTACAAAACAAAGTCGCTTCCCGCTGTCTGTCCGTATGTACGAGTATGCTTATATGTTTAAACTACGCAACATTTCTGATGCAGTTTTTAGGGTTCCGTAGTCAAACTACTTAAAACCTTATAGTTTCGCCTTGTCCGCGCGTCCGTCCGCAGCCTAGCGCAAAAACTAAAAAAAATTCTAGTACTAAGGTACTAGAATTTTTTTAGGGTACTTTAGCTTTAAAGCGCTAATTTTTGTTAGACTCAAGTGCCCCCCCCCCATCTACAGCCAATCTAAATCTTCTAAATCTGAAAAAACTTTAATGAAAGAGCATATAACGAATTTTAAAGGAAAACTATCACGACTAAGTAGACATTATTGGTTCTTGAGATACAGGCGATTAAAGTGTTTATACCTACTAAAATCATCTAAGACGGCACCAATTGACTTTAAATAGAAAATTAGTTCCTATTACAATGTTGATTTTTATGTTTGTAGTACTTAACGGCCTCTTAAGAGGCCGTATACGAAATTTTGCCGATTTCGTCGATTTACCTGATTTTACAGGCGTGATTTTACTGTTGAAATACTTTAATTCTACAAATTTTAATGCGCAACACGAAAGATAATTTCAACTTTTAACGAATGTTTGAGCTACTTTTTTGTTTTTATTATTTGATACTGATTCATTGACCTGAAACCGGCGACTGTTTTGTGAATTTTGCTGTAAGAGGTTTAGAATATCACATATTCACAAATCGTTTTGACGTTTAAAAGGTATGTTTTTTTTTATTTATTACTGTAACCTTCATATATTTTTTTGGTGTAAAAAAATGATTAACTTGGTAACGTTTTACAGGAAATGGGCAAAACATTGTTTTTGATTACGACTACTTAAAACTATCGTTCATAAAATTAAAACAACAGTAATAAAGTTCAGTTCAAACCAATCCATTACTTTAAAAAAAAACATTTAAAAAATGAAAAAAAAATAGCAATATGTAATGTTTTAAAATAACCTAAACACTCAACAAATCTGAAAAAGTACCTCATTTATTTGTAAGTCAGTTATTCGATTAGAACTGAACTGATATTTCATGATGTGCATTCAAACTTATAGAATAGCAGTATTTTCACTGTAAAATCTCAAAAAGAAGCAAAGCCACCAAAATTTCGTGAAAGACCTCAATAGTATTGTGTCAAATATTTTCAATAAAATTATTCCTTTTTAGGGTTCCGTAGCCAAATGGCAAAAAACGGAACCCTTATAGATTCGTCATGTCTGTCCGTCTGTCCGTCCGTATGTCACAGCCACTTTATTCCGTAACTATAAGAGCTATACTGTGGAAACTTGGTAAGTAGATGTATTCGGTGAACCGCATTAAGATTTTCATACAAAAATAGAAAAAAAACAATAAATTTTTGGGGTTCCCCATACTTAGAACTGAAACTCAAAAATTTTTTTTTCATCAAACTCATACGTGTGGGGTATCTATGGATAGGTATTCAAAAATGATATTGAGGTTTCTATTATAATTTTTTTCTAAACTGAATAGTTTGCGCGAGAGACGCTTCCAAAGTGGAAAAATGTGTGTCCCCCCCCCCGTAACTTCTAAAATAAGGGAATGATAAATGTAAAAATAATATATGATGTACATTACCATGCAAACTTCCACCGAAAATTGGTTTGAACGAGATCTAGTAAGTAGTTTTTTTTTAATACGTCATAAAAACATTGATCAAAGCTACAACGAACTTTTATATTATGTTACTTGCTGCTACGGAACCCTTCATGGGCGAGTCCGACTCGCACTTGGCCGCTTTTTCTATTTCTATTTCTATCATTTTCTCTCAGCGTAAACTATACTGCATAGCTAAGTCATAATAACCCCGCAAGAATACTTTTGCAAATGCGTTGCCAACCCTGAGGACTAAAAGGGAATGCCTCTATGCTAACAACTTCCCCGGTATCAATATAACGCTCAAAAGCTTTCACAAGCTCCGGTAACAAAGACTGATGTTAAAAACAATTAGCTGCCGGCCATTAACTTCCGCCGGACGTCCGCCATTGCTACCGGAAGCTCTGCCGATTAGTCTGTACGAGGGTGAATTATCATGTTTGGTTGTGACGTTTTGATTAGTTGAGCTTTTTATTAGACTAGTAAGCTTTCTTTGTATAAGTCATACCTTATCTTATTAGTTTCGGATACTGAAAATTCGGGCCGTTTTTCAGTGTTTTTCCATATACTAAATGACTTGTAACATTTTGATCTCTGGGGTAGGCAGAGCTACAGAAACACCAATAACTACAAAAAGACTTATTCCAGATTTTGCACAATCAGGCTAAGAATTTTACCAGTTTATTAGTGACAGGTTGCAAGCCCATCGCCTAACAGTAACAAGCCCTTATTCTCTCAGTCGCTTCTTACGAAATTCACGGGAAGACATGGAGTGGCACTATTCTAACCCGGCAACCACACGGCAGGGGGATATCAAAATAATTTTACATTAATTTCGTTGATAAATGCTCTAACCTAACACAACCTATTTTTTGGAACCGAACAGTTTCGATTTGGTAGGAGTCGTTGTTCTAACCTAACCACCTTCAACTTTCCTTTTACCAGAAAAAAAACTGCCACTGTCAGATGAAGGTATCCCGGAAATTAATTCTACGATGCCAAAATCGCGTCGTCTAATAAACGATGTTAATTCAAACTAAGGTACAACTCTACTATCAATTCCCTGTTGACTGAGCTTTGGGACTAAAGATATAAAAGCTCAACTGCCGAGCTTTTATCTTTAGTGAGTCAAAGCCCATTGAGAATGCGATTGCCGGGTATTGTTTAAGCTCAGTTAATTTCTATTCAAAGGTAAGTAGGTTAATTAATTGAAGCTTTTAATTAGCTTGCTGGATTAATATAGATCACTTGGGAGTTTGTTTGCTACTGAATATGCTGAACTAGTACGTACGCGTAGACTTACTTTTACACTTTATTTTTCAAAAATCCTTTCTTAGTGCACTTTTAGGATATTTAAGGAATAATCCCTTTAAATTGTAAGTCCCTACGTTCAGTGGTTTAAGCTGTGGCGACCTAGCGACATCTAGTGATAACTTGTAACAACCAACTCGACAGCGCCGCCAGCGTCAGACAGCGCAACTAAATCTGACAGTGCGCTACATCGCGCTAACGAAGTTTCTTCAGTCGGTTGACTATATACAACTTCCAACTTCATCCAAATGGACTTCGGTCCCCAGGCATAACAACCACCTAGAGAGATCTCTCTATTGTCCTCTCTCTTCCTACAAAGCCGACGAAAAATAAAGTGCCTACTATGTATAATCTTCTGTTTTCGGGATTTGCCATCGTCCCTTTCCACCCAGCCTTTACATATATGTATGTAAAGGCTGTATACATACTTTGTGTGGCCTGTAATAGGAGCAATAAATTGAGGGATCGTTTCCACACCACAAACATAACAACATTTATTCTACAACTTTTGAAAATAACTTATTGTGAACCAAATATTAATGAATTTAGATTTTCCAAGCAAGCAATGTATTGCAAAAACTACGAAGTTTGTAGGCTGACAGTGATGTCAACTAGATTATTGGATGGAGTACATTGAAAATGCCAAGTATTAAGTTTGTTTAAAAAAACCCAAATATTAAATTACATATTTTTTTAAAGTCGTAGAACTAATTTAATATTGCTACGTTTATAGAGTAGAAACAATCCCTCAATTTATTGCTCCTATTACAGGCCACACACTGTATATATAGTATATGTATGGATAAACATAATATACATAAGGAAATTCGCGTAACCTTAGAACCGACAATCACATGATACATCACGCCAACTTGAGTGATGTGTCATTTAAAACGTTCCCTCAGTGTAACAACTTTACTGTATTCATTATAAGAAGAAAAGGTTAATTTGTTTGTGTTTAATTCAACCTTGTTTATGAGAGTTGTGAAACAACGCCTAAATTGAACAAACTGTCAAAAAAAAACATACAAACCTAACTCAGGGCGGTGAGGTTTCTCTCTCACCACTATTCTTGAATGACTATGTTGCAGTTATTATGCAAAACTAAGTTTGTTTGTCCGTTTTTTAGGGTTTCATACCGCAAAAGTTGAAAATCGGAACCGTTCGTCCATCTGTCGTTGTTAAGACCCGGAACGCGTGGAGGTATCCAGTTGAAATTAAAACCAATATAAACCTTAAGTCTACAGTCCCTAGATGCTATCTCTCGATGGTGTCTCTGCTACACGTAACATGGGGATGTATTTTTTTTTCTCGTCTACCCTATAGTGTGGGGTCTAGTCTAGGTCTTTCAAAAATATTGTGGGTTTGTGACAACAATTTTTAGATCAAGAGATCCGTTTACGAAATATTAAGCTTTAAAGCTCTAATTTTTATTAGAGACAAGTGTTTTTTACACTAGCGGAGTCGGATAAAAAGTACCCTAAATATTTTGCGTCTCAGTGGTGTCCTTGACAAATCTCTTATCAGTTAAAACGTGCAGTTTTAAATAAAAGGCTTATCCGGTACCTACTCGTATCAGTGACGTATAGAGACCAAGAGTAAGATCCTTTTACTGTCCCGTATTTTTTACTGTAGTGTTTTAAAACAAGTATTGTTAAATTTAAACAAAAAGTACTCACCACTTTCACGCATCTGGTTCCTGAAACAAGTTAAAAACTCATTAGACTTTTCACTTTACACCGTAAATTAGTTACAAGGGAGTATGCGTCCGGCACAAGGTCCTATAATGCGCGGCATGTTAGTAAAAACTGCGCAGAAGTCGATTTTAGGGTCTCACCTGTGGTGAGAGCGGGGCGGGAGTCGCTTCTCACCTCCCGCCACCCCGCGCACGCGTCGCTGTTGCCTGGGAGTACAGTCGAAACTACCTACCTGCGCAGTAGCGGCCATGTTGGTTTATACTTACGTGCCGTGGATTATACCTGTGTATTCGTTTAAAATGGTTAAGCCTATAATGGTTAAGCTAATTTTTTTTTTCTTTATTTTTTTTTAAGTTAAGGAGGAGGCACACGAGCACTCAGGCCACCTGATCGTAAGTGGAATCTGAGACCCTTAGACATTTGAATTCTCAACACTATAATCCTAAGACCTCAAATGCGTTGCCAACCCTGAGGACTAAGATGGAATGCCTCTATGCTAGTAATATAAGCTTCTTGGGATAAACCTGTAGGAAGAGAGGGCAATAGAGAGATCTCTCTCCAGGCCGGTTATGCCTGGGGACCTAAGTCCTTTTTGATGAAGTTAGAAGTGGTATACAGGGTATTTTTTTAATAGGTGCACAAATTTTAATATTTGTTTCGCTATTGTTAATCAATAACACATGTTGTGTTATGTTTACTCTAGCTTAAAAAATATTAGAGATATTGCCGATTCAATGATTCCACTAACTTAACGATATTCATGGACCTTCTAATGACCCTCTAATGTGCGAGGAGAGGAGAGTGCTGTTAAATAAGTTATAAATGAAATTTCAAATTTAGAATATCAGCAGGAGGGGCTTGTTGTCTGATAAGCTGTACATGAAATTTCAAATTTCGAATATCAATACAGTGTATCGCATACCTACAGCTTGACAACCCATGTCATCATTTCTAGTGTGACTTTTGTGTCCACACGAGAAGGTAAAAGAGAGATAATTTGCAACAAAAAAAAATATGTTTTTTTCAACTCGTTTTATTGTCGTAATATATTATATTAACGATACAAAATCATATGTTATAATTTGTGAACTGATAAAAAAATACCCTGTGTAAGTCAACCGACAGAAGAAACTTCGTTAGCGCGACGTAGCGCACTGTCAGATTTAGTTGCGCTGTCTGACGCTGGCGGCGCTGTCGAGTTGGTTGTTACAAGTTGTCACTAGATGTCGCTAGGTCGCCACAAACCGATTATGTTTTACATCAATCTAGTTTACCTGCCAACTTTTACGATATTGATAGGTATTCCTGGAGTTCTAATTGTACACGGTAATATCAAAGATGATATCGTTATTACCGTGTTGAACCCCAGAATATTTTCGTATCGTCAATGTAACAATAGCTCTTATATACTTCTCAGTAATGGCAGCTGATTTAAAAATAATGCGATAGCAAATGCCATATAGGCCCTAATTCAAATCTAACGCTTAATGGTCGTATTCTATTTCTTCATAACGATAACACGAAATAGAAAAAATGTAAAAGCTTGCAGTATAAAAATCAACCGTTCAAACAAAACCTTTATTGAACGTTCCCGGCTTAACCCGATTTGTGCTGACGTGATCTCGTGATAAATGTCGTCCTATGAAATATCGACGGAGAAGACACGTTAGATAGTTTACGTCTCTAGGGATAGCAAGTTTTGGACGTTTTCTATACATACATAGCATCACGCCTTCATTCCCAGAGTGGGGTAGCCAGAGCTACAGAAATACCGACAACTCTAAAAAAAGTCCTTGATAATTGTCTAATTACATTTTGCACAAATAAGTAATGTTTACCAGTGTATTAGTGACAGGTTGCAAGCCCATCGCCTACAGTAGTACAAGCCTTTATTCCCTTAGTCGCCTCTTACGACATCCACGGGAAGACATACATACTTACATAACGTCACGCCTTAATTCCCAGAGTGGGGTAGGCAGAGCTACAGAAATACCAACCACTCTGGAAAGACTGTTTGATAATTCTGTAACCACATTTTGCACAATCAGGCCAAGAAGCATCCACGGGAAGACATGGAGTGGCACTATTCTAACCCGGCAACAAACAATAAATAAATAAAACAATAAAATACTGCATTTATGGATTTTAGGAAAATTACTTTGCCTTATCCAGAAATCTAAAACAATAAAGTCATGGTTTATGATAGTGATTATTTAGACCGTAAAAAGAGTATTGTTTTGTGATGTTTGATCAGTTCGATTCCCGGTTAACGCCGACTAACTTTAAAAAGTCCATGGAAGCAATATTTATTGTTTTCAAATATAAAGTAAGTATTATTGTGTAGAATTTGGGTGTCCATCATTTCATCGAATGAATCATTTCATCAAATTTCATTTCATCGAACCCTATTTTCTGCTAAAACCATAATGTTTTTAGGGTATCTTAAACATATAACCTAACCTAACTTACGTAACTAATGTTTAATATACCCTAAAAACATAATGGTTTCAGCAGAAAATAGCGTTTGATGAAATGAAATTCGACGAAATGATACATTCAATGAAGTGAAAAAACCGCTGGTAAATAACTAGCATAGAGGCATTCCATCTTAGTCCTCAGGGTTGGCAACGCATTTGCAGTCTTGTGAATGCGAATGTCTATGGGTCACAGTTTCCACTTACCATCAGGTGGCCTGTGTGCTCGTTTGCCTACTCGATGACAAAAAAAAGTGAAATTCGATAAAGTGATGATTTACCGTAGAATTAGCTATTTCCAATGTGTGGTTGTCGGGTTAGAATAGTACCACTCCATGTCTTCCTGTGGATGTCGTAAGAAGCGACTAAGGGAATAAGGGCTTGTAGTGCTGTTAGGCGATGGGCTTGCAACCTGTCACTAATACACTGGTAAACATCTTAGCCTACTTCTGCAAAATGTGGTTACAGAATTACTACAAGTCTTTTTAGATTTGTTGGTATTTCTGTAGCTCTGCCTACCCCACTCTGGGAATTAAGGCGTGATGTTATGTATGTAATATATAATGTTATAAATGTTTAGCTGTAGAAATATTAGTTTAAATACATGTAGTGCACGAGCTTGTAGTCTTGCCTATTTCTCGTACAGTTTCCTTAATCATGGTCAGGTTAAATGGAAGAGATCCTTTACGAACCTTTTTTTGAACGTTAATCTTAAGTCTACGTACGACCATAATTGTTTTTGTTTTGTGTAATAAAAAAATTACATACATAAAGGTTGCTTGAAAAGGTACTTTGTTAAATCTATAACCTCTTATTACCTTTTACAACCTCTCTTCAAAGTTTAACTATTCAATACAAAGGCAACTCAGGAACTAACGGAAGGCTTTCACGGGTGTTTACAGCATAATTAAACTAGGGCTTTGGATAGCAAAATATGCGATAAACTAACGCTACGTTTACGTTGTGGTGGGGGATGAACTATATACATAAATAACATCACGTCTTCATTCCCAGAGTGGGGTAGGCAGAGCTACAGAAATACCAACAACTCCAAAAATGCTTGTTGGCAATTCTGTAACCACATTTTGCACCAATAGGCATGTTGTAGGCATGTTGTAAGAGGCAACTAAAAAGGGAATGAGGGCTTCAACTCGTACTGTTAGGCAATAGGCTTGCAACCTGCCACTAACACTGGTTAACATAAAGATGTTTCCGTAGTCAAACTAACTTAACGGTTTCGAAAAACTACACTGAGCATGGTGCGACATGCTCTTGCCGGTTTTTCTTCTTCGTCTACATCTTAAAAATAACACCTGTGAAAAAATTCAGCTTTCTAGGCCCAAAAGAAGTCAGATGTTCTCTTTTGTAGGGTTCCGTACCCAAAGGGTAAAAACGTGACCGACCCTATTACTGTTTCGGTATGGGGATAAGACAACCGGTGAAATTACTAGCATAGAGGCATTCCATTTTAATCCTCAGGGTTCAAAGTCAAAGTCAAAGTGTTTATTTGTAAACATAGGTAGAAACTAAAACAGAAACTATAAAATTATGGTGAACACTATGTTTTACACGGCGTACAAAAACATGATGAGAATTATAGTTTCTCGAACATTATATCCTACACTACTATTATACCAAGCTATACAACAATGACAATATTATATTAAGAAAAAATATCGAATATTATACTGTGTCAAAATAACCCTTCGTACGCGAGTCCGACTCGCACTTGACCGGTTTATATGTATAGAATATCAGTCATAAAAAGAAGTTACATAAACTCTTGAGGAACCATAACTTGAGTCCAGTCAATATAATACGTAAACTAGGTATAAACATCAAAGTTCCAGAAAATTCCGGCTTAGCTGAAACATTCCCTTGTATTTGAAATGAACTTGATAAACTTTTAATCTTGTATCCCGAAGTACGGAATGATAAATATCTAGGTCAGTGAAAATATCCGAGAATGATTGGAAAGTCCCTGAGGTTTAACAAAAATGCGGTCAAGTGTGAGTCAGACTAACGTACTGAGGGTTTCAGCATATAACACAGTATGGATGTGAAATAAATGGAAGAATACGAGTTTGGAAGATGACGATTCTGGAATATGACCAGGGCCTCTATTCAGGTGCGTTAAAACGATATCGTGTTTGACACGTTTAAGAATCGTTTATGTCACGGTCGCCATTATTGTAAATGACATAAGAGTTATAAAAACGTTGACAATACGGAAACAGGTCAAAAACGATATCGTTATAACGCAGTTGAATAGAGGCCCAGTTAGGAAATTGTCGAGGTTGGAAGATGACCAATTTGGAAGATGACAAATCACGAACAAATTGTATGTATTAGTGACAGGTTGCAAACCCACCGCCTAACAGTAGTACAAAATTTCCCTTATGATAGATAGGTGGGCGTTTTCCAAAAAAAGTGTACATCGTTAAAGACAAAAGTTAAGAAAATTTTACTTTTTCCATTTCGTCACGAAAATTAGCCATACATTTACATACGTTAATTTTCGTGTACACTTTTTTTGGAAAACGCCCACGTACTATTATATATTTGGGACATTGGATCACCGAGGATCTCTCTGATGATCTTAACGTGACGTGGAAGGATGACAATATAACCCTCTTTGAGGCTACGTTTCCACCAGAGCTTCATCATAAAATGAATATTTTCTGCAATTGCAAACATATTTGCAATTGGTAAACTGATCGTGACCTATGTCGATGTATGGAGACAACCGTTTTTCAATGGCAAAGTAAAAGTCGTCAATGTATTGCCTGTGCCTGCCCAAGTGCAAGGATGACATGTGAAAATGAAGTGCCTGCATTCATAAATAATTTAATTTGAAACGGAATAAACTAGTGAACTTTTTTTGGCATTTATTGGCGAAGTAAACAAGTGGCGAACCGCAATTATTGATATAACGAATACGTGGATGCTTTAATTTAATTGGCGCAAAGTGTCAGTTTTGTCGGGAAAGGCAGGAAATTCTGCAGGCGCCTCAGGGAGTGGAGTGACGCAAAGAGTTTGCGACTTATTGTACTGATGTGAGCTGACCAGGACAAAGTCTGGTCCATAGTAACACCTAAGTTTTTGACGGTACGGAAAGTATACGGTTTCTGAAAAAAAGACTGTATGCCAAAAAAGTTATGCCAGATGAATGTAAACCGTTGCTGGGCTGTTACACAAGTAATTAAGTTAATTAGTGTGTATATAAACTGTTGATAAAATATGGGTAACGACCAAAAAGTTGGCCACGCTAACTCACTCGATTAAATTTTGTGTGAAACTTTTTCGTTGTGAGTTGTGACATGAAAATTAGCCATACATTTGTAGGGATACACAACGGAACTTTTTTCACTTTTGTTGTTTGTATGGTTAACTACGCTTAACTATGGTCCAACTATTTGGTCCTTACCCTATCCCCGTATGAAATTTACACGCTGTATAATCTGTATATTGATTTTCAATGGCAACCTTTCCATCCGCATCAAAATGTAACAAAATAACACGTGCAATTGAGTGCAAAATAATTGTATCACCTTTCACACGTCCGCGCCCGAACACTACGAGGCCAAATAAATTGGTTGTAATCCAATATGCGTGCGAACCGGTGGCCTCTTTTGTTACATGCACAATATAGGATTAACGACAATTATGTAGAGCTTTTGTCTATGTTGTCTGGACACGTATATAGCTTAGTTGGTAGTAAGTATGTATGTAAACCATTTATTGTTCAAAATTCTAAATTTTCAGTACAACGTTTACAGAATAGGAATGTGAACTACTCGTTCCTAGGATAAATAATTACTATGGGGACAGAACTCTCAAAAAGCTTATCCCATACTCAATAGTTTACCTGAAGCCATTAGCCATCTCTATCTAAGTATGTTTATCGTTGTCTAGTACCCATAGTACAAGCCTAGAGCTTAGTTTGGGACTAGGTCAATTTGTGTGAGATTGTCCCCTGATATTTGTGCCCTGATTACTGATTAGACGTGAACAAAACAAGAATAAATTCAAGAGACTATTAAAAAAGCATTAGTCTTTTGTAATCAGTAATACTAAACAGACATGATGTTATGTAAATAACATCATGTCTGTTTAGTATTACTGATTTTATGGACAGTATAGTTCCTACTATTATTTAATGTTAATGAATGCATTACCTAGAGACTGCCGTTCCCACAGTTAAACTGTAACTCCAGTTTTGTGGGGCAATGTTATTTTTTTATTATTAATCGTACTTATTAAATAAATACATACATACATACATAACTTCACGCCTTCATTCCCAGAGTGGAGTAGGCAGAGCTAGGTACAGAATACCAACAACTATAAAATTGTTGATAAGATAATTCTGTAACCACATTTTGCACAATCAGGCTAAGATGTTTACCAGTGTATTAGTGACAGGTTGCAAGCCCATCGCCTAACAGTAAGTACTACAAGCCCTTATTTCCTTAGTCGCCTCTCACGACATCCACGGGAAGACATGGAGTGGCACTATTCTAACCCGGCAAACACACGGGGCAAATAAATAAATAATAAAATAAAGACATTTTTGACTTGTACTTCCGAAGAGTCCTAGAAAATATCGATGGTTCTAGCATTTTTATACTGTCCCTAACTAGTGTATTATGCTGTGCCAATATGCGGATTCAGCAGGCAGAAGTTTGCCTTCTAGATGAAAATTATGTCCACTGGGTCATTCTTCAAATGTTTAACATGACTCCAATCCGTTTTCTGATTCATGAACGATATTGTGATTTATTCACCTTTTATAAGACTATGACTAAATGACACTGGGCTAAACATGTATATCGACATTTTATAATCATCAATATAAAATCACTAGGATGTGCCCCGAGGCCATTTTTAAAATAAAGTGTACCCTAGTAGGAAAATTAACAAAAGTTAACTTTATCAGTTTTGTGACGAACATTTGCCTTATTTGCTTCGCTATTGTTAAGCAATAACACATGTTGTGTTATTTTTGCTCTAGCTTAAAAAATATTAGAGATATTGCCGATTCAATGATTCCACTAACTCAACGATATTCATGGACCCTCTAATGCAGGGGTGCGAGGAGAGGGGAGTGTTGTTAAGTAAGTTAATAAATGAAATTTCAACTTTAGAATGTCAGTAGGAGAGGGGCTTGTTGTCTGATAAGCTGTACATGAAATTTCAAATTTCGAATATCAATACAGTGTATCGCATACCTACAGCTTGACAACCCATGTCATCATTTCTAGTGTGACTTTTGTGTCCACACGAGAAGGTAAAAGAGAGATAATTTGCAACAAAAAAATATTTTTTTTGAACCCGTTTTATTGTCGTAATATATTATATTAACGATACAAAATCGTATGTTAATATTTGTACACTGATAAAAAAATTAACATGTATGGTTAATTTCGTCACAAAACTGACAAGATTTAACGTTTCTTAATTTTCCTAACTAGGGTACACTTTATTTTGAAAATGCCCCCGAGTTAGCACTAACGTTCATATGCTCATGTTACATAAACTACTGTAAATAGTACAGCTGACATATTTAACACACGTGTAACTAATAAGTGGAAATTAAGCGACCAACTTTTTACATAAATTAAGTCGTGTTAATTCTTTGAAGTTGTTAAGGATATTATTCGATTATTAAAGAATTGGGTCAATTCGTTATTTATAACTTTTATAAGTTGGATAAATGTCGTCTGTTGCTAAGGCGACTCGGCAACCTTTAATTATGTATTTAAAGACGACATCGGGGTCACCTTACTGTAATTTCTTAGTACTTGCCTTAATATAAATAATGTTAAATTTGTCTTGTTTTTATATCTTGCGTTCTTTTATTTCTTTATCGATCATTGTGTGGTTGTCGGGTTAGAATAGTGCCACGCCATGTCTTCCCGTGGATGTCGTGAGAGGCGACTAAGGGAATAAAGGCTTGTAGTACTGTTAGACGATGGGCTTGCAACCTGTCACTAAGACAATGGTAAACTTCTTGGCCTGATTGTGCAAAATGTGGTTACAGAATAATCAGCTTTAGTCCTCAGGGTTAGCAGCGCATTGGGATTGCAGTCTTGGGATTGCAGTCTTGAGATTATACTCTTGAGAATTCAAATGGGTCTCAGATCCCACTTACCATCAGGTGATCTGTGCCACGAAAAACGTGGCAATTAATTATTCAGACCTGTACTCTCTCAATTTTCTTTTTCATTTTACCTTAATTGAATTTATTGGATTCATCTTGTCCGTCCTAAAAATAAGAGAAAAATAAAATATTCAAGTGAGGTAAAAATGGATTCACATTTTTAAACGTTGTCAATTTGTGTTACTATGTGTTAGCTACATACGTACATAACGTCACGCCTTCATTCCCAGAGTGGGGTAGCCAGAGCAACATAATACCAACAACTCTAAACTTGTTGATAATTCTGTAACCACATTTTTCATAGTCAGGCTAAGATGTTTACCAGTGTATTAGTGACAGGTTGCAAGCCCATCGCCTAACAGTACTACAAGCCCTTATTCCCTGAGTCGCCTCTTACGTCATCCACGGGAAGACATGGAGTGGCACTATTCTAACCCGGACACCACACGGGCTAACATCACACAAACATCATTTGAAAACCCGCGTTTTTTTCCGAAACTGTAAATAATTCTGGATTTATTTCAGGACCATCGTGTAGAACCCTATAGGTTAGGTTATTTTTATAAAAATCCTGATTTATTTGTGATACAGAAACAAACGAGGGTTGGCAATTGTCATCGATACGTTTCTCCCGTATAAAAAATTAGTAATTAGGGGTGCAATTTTTTAATCTCACCGTCGAAAGATGACCAACTTCAAAATCGAATTGTGCAGCGATCTTATGGCCGGCCTTTTGGGTTTGACATCATAACGCCTTTATCATATCAAACCCAAAAGCAAGGCCCGCCCGTAGTTAAAATCGCTGCATAAATTGATTTTAAAGTTAGTCATTTTTCGTCGTTGACCTTCAAAAATGCGCCCTTAGTCTATTATGGGCAGTTCATAATTTAGGCCGTTGTCGCCGTTGGAAAACTTCGCCACGCTTTTTAAACAAAGATGTTGCGATGTAACAAAAGCACATATTTCCTGCAGATACCTAAAGACACGGCGGCGGCAAAATGGAGTCGGTTTAATAATGGAGCTATTGATTGAATTCTAATTAAATCTTTCTTTAAAAAAATACCGCGTTCTAATTGGGCTACCCGCTTTGAAGCTATGAAGTTACCACAGAATAAAAACTAAAGGCATAGAAGGAGCCGTCAAACGAAAGCGTCAGATCTATACCAGCGTCGAAAATTTCAATATCAATGTTCAATAAATTATCGCTTGAATTTCATACGGGCATATGTTTAAACAACAGTTAATATACACATTAATTAACGTAAAAACCTGTGTAACAGCGACATTAGTTGTATTTTATTTTTTCTTACTAATTCATTCAGCAAGCAATGTATCACACATCGCGCCAATTAAATTAAATCATCTACGGTACACGTCATGTCATAAATTCGTGGCTGGCGTGAATACATTGATAACTTGTTGAAAAAGAATAAAGTCAAATTACTTCATTATTTTTTAAATATATGCAATTTGTCCTAAATGCAAATTTCACTAACTTTTCATCTCGACTTATCAACCTATTCACGCCATGCACGGAAATTACGGTTCGCCATTTGTTTAGTTCGCCAATAAAAGTCACAAAATAAAGATCACTAATAAAATGTATGCCGTTTAAAATTAAATTACTTATTAATCGTGGCAGTTCACCTGAAATTGGTACTTATTTTCCACATATCGTCGTTGCACTTGGATACAGGCATCTTGACATCTGATGGACGCTCTCACACTTCTTAAATTCATTTTTTAATAGGAAATTGCACGCTTTACATTGCTCCTAAGACAAACTTTAAAATATGTACAACGCTTCAATAATAAAATTTACTTACAAAATATCTTTCTCAAATTATTTGTATGATCGTTAACTACGTCTGGATTAAATATACATATGTTCTTGCTAAAACTAGCCGTACACACCAAGGTCACCAAGGTTGTAGATTAACTTATACAATATCTGCACACATAAACGTATTATTTATAGGCAACAGCGTGCATCAGTTTACGACCATATTTTAGCTTATAGAACTGTCTCATTTTGGCACACTGAATCCCAATAAATCTGAGCATATCAAATGTATGTTGCCTTTTATTTGATCTCTCCTTCTACGCCTTTATTTCTTATTCTATGATGCTTCACGTTAAATAAAACCCCGCAGTTTTTGTCGGGAAAAATGCTTTCTTTCATAGATAAAAGAGCGAGAAAAAATGCCAATACGCCGAACTTTTGTTGTTTGTTTTAGAGGGCGCCATTTTGCTTTCTTAAGGTATGCTCACATAAGGTTTCGACTTTGATGAAAGTAAAATACCAAATTTTATTAAGCTCAGTCAAAAGCTTTAGCTGTGAAAGCGTAATAACCAAACCATTAAACAAACAGAGTTACTGTCGCATTTCAATGGATATAGATCGATTTCTTTGTGTTAACTTTTTTGGTTGGGTTGCTTGGAGATTGAGTACCTCAAATAAAAAGGAACCCTTGTTGGATCACTTTGTTGTCCGTCCGTCCGTCCGTCGATCCGTTCGTCTGCCTGTCAAGACCCTCAGGAACGCGTGGAGGGAGGTATCATGTAGAAATTAAAACCATAATTATTATTCGATTATGATCTATGAGTTATGGTTTGGTTAGGTACTTACTTAGTAATTAAACTTGCGCGCCAAATCACCCCAGCTCAGTGTTGAGAAAACGAAGCGTTCTTATTGGCTAGCACGGATCTCATTCTCTGTGTTCTACATGTGCGTAAAGAAGACGCGAGATAACAAAACCGCTTAGGTGCGAGTGAGTCAACGCAACAGCAGCGATTGAAGCGCCCCCACGCCCGGGGTGAGGTGAAAACAAAACCGCGATTCGGCTGCAGCGAAAACTTTTTGATGCCGAAATTGAGTGACTTTAAAGTGTTATATTCCAACATTCATCAACAGTCATCACGCCGGCCGGCAAGTGTGGTTTAACGTTTATTTCCATGAACCAGGGATCGTTACCGGTATTCTGAGTACCGGTTTAAAATGAGGTATAACCGGTTATAATGGCATTTCACTATTTTTACCGCTAAAGCTCTGATTAGCGGTATAATCAATACCGGTATTCGAGTACATGATCGGTTTAGGCAACTGACAACAATACCTCTATTTGATACTTTACCCATAAAAAGCATTACCGGTAATACCTGTCAGTGTCAATATACTTGTTTATTTGTTTTCGTAAAAGTTTTTAAATCTATTATGTAAATCAAAATACACACAATCAATTTACTTATCCAGGTTCTAGTAGACACTAGTCAACCAGCCATGCACAATAATGTCATCGCGTGACGTACCCTGTTACACTTGGTATGCTTTAGTAATAATGTCAAATTGACGTCTTTTTTATCAGGTGCATTGAATAGCGGTATTGAATACCGGTACCTATTTAATATTGTAAATAGTGTATACATAGCGATAAAAACAAAAGCGGAATGACAACAATACCTCTAATTCGAATATAGGTATTATTTTTTTAGCGGTAATAATTTGACAATTTAAATACAGGTATTCAATAAAACTGGTTTTGCAATCCCTGCCATGAACTAATACGAAAGGTTCGTTTATGACGCTCGATATCTTATTTCAAGCCGCCCAAGTCCAGCCTCAACTCCAGTCCAGTCTCACTCCGGAGATGAGCACAAGAAACTCAATAAGGTACGTACATGTAGCATATAGCCATGAGAACAGATCGTTTTTCTCTTAGACCTAATTATGACAAACAACAAACAAAAACGAGAATTGTCATACAATTATACTCAACATAATCAAAAGTTACGGCCGTTGATGCCGCATAAACCGTAAATTTCGACACTCTCAAGAACCCATGGAACTAGAATCGAATTCGGCAAGAAGGTCTTACAGTAGGTACAAGTACAGGAGAAAATCCGAAAACCGTTAGGGGAAGATGGGGTGGCTTCGTACACTTTTTACTTTAAGAATTGTTAAAAAAAAACTAACCGCTGTTTTAAAATGAGATGAATGCTACTGTATCATTCATTTATTTGGCTATAATAATTGTGTATTACAGTTTGGATACAAAGCAACTGTGCCAAGATATAATCGTTTTCCCAAAAAATGGGAATCGTACGAAGCCACCCCACACGTGGGGTGACTTCGTACACTATTCGTTTTTCCCCAGGATTCATTGGATTTTCAGCTATCTCACCTGTTTCAGTCACCTTTCAGGCATATCTTACTCACCTGGTTTTGTAATTATAATTATTCTTGATACGCATTTTTTTAACTTACATGGGGTGCATTCGTACACAGTATGAAATTACATACATTTTGACTGTACGAAGGCACCCCAACCAGAACGATCCGAAAAGAAATAAGAAAGAAAAAAAACCGTTAAAGTAATCCCAAAAACATTATTTACAAATTAATGTCAAGCATCTAATTACACACTATACAAAAATATTTTTTCAAATTTGAGTAAAACTTATTAGAGACGGAAGTATTCAAAGGAGAACCGAAAATTACTTTCGGATCGCGAAATCACATATTAATTATTTCCGGCGAAATCTGCTGCCGCACTGCCATCACTTTTTAAGGGTAGCCTATGCATATGAGCGGCAGTGACGCATACAAATATGAACGCTTCAGCATGTTGGATAGTCAAGATATGACCACTGTACGAATGCTCCCAGTGTACGAAGCCACCCCATCTTCCCCTAATTAGTAGCTCCAAATATGTTTTTACGATTACTAACTCATTTGCAGTTGGTAAACTAATGGCGACCTATGTCGATGTATGGAGAGAACAGTTTTTCAACGGCAAAGTAAAGTTTGTCCGTCAATTTTTTTTAATCTTACGGAACCCTCAGCGCGCTAGTCCGACTCGCACTTGACCGGCTTTTTTAAACGGAAACAAGCTGAATATGGATAGAAACCGGCAAAGAAAATCGATTTTAGTTATATCAGTCCCAGTTAGGTTTATTCATGAATACGTATAATTCTAGTTTAATTAAGGAACATAAATTCTCGCCTGATTAAGTAATTAAGGCTCGACACTAAATTAATAATTAGTTCAACCAATTCATTTATGCCGGATTAGATTCAAGCTAACTGCGGTGAGATATTAATGTAATTTAGTGTAATAACACGTATCATAGAGACATTCCATCTTAGTACTTGGGGTTGCCAACAAATTTATTCATTTATTATATATTTGGGTCATACACACTCTTAAAAACAAAAGTTGTCTCTCCTGTGGTCAATAGTTAAGAGCTTGTGTGCATATAAGTTATGTTTTTATATGATAGGTCTAAAGCAGTCCTGGCGCCGTTTTTGCGGGTATGGGCTTAGCCAGAAAGTTAGGCCTTAAAAACGTTAACTTTCGGTGTGTCCACAGGAAAGACGGTGACCTAAATCTGTGTGTGACCCATTTATATTAAAACAATAAATATAGCGGCACATAAAATATACAGTGTGTGACATCCATAAGAACATAAATTGTAAGTAACTATAGCTTTAGATGCTGTGAACGGTTTTATCGAAAAAAACAAACGATTACGTTTTCTAATGGAGAGTTATTATTTTTTTAATTTTCTCGAGCAGCAATGTAATGCAAAGAGGCAAACGAGTTAGGGACAAAGCAATCACATTTTAGTGTCAGCTGTTGTTAGCTTTGTTACCGATACATTGCGTGGTGAATTAGTTAGTATGAAAAAAATACACATTATGTTAACAATACAATTTTTTTTATGTTAATTAGGATGCATATTAACTTTTGACAAAATATATGTTCGTATAGACGTATAAAGGGTAACTAACATATATTTTTTTCTTTTTTTCTTTTTATTGTAAATAGATTTTTACATAGTACCTTGGTCTAAATGTCGCCAAACTGTGAGACAGTTTGTTGGCGAACGATGCGCTCAAAAATCTAATACTACTTGTTAGGTACACACCTAGACACTAGTGCTTACTCATTAACTTAATTTACATTTCGGGTGCCAGAATGATGAAACTAACACTAAAACACTACCTATTCAATCATTGTAACAACCATCCCTACCAGGAAATGTCATCAGACAGTAATATTTGTTTAATTGTAGTTTTCAAGCAACCTATTAATATATAATTTATTTTTATCAAGTAACAGGGGGTATTTGTTGTAAATTTTGGGAGTCAAAAATTCTTTAGTTCTCTGTCCATAATAATTTTTAGCTGATGGTTAGAACAGTTCTCCTCTCCTTATAGACCTAGTACAATTGCCACTTTGCTTTCTAAGTTTAAAATTATCTGAATAGTGACTATCTAATACATTTAAGTAAACAACTTTAGAATGCACGGGTAGAATCTTGCAGATCGAAAATAATTTATCATTGGTATGTCTATACTTATCCCTAGTTTTTTTTGCTACTAAATATTTCATTCACTTATTTGTAAATGTCTAACTTGGTCCAGATACGTTTTAAAGGTAAGCCCATAGCAGCTCAATCCGTAGCTCAGCAAAGAGTCGGCAAGCGCGTGGACGACATATAGACGACATTATCAATACATGCAGTCGGGTCTTAAAAACTTGCTTTATGACAAACTTGTGGCTTCATGGGACCGCAGACATACATATTTGTTGTTAAACCTCCATGCATTCCAGAGAAAAAGGGTCCTGACAAACTCACAGACAGACGAACAAAAGTGATCCTATAAGGGTTCCGTTACTTCCTTATGGAACCCGAGAAGTTGACTCATGAAATCCCTTTCGATAAAGTGAAAATTCTGCATGATGAGTTCGTTGAAAGTTTCATTCTCAACGCTTTCATTCTCAAAGTGGGATAGGCAGAGCTACAACTGCAACAACTCTAAAAAGACTTGTTTATTCTGTCACCACATTTTGCACAAACAGGCCAAGATGTTTACCTGTGTATTAGTGACATTCCCTTAGTCGCCTCTCACGACATTCACGGGAAGACATGGAGTGGCACTATTTTATAGGTATACTAACGCGGCAATCTAACTTGAAAGTTGTTTCAATAGATAAGAGGTACCCTTCGGACCTTACATACCGCCTGTTATAACTTATAAGTGGGATTTTGAGCCTTCCAGCAAGGAAATAAAGTTCAGTAACCTTTGCTCTTAAATGCCATTTTCAAGTGTAAAACAAATAAAAATAACTTTAAGGTCATTAAAATAATGTAGTAAAATGCTTTGATTTTGTACCTCCTATGCACACCTGGTCTCACGAGGTAATAATAGTTCAAAGCACCGTGTGAGCTAGCCTTAACGCATTTGTAAGTTGTTATTTCTGGAAACAAGTCGGGCACCAGCTTGTGCATAACTTGGCTGGAATAATATTATTACTGGAATAAATCAGTGTACCTTTGCGAATGATATTTGACACCGCACGTCTGTGGCAATTTTACCTTGGATTAATCAAACCAAATGGGTCAGAATAGTTATTTTCTCTTACATGCTCGGAAATGTTAACATTACTGTTGTAAAAACAGCTCGCGAATGTCTGAGTTCCAGGCCTCGGCCAAATTAAAAAAAAGGTTACCAATCGCAGCGCTGCGGCACCGAAACACGTCATGACGTAGAGCATTTTCAACTTTTTAAACCATGTTTGGACTAGGATAACTAACTCCAAACAGCCAAACACTCGTACAATTAAAGTTCTTCCATATTTTTTTAATTTTTAATATGTCAGACTAAAAAGGTTAACCTTTTAAAAGTGTAACAAATAGTTTTACTATTTTTTAAACATATCGCGTTCATAAATGAAATAAATAGCCGAGATGACTTAGCGCGTAATTTTTTAATTTTAACCCATCATTTATTTAAATTACACTTATTAGATTTCAATTTTGTGTTTTTATTAAATGATGTATTTCATTGTTATTCTATGTAGTTATGAGGGATGTTAATGCGGATAGCGGTAAGTAATGATTTCTTTTATGGTATTTTTTGTACGGTGCATATTGTTTTTTTTTTTAATGGTAAAGAGAAGGCACCCGCGCACTCAGCCCACCTGATGGTAAGTGGAATCTGAGACCCATAGACATTAGAACTCTCGAGACTATAATCCTAAGACTTCAAATGCGTTGCCAACCCCGAGGACTAAGATGGAATGCCTATGCTAGTAATTTTACCGGTTCTCTTATCCCCACACCGGAACACAAACAATACGAACACTGTTGCTTGGCGGGTGGTTAATGGATAAGATGGTGGTAGCGATCCGGACGGACCCTGCATAGGGTCCTACCACCATTAAATTATTATCATTGGCAATTTAAATTTTATTTAGGTGTTTTTATATTTTCTGGCATTGTTCGAGAAAAGCACTATGCCTTGGCCGGGAAAGGCGGTTGCTGGACTCGTATATAGAAAGAAAGAAAGACAAAAAGAAAATCAGTCCGCACATACTTTTCTATAATTTTTATATTCTTATCTGCGTACATTATAAAGGTGCCGTCTCATATATGTCGAGCAATTCTAGACCACAATACTCATGAAATTCACATGCATAATACGAAGACACGGTGGCCTAGTTGGGAGTGACCCTGCCTCCGAAGCCAGCGGTCCTGGGTTCAAACCCGGTAAGGGCAGATATTTGTGTGAAGAGCACGAGTAATTGATGAGTTTTGGATGATTTCTATGTATTTAAGTGTTTATTTCTCTATATAAGTATGTTTATCGATGTCTAGTAACCATAGTACAAGTCTAGAGCTTAGTTTAGGACTAGGTCAATTTGTGTGAGATTGTACCGTGATATTTATTTGATATTTTAGTTTAATATAGTCTACTGGACCATAAATAGAACCGGTTGGCACCCCAGCTTCCTCCGAGTTCTTTCATCGATCACAGAGGTTAGGGTTCTGTTAGATACCTTTTTACACCACTCCAGAATCGAACCACGGACACTCCATTGGACAACACATGGCAATAATGAGCTGTCCGTGATCCAGAGTATCAAATGCTTTTATGAAATCTACATATACACACTACTACATACTTTTCACTTCTCTCGCTCTAAAATGACTTATAATAGCCATGTATAAGCGGACTAAAATGATGCATTTAATCCCTAGGGACTAAAGTGACATTTCACTCCCAGGGGTGAAAGTAGGTACTTTTTCTTTTTAATTTCGAAAAGAGTTACCATGACGTCACTAAGGTACTACTTATCCCTGTACCTAATACCCCAAAGACGTCATAAAGTACTTTTAATGTTTAAAAAATTTACCAGTTTCAAAAGGAATACCATAATTATATTTCAATATAATATAATTGGATTTATGTTTTCTACACAAGTTAGTCCATGGCCAGGTGACGTGCTGCAGTCATCTGCTTGAAAGAATCTCCCTGTTTACACCGTGCAACTTTCCGAGGCAACCGATAACAAAGCTCTTGTCGACACCTTTAACTCGGTCCAATCTTGGCTTACAGTCTCCCATGGTGCGTATATGCAATAGTTACAATGCTATTAGCATTGATCTCTTCACGATAGTCTGACCAGTTTTAAAACCAAAATACTGTCGGTGTTGTCTAATAATTAGGAAAAACATGTACATACTCTCGTTTTTTTTTTTTTTTTTTTTTTTTAAATATATATTTCAATTTCAATTTACGAATTAACTTTTTATTTTTTTTTATTAATTAATTCATTGTTTTGGTTAGGTGCTACTTGGATTGTTAATTAATGTGATAGTTAGTATTAATTCATCAATCAAGTTATGTACTCCGTAATTGTCTACTATATTAGAAGATATTACATTATCAATAAATAGTCTGTAAGTGTTTAATATATGTGATGTGGATGTACTTTTAAATCTTGTGAATCGTGTTTCGATGAAATGATAGACACCCCTCAAAAATCCTTTTAAAACCCTCCGAAAAACAACTTAACAATTAATCGACTTAACGAAATTCCAGGCGAAACTTTTATTCGCCCACAAATTATTGGGCAAACAAAACCTTTTCGCTCCGAAATCGCTTAAAACTTTCGCTTTGTCTCAGATAACTGGAATATTCCAGAACAGGGGAAAGTTAACGAATAAAATGCTTACAATAGGCTTTTTAACAAAATGGAATGACTTCGGATTCACTTATTGCCATTTCTTTCTTAAATTTAATATAATAACTGAGAAAGCCTTCCAGTTTTCAGGCAGAGGGATACGTAAGAAAAAAGTAGTGGAGATTTATATGAATTGACATGTTTAGTTTTTCTACCCCGTGTGGTTGCTGGGTTAGATGTCATGCCACTCCATGTCTTCCCGTGGATGTCGTAAGAGGAGACTAAGGGAATAAGGGCTTGTAGTACTGTTAGGCGATGGGCTTGCAACCTGTCACTAATACACTAGTAAACATCTTAGCCTGGTTGTGCAAAATGTGGATTCAGAATTTACAAACGTCTTTTTAGATTTATTGGTATTTCTATAGCTCTGCCTACCCCACTCTGGGAATGAAGGCGTGATGTTATGTATGTATGCATGTATTAGGACAGTATTATAATTTTGGAAGCGCATTTACTCACATAACTTAAAAAACACATCCACACGTTACGTGTAGGGACAGTACACAAATTTTATGTTTCAACATTTTATTTTATCACTTTATTGTCGTGACTTATACGTATACTTACATACATACATATAATCACGCCTTCATTCCCAGAGTGGGGTAGGCAGAGCTACAGAAATACCAACAACTCTAAAGACTTACTGATATTTCTGTAAACACATTTTGCACTAACAGGCTAAGAGGTTTACTAGTGTATTAGTGACAGGTTGCAAGCCCATCGCCTAACAGTACTACAAGCCCTTATTCCCTTAGTCGCCTCTTACGACATCCACGGGAAGACATGGAGTGGCACTATTCTAACCCAGCAACCACACGGAGCTATTTTACACTTAAACGCTAAATTTACACTTATACGTATATTCATGCTAAATTACAGCTTTCTAGTACTAAGAGACTGAGCTAGTTTGACTTCGGAACCCTAAAAATAGGCCAAGTTCTCACGGCTACCAAAAGCAGTGATATCTATAAAGGTGTCAAGTTTGGCATTAGATTGTGTATACAGTCACACAAATGTATTGCCACTTAATGCGTTTTGAGCCCTAACCTAAATTCATATATTTACAACTCTTTTTACGGTTAACCCCTATTTAATTTAGTTAAACAACCTTAAAAACATTCCAAGCACGTATAAAAAACCTTTTACATTTAACCTCTTTTAAATCGCTTTAATATATTTAAATACTGGCTGAATCGAGAATCTACCGAAAGCCATTTAGTTTTCAGAGAAAAAGTGACTTCTTAACGGCGTTCAAGTCTCGAACCCAAATATACTCAGTTCCATTTAAAAGCAATAAATTGTCAACCTAAAACCGTTTGCTTTAAGGTATGTTTTAGAGCAATTTCGGTGTGTACTTACGTTCTCATTAAATGAACGCTGATTTTTTTTACAAAGTATCAGCGCCCGCTTTATTTTAAAAGCATTTTTACAAACTTGGAATATCTTAACAGTAATTTATGTGAGTTTAAAATAAAACGGAACGATTATGAATTAACTGAAGACAAAAATATGTTTTCAGGCAGGTTTTGCTCTAAGTTGCTTCGAGCGTGAGGCAAAGGAACTTTTTAATAAAATAAAAAATGCCGAGACGAGTGCTGGTTCAATATAAATACGTTTAAATGTTTACTAGGTTACTTACTTTATTTTACCTTTTATAATTATGTCCTCGCTGCTGGGGTGATTGTTTTATGTGTTGGGGTGACCTCAAATGCGTTGCCAACCCTGAGGACTAAGATGGAATGCCTCTATGCTAGTAATTTCACCGGTTGTCTTATCCCCACACCGGAACACAACAATGCGAACATTGTTGCTTGGCGGCAGGTTAATGGATAAGATGGTGGTAGCTATCCGGACGGACCCTGCACAGGGTCCTACCACCACTAAATGTGCAATACAAGACTGTTATCACTGTCATTCACGTGTAAAATTTCCGCTTAGAAGTCGTTTATCGCTGCTTCCTCGGGAACTGTACAATTTTACGGAATAAAAGCTGACCTATGTCCTTCCGCGGAACTCAAACTATCTCCATACTAAATGTCATCTAATTCGGTTCAGCAGTTTAAGCTCGAAGAGGTAACAGACAGACAGACACGCATTTATAATATTAGTATGAATACGTACTGGGCATGGATTCTACACGGTAATAACGATATCGTCTTTGACGTGTTTCCGTATTGTCAACGTTTTGATAACTCTTATGTCAGTTACAATAATGGCGACTGTGACATAAACGATTCTTAAACGTGTCAAACACGATATCGTTATAACGCTGTTGAATAGAAGCCCAGGGCCTCTATTCAGGTGCGTTAAAACGATATCGTAACGTAACGATAACGTATTGTCAACGTTTTGATAACTCTTATGTCATTTACAATAATGGCGACTGTGACATAAACGATTCTTAAACGTGTCAAACACGATATCGTTTTAACGCACCTGAATATAGGCCCAGGAGCGCTATTCATAGCCATATTGCATTGAATTGATTCTAGATGATATCTAGAATAAGGTAAAAGATCACTATCACTACATAGGTAAAACGAAGTCGCATGCCTGTCCCTATATATGCTTAGATCTTTAAAACTACGCAACGGATTTTGATGCGGTTTCTTTTAGTAGATAGAGTGATTCAAGAGGAAGGTTTATATGTATAATATTTAAACCCGGAGCGAAGCCAGGGCGGGTTGCTAGTATTCTCATGAATTTATTGTATTTTAAATAGTAACAATATTTAAATATTTACTTTTTCATATCGAAATTGACAACACGTTGGCCTAATTGATAGTGACCCTGGCTACGTAGCTAGAAGTCCCGGGTTCAAATCCAGTGAGGGCAGATATTTGTGTGATGAGCGCGAATATTTGTTCCTGATTTGGGTGTTTTCTATGTATTTCTCTATATAAGTAAGTTTATCGTCGTCGTACCCATAGTACAAGCCTAGAGCTTAGTTTGGGACTACGTCAATTTGTGTAACATTGTTATTTTATTTATATACCAATATCAATATCAGACTGACAACGCTTTTAATCTAGTTGGTAGGACCCAAAGATTTGCCTGATGATCGCCAGTTGTTCCTAAGTCTTCAATGTTTTCTATGTATAAATAAAAAATATCACATAAGATAATGTCACATAAATTGACCTAGTTCCAAACTAAGCTCTAGGCTTGTACTATAGGTATGATGTCCTAGACAACCATAAACTGACTTATATAGAGAAATATATATTTAAATACATAGAAAACATCCAAGCCTCAGAAAAAATACTCGTGCTCATCACACAAATATCTGCCCTTACCGGGACTTGCCTTTGAACCCAGGACACAAGAACAAATATGTTTATTGTTATATAGTACCCATAGTACAGTCAAGGTAATAAATATGTATACACTTTAGCACCTTGTCACTTTAATCGCTGTGACAATTTCATATGGCAGTTTAAACATGACGTTAAATAGACAAGGTACTAAAGTGTATACATATTTATGACCTTGACTGTACAAGCCTAGAGCTTGGTTTGGGACTAGGTTATTTTAATATCATAATGCCAAGGTTATTGTCGCAATGTTTCACGCAGTTAAAATCCACAGTAATAGCTTGAAAACCAAATTCACAGTAATTCACATCTAATACAATCTTGTAACAGCAAAGGTGCACCTAGCTTTAGTACAGCCAGCGCCACAAGTAGCCACGTTAACAGAATCAAATACTCACCCCAACTCTTATACGTTAGAAAATAGAGTCGAGTTTTATACAACCTTGTAGTGTCCACTTTGCTGACTCTTTGTGTGGAGACTGTATAGTCGCTTAGCAAACGTAATTAAGTCAGTAAGGTCCGTAGGAACGCAGCGAAAACCTTTGACTTGGCTTGTTGGCTATTAAAAAGAAAGTTAGGTCGAGATCATGGAATAAAAGAGATGCGAATTAAAATTCTAGGGAAACTTTCTCGTCAGTGAAGTGTTTGTTAGCCAGGGCTCGGATACCGGTTAAATTTTCAAGCTGTTATTATGTACTTGCCTCAAAACCTTTTCATTTCGGTTCCGTTCGCATAAACCGGTTTTTTGAGCTCAAAACCGGTTAATCCAGACGCACGTCACGCCTGATAAACAAGCGCTGCTTAGTGTTTTAATTCATTTCTAAACTTTTAGTTCCTCGAATCGCTGGTCATGGATTAAACCGGTTAATTAAGGTTAAAATAAAGTTCTCAAAACGTTCGCGTCCCTTAAAAAAGTTCAAAACTAACCGGTACTAACCGGTATTTTTTAAACCGGTTCCGAGCCCTGTTGTTAGCCTGACAGTTTTTTCTGTCTAAGCCTCTTTTCCACTGATGAAAAATTAGATTGTGTCACAAGGGAGCAAAATAACATTTACGGCGAGGGCGTTCATTGAATCCTGAACGAAGCGAAGGATTCTAAAATAGAATTTAGAATAAGTGATGAAACAAATTTAATTCTTAATACTCTCTAAAAGTGCCGAAATTATCAAGTTTAACAAAAAAAAAATGTGGCACCAATACAAATAAAATCTACTATTTCACATCACCTTTCCTTGAACAGAAAAGTGCTACTTTGATCCCTCCTAGCAGGGAAGAAAAGTCCCCTTTCCGAATAGATGATGTGAATATATAAAAGATTCAGTAAGTAGGCCGCACGGGCACTTTTACACGTCAAAATTCTACCTGGATAGGTAACCTATAATTTTACGGCGTTTTATTTCATCCAAGGCTATGTTCTGCTGAAACCATGATGTAATTTAGGTTATCTCAAGCGTTCATTAGGTAAGATTAGGTAAGACTTTTAACTACCAAAATTAACTCGTGCGGCGAGAAATGATTTTTGATCAAATTAAAATTCTGCGTTCGGTCAAAGCCGGGTTTGATGCATTTTTCGAGAACTAACATGTTAAGTAATTAGGTTTCAACTAGGGAATGCAAATAACCGGTTAAATTCGGATATTAACCGGTTATTTTCATTCCCTACTTTCATCATCCAAATGTGTCTGATTCGCTGGCTCAGCCTTGCCTCACAAACATGCATACATGTTAGAAGCTGTAACTACGCGTAGCATTAAGTGATAGCTATAAGTGTAATTGAAACATAATTTAACATGTAAAATTTTATATTTTATTAATAAATTATCAAATTTAATTAAATTTTTCAAAATCGGAAGATTCATTTAAAGATGTGCTCCCCATCCACCCCACACTTGAGTTATATGGGTAATTTTTGAAGTTAAGTAAATGTATGAAAATTAGTATCTAAACTAAATTTAAATAGGATTTAATACTGAAAGGGTTTTTGAGAATCAGCCCCTAAGAGGGTTAAAAAAGTTTCACCTAAGAATAGTTTGTTTAGGGTTCCGGAGTCAACAACGAACCGTTATAGTTCCATATGTCCGTCTGTCCTTCTGTCCGCAGTTTAACTGAGAAACTCACGATACTAAAATCTGGAATTTCGCTGTACAATTAATTAAGCCGACCGTAAAGTGAAATCTTGTTTTGTACAGACCTCCTTCGCTATCATCCCAAAAGATACTTACGGAATGATTTGGCTGTCCGTACGTACCTAACAAATTAGTCCGTTAGTCCGTTTATTTGCTAACAGTCCTTCATAATTGTCCCGTCCCGTGCAGCGCTCTGCCTCTATTAGATTACCTAAGCCTCTAAACGTTTTTTGATGTCCTGGTACTTAAATTTATAAACGAACTATCCAACTATGTTTTTGGGATGTATGTATGTGTGTTTTTGTAAAGGCAAATGAGCACACAGGCCATCTGATGATATAACTGAAGCTATAAATATCAAGATTGCCATCTTATGATGACAATCTCAACTGTACCGATTAATTGCCAACCCTGAAGACCAATGGAATGTCTATATGTCTGCAATGTCTATATGCTAGACATTTTATCGGTTGTTTTACCCCCACACCGGAACACAAGAATGCGAACACTGTTTGGCGGTAGGTAAAAGTTAATGGTAGTAGCGATAGCGTATCGAAACTATATTTAATATGGTTGTCTTGCCTCGCCATAGGTAAGTATTAGTTCATTTTAATGCAAGTGCGAAAATTTTGACATTTTAATGGTGCTTAAAATACGGTCTGTTAAAATTGCCGCCATGTAATTAGTGTGACCCAGTCTTTTGTTTACGCAACGTATTTTACGCGTCGGTGTGGTCGCTCCCTTATACGAGTCCCGAGGTGTCTTGGCCCAAGCTGCAAGTAAGGGACAGCTTGAGACGAGTTAAAATGACAGTTCCGCACGTGCATGAAACTGAAATAAAGTTTATTGCATAATATATGAAACATTTCAAGGGGAAAAGCATGACCCTGCATCCTGAAGAAACCCTGTGTTACAGGACGCAGTTTCGTTCGGGATCACATAAAAAAAAAACCACTTAAGCCTATTTGTTAACAAATAACATTTACATTCTACTTATTTGCGTACTACAGAGTGAGTTCGTATCAAACGACATTTGCGAAAAAATATCAATACAACAAAAATAAATCAGTTTATTCAACTACTACGACGCAATTTTAGTTTTAATTGACACAGACTTTATAACATGGCCACGGCTGTGATTATTCAGCCAAATCAAAGAAGTTTTGTTTACCTATTCTAGTAATTTAATTACCTGCATCGTTTGCATCGTTTTTTCTTAACAGTGGTAAAAGTGCCCGAGCGGTCTACTTACTGAATAAACTTTTTTTTGGCAGTCTTGAGATAGTCATCGTAAGATGTCAATCTTAAGAATCATCAGTGCTCCATGTTATAAAAAATGGTAAAGGTTAAACGCGAACACGGAACAGAATTAGCTATTTATATTACGACAAAAGTATGCAAAGTTGCTACCGAATGATTTTGCTGTCCGTACGAACCTAACTAATTAGTCTGTAAGTCCGTTTATTTGCTAACAGTCCTCATAATTGTCCCGTCCCGTTCAGAGCTTTGTCCCAATTAGGTTAAGCCTCTAAACGTTTTCTGATTTCCTGGTACTTTAATTCATAATGCAGTTAATTGACCTTGTTTTGGCCTGAGGCATTCTATTAGGTAAAATCTTATTGCTTACATGTTGTCCACCTTACACTTGAATTGGGTAATGTTTTAAATTAAATAATGAACGTAATAATAAACTTGTCTCGGTTTAAATGCCCATCTAAAAGAGAGAAAGATTTAAGCAAACGTCAAACCATAGAACGTCAATCTTGAAACGGACATTTAAATCGAGATCTGTTTATTAATAAGTATATGAAAACTGGTATATAAAAAACAAACATTAATTTAAAAATAAAAAATGTCAGTTGAGTTTTAAAAACGTCTTTTTTATTAGACTTGTTAATTAAATAAAATTAACGAAAAGTATTTCTAATTATTAGACAGGTGTTTTTGACCCCTAGAGGGGTAAAGTGGGGTGAAAAATTATAAAGTCAATCATTTTAGAAGTTAAGTAAGTATAATGAAAACTGGTATTAACTTAAAAAAATAAAGAAATTATGTTTACAATTCACTAGTAATAGTAGGGATAATGAAAATAGGGTTAAAAAAAATCGGACTACAATAGGAGAGGACATATCGTAGTGCTGATGAAACTTCGTGGAGAGAAGTTCATTCCATAGTTCTGCCGTAATACCAAAGAAGGCGGCTAAATGCAATGTAGTAGTCGAAGCATTCTATACCCTATTGATAAACACATTAGATTTAAAATGCTTCTACTATTACTATGCAGTTAGGCGCCTTCTTCGGCATCACGGCAGAGTTTCACAGTACGAGAAAGGTTGAATCTTTGGAAACGGACTGTAGTTGGATTTTAATAGTTCCTTCCAGGTATGGATGAAGTTCACTTCGGTGATGAGTTGTTCGATAATAGAAGTGCTGTTGGCACTAAATATCACACAGGGTTTCCTAACTCAGGATGCAGGGTCGTGCTTATTCCCTTGAAATGTTTCATATATTATGCAATAAACTTTATATGATTTTCATTTTCATACACGCGCGGAACTGTCATTTAAACTCGTCTCGAGCTGTCCCTCACTTGCAGCACGGGCCAAGACACCTCGGGACTCGTATAAGGGAGCGACAACACCGACGCGTAAAATACGTTGCGTAAACAAAAGACTAGGTCACACTAATAACATGGCGGCAATTTTGACGGACCGTAATTTAAGCACCATTAAAATGACATACATTATATACATACATAAGATTACTTCTTCATTCCCGGAGTAGGCAGAGCTACAGAAATACCAAAAACTCTAAAAAGACTTGATTATAATTCAGTAACCTTCAGGCCAAGAAGTTTACCAGTGTATTAGTGACTGGTTGCAAGCCCATCGCCTAACAGTACTACAAGCCCTTATTGCCTTAGTCGCCTCTTACGACATCCACGGGAAGACATGGAGTGGCACTATTCTCACCCGGCGAACACGGAGGTAATATTTTTTTGGAGTTAATGTAAGAATTAAAAGAAATTGCACTGTCCTCTTTATAACAACATTTAAAATTACATTCATAAGCAAATCTAAAAAATAGTCTAAAGATATTTAGTTATGAATAACAAATAATGCCCCTATTTCTACATTGTCTTGACTCCTATCTCTTATTAAATAGTAAAGGCAGCCAAGTCGTAAACAACGCAATAGGGGTAAAACCTCTTAAAGTAAGAAAATAAATATGTCATTATGTTACGGTTCGTGGAACCGCACTAACACTTCGCCGCGTCCCTACGAGCAGATAGTGTGGCAACACTATCTCGACCAATCACGGGCGTCGTCAAGGCCTTCCGCCTACCATACTAAGCTTGCTGTCAACTAACGAGCATCAAAAAAGGGCAACAGCTCTCTTCATTGTAAAAAGTATCTGTTACAACCTTATAGTAATAAACTACGTGCTAAAACTCAAGATCTACATCATTTCCTTCGCCATCACCTCAACATATGGTGAAACCCGACGTGATCTGGAATTATCGCCGAAAATCAACATCGAGCAACATCACCGGCACGTGTCGTCGCATGCGCAACAAAGGAAAATCGGGACAAATTACAACAATCCAAGGTTCGAAGACATCGAGACTTCAACAGTAAATGCAGCAAGTGGAAAGCGCAGGAAGTATCGGTATATTTCGACATTTTCGACAGTCTGAACGCTCATAAGTTAAGTACGCCCAGTTTCAGTATACCTATCTTTCTAGCCTACGACGATCACGAATTCATGACTGCATCTTCATTGTTCCTTCTTTCTACCTGTGTGTTTGTTTGCGCGATATTCTTTGGTTTGCGCGTTACTAACGGTCGCATGTTAGCACGACTTTGTCCTTCGCGACAACATGACATGTCTTGGGTATCCTTCCAGATTGCATATCTTATTGGAGTCAGATAGCTACAATTTCATTTACGCCGTACAATAATGCGATATACATCATGATAAACGACAGCTATAAATATTTCATCTTCGCCGTACAATAATGCGATGATATTAATTACTAATTTTCTTTCAAGCTTATTTCAATAACACCGTACAATAACGTGTCTTAACTTTGTGTCTAATAACTAAAATTTCCTTGCAAGATTAATGCACAACATAGGAAAGTAATGTTCTAAGGTCTTTGAACCCTAGGTTGGCTTCTTGCTGTAAAAGCAAGCAACCTACATCTAAATAGCGAGTGAAACATTCTTGCCCTTTAATTAACAACACAGTTAAAGTCAAATATTCACTGGATTAACTTAAACATTCCAGCGCAGTGGGCTAACCCACTTGGATCCCACCGAGATACTGCTGCTGCTGGTGTCAGCTGGCTATCTGCATGCACACCCGCATCTTCGCGAGGACAATGGCTTCACTGCATGCGGACAGCTGATCTGAGTTTGTCGCTTGTAAACATACAGCGGCCAGTCTGGTTTGAGTTCAATTTTATTAAGTGCAACTATTCAATTCATTTTCGAGTGTGTTTTTTTTTTTTTTTTTTTACATAATATCAATATGGAAGATTTAAAAACTTTAGTTCGCAAACGTGGTGCAATTAAGAGTAGAGTAACAATATTCGAAAAATACATAATAACTATAAAACTTATACCATCCAGCAACTTCACCAAGCAAACTCTTAGCGAACTTCAGTTGAAGTCAACTCGCCTTCAAGAGCTGCTCGGTGAATTTGACAATATTCAAAACAAAATTGAATGCATATGTGATAACTTAGACGAACAAATAACAGAAAGAGATAAAATAGAAGAGGAGTTCATAACCCTAATTTCATTGGCACAATCAATAATTGAGGAACACCAACTGCCTATTGAGGCAGCTCGCTCTTCCTCAAGCGCAGGGCATACTAGTGTTAAAAATAAAGGCTCAGTCGAATCTGGTACATCACATCATGTCAAGTGTAACATTAAATTGCCAACCATTCAGTTGCCAGTTTTTGATGGAAGTTATTTAAAGTGGATGGAATTTCGCGACACCTTTGATTCATTAATAAACCATAATGATTCCATTCCAGCTATAAATAAGTTCCACTACCTGCGTTCTTCATTAGAGGGTGGAGCCTCGGTAGTGATCAAATCTTTAGAGTTCACATCAAGTAATTATCAAGTAGCATGGGAACTACTATGCGAGCGTTATAACAATGATAGAATTTTAATAAACAACCATGTTAAATCAATGTTTAACTTTGAAGCTATAACAAAGGAATCTCACAAGTCTCTAAGGTACATGATTGATTATTATTCTAAAAATTTGCGTGCTTTAAGTACACTTAAGGAGCCCACGCAGCATTGGGACACTTTAGTTATTTATATGATGTCATCAAAACTAGATGGCGCCACTAGTAGGAAGTGGGAAGAAAACAAAAATAACTTGAAATCATCACCATGTCTTAATGATTTCTTACAATTCTTGCGCAACCGTGCTGACGTTTTAGAAACGATACAATATAATACCCAAAAAAGTGACAAACAGTCATATGTTAAAGAAAATTATCCCAAACAGGTTAGGACTTTACTTAGTTCAACAAATTACAACAATATTAATTGCGTGTTTTGCAAACAAAAACATTTTAATCATGAGTGTGCTAAGTTCAAGGAACTGTCAGTGGATGTCAGGCAAAGTGAAGTTTCAAAGAACAATTTATGCAAAAATTGCCTACGCCCTGGCCATCACCACTCACGCTGCCGGCTTGGTCCCTGTAAGCTTTGCAAAGGAAAACACAATTCATTGTTGCATATAAATACGCCAGTACGCACTAGTGACACCACACAACCTAGTGATTATAACAATGGGGCTAGTAACCATGTAACAGCCACACCAGCATCGCTGTCATCATTTTTACCATGTCAAGTTCTGCTCTGTACAGCAGAGGTGCTTATTAATACTGGCAGCAATGAGATTGTCTGTGCAAAGGCTTTATTAGACAGCGGAAGCCAGTCTTCTTTCTTGACTGAAGGTTTAAAACAAAAACTAAATCTTGTTACTTATCAAAGAAACCCTGTGTCAATATCTGGTATTAATGATTCTAGATCTAGTACAGCAGAAATGTGTAACATACAAATCAAGTCTCGTGTCAGTTCCTACACAGCAAACGTGTCATGTCTCGTCATTCCAAAGATAACTTCACTACTGCCTAGTGTAGAAGTTGACACATCTCAATTCAAAATACCAAATAATATACAACTAGCGGATCCTAGTTTCTTCCGGCCCTCCGAAGTACAAATATTGTTGGGGGCTGACATCTTTTGGGACATAGTCAATTCCGAGCAAATTAAATTGGGACGAAACAAACCCACATTGCAAGAGTCAAAGTTAGGTTGGCTTGTAGCAGGCCCGACTGGTGGTAGCTCTAGTTCTACCACCCATTGCCATTTCTCACAAGAAATTCGTGACACATTAAGTAAATTTTGGGAAATTGAAGACATCCCGTCTCAACAAAAAATGCTTACTATTGAAGAAGAATTTTGCGAAACTCATTTTGTTGAAACAACTAAACGTTTGTCTAACGGTAGATTTTCAGTGTTACTGCCTCTGCGCGAGTCTCCAGAGGATGTCTTAGGCGATTCATATGAAATCGCGAAACGGCGTTTTTACAATTTAGAGCAAAGATTATCAAAAAATAATATGAAAAGTAACTATACGGAATTTATTCATGAATATGAGCGCCTGGGACATCTTGTTGAGATTCAAAGGCCACATTTTGGCTACTACATCCCACACCATGCTGTACTACGCGAGAATAGCGAGACAACGAAGCTTCGTGTCGTCTTTGACGCATCCTGTAAGAGTAAAAGTAATGTCTCTTTAAACGACATACAGATGGTGGGGCCTGTGGTCCAAGATGACTTGCTGTCTATTTTGTTGCGCTTTCGGCAGCATACATATGTAGTCACGGGGGACGTTGAGAAGATGTACCGCCAGGTTATGGTAAATGAATCTCAACGTCACCTGCAATTGATACTTTGGAGAGACGAGGAGTCGGAGCCACTAAAAACGTTACAATTAAATACAATAACTTATGGCACAGCGGCAGCTTCATTCATGAGTACTAGATGTTTAGTGCAGCTGGCCGACGAGTGCACGGATGAAACAATTGCTAATACAATTAGGCATGATTTTTATGTAGATGACCTTACTACAGGTTCCGATTCTAAGGCGGCTTTAACATCTACAATTAAAGGCGTAATTGACAAATTAAATGAAGCTTGCTTCCCACTAAGAAAATTTCGTACAAATACAACCGACATATTTGACGACATGCCTATTACAAATCAGGAACAAGACTTTTGCAAACAATCAACCATATTAGGCTTAAAATGGTCTCCAGCAAGCGATACTTTGCAATTTAACACAGAATTTAACGATGTTTCCAAAGTAACAAAGCGGAGCATTTTGTCAAGCTCATGTAAGATCTTTGACCCGTTAGGTATTCTGTCCGCCTGTACAATATTTCACAAAATACTTTTACAAAAGTTATGGCTTACAAAACTAAATTGGGATGACACCGTGCCCGACAATCTTGCGACATCATGGCACGAATTCATCCACGAATCTCGATATTTTACCGAGTTACAAATACCACGTCACGCGCTCTGTCCATCACCTAAAACTATAGAAATTCACTGCTTCACCGACGCTTCAAAGGACGCTTATGCTGCATGTCTATATTTAAAATCCATTGACAAACATGAAAACACTTCCATTCATCTTTTATGCGCTAAGGCCAAAGTTGCTCCTTTGAAGCCGGAGATGACAATACCACGTCTAGAGTTAATGGGAGCATTATTAGGTGCTCGGTTGCACACGAAGGTGAAGCAGGCCTTGAGAATCAACATCTCCAGGTCAGTATTCTGGACGGATTCTACCATTGTACTGGGCTGGTTGCAGACCCAGCCAAAGACTCTAAAAACATTTGTGTGCAATCGAATTGACGAAATTAGAGGGATGACAGACAAAAATGCGTGGCGCCATGTTCCAACAAATTTAAACCCAGCTGATCTAGCTTCGAGGGGGGTCAAACCAAGTCATATTGTTAACAATAAATTGTGGTGGTCAGGACCCTGTTTTCTACCAAACCCAGAAACAGAATGGCCTATTGCCAAATCCGGTGAGACTTATTTGCCAGAGACTGTTACTCGTAGTCTTACCATGCAATGTAATGAGGGTTTTGTACTATTTAACAAACATTCCAAGCTACATACATTGCAAAGGGTATTTGCATACGTTCTACGTTTCATAAATAACTGCAAAAAGGATAATACTAAATTGAATGGTGATTTAGGTGTCAATGAACTAAGGAATAGTTTGACCATGTTAGCTAAGATTGCGCAAATAGAATCATTTGAAAAGGACATAATTTCACTTAAAACTAATAAAACTCTGCACCGCAAATCTAAAATACTCGATCTTAATCCATTTTTTGATGATCAAGGCATACTTCGCGTAGGAGGACGTATTGACAACGCGCCGCATTGTCCCTATGAACAACGGCATCCTATATTAATCGACAGTAAACATATATTAACGAAACTTATATTTGAAGCAGAACATCTTCGTCAGCTTCACTGCGGTCCTCAACAACTCTTAAACACGGTGCGAGAACGCTTCTGGGCTACAGGTGGTAGAACCTTGGCCACAAGTACAGTGAACAAATGCATCAGATGTCAACGCTTTAAAGCTAATTTAGTAAGGCCTATAATGGGAGACTTGCCTACTCCTCGCGTCACTCCGGCTCCACCCTTTGAAACATGCGGTACCGATTTTGCCGGACCTTTCTTAATTGCCAACAAAAAGGGCCGTGGAGCCAAGACATCCAAATGTTACTTGTGCGTCTTTGTCTGTTTTTCGACAAAGGCCGTACACCTTGAGGTCGTAAGTGACCTCAGCACAAACGGCTTCATCATGTCTTTACGTAGGTTTGTCGCCCGTCGTGGCAAGCCACACAGTATATATTGCGACAATGGAAAAAACTTTGTAGGTGCCAAAAATGAATTGAATAGAATGCTAAAAACGTGTAGGCAACAAATCACACAGTCCGCATGCGATGAAGGTATTGTCTTTCACTTTTCACCAGCATACGCACCTAATTTCGGTGGGATATGGGAAGCTAGCGTTAAATCGGCTAAGTATCATTTAAAACGAATCGCAGGCAATACAAGCTTAACTTTTGAAGAATTAACCACACTTTTCACACAGATAGAGGCAGTCATGAATTCGCGTCCTTTAACGCCTCTATCGGCGGCTCCTTCAGACTTAAATCCTTTGACACCCGGGCACTTTCTTATTGGGCGTTCGTTGACTTCCTTGCCGTCTCCTGTCGCCGAAAAGGTCACTGTGAACCGATTTCAACAAATACAGCGATTGCAACAACACTTTTGGTCACGATGGACAAAGGATTATTTAAGCACCCTGCAACAACGAGTGAAGTGGAAGACCAATCAAGGAAAATTGAAGAAAGACGACTTGGTATTAATCATCGACGACCAATTACCCCCAATGAAGTGGAAATTGGGAAGAGTAGTCTGTCTATACCCTGGCCAGGACGGACAAGTAAGGGTCGTCAAGCTAAAAACGAAGACCGGCATAATCAAGAGAGCGGTGTGCAAGTTGGCACCGCTAGAAGGCGTTTGATAATCCCTTGAAAGCTACCCTTTCAAGAGGGGGGAGTATGTTACGGTTCGTGGAACCGCACTAACACTTCGCCGCGTCCCTACGAGCAGATAGTGTGGCAACACTATCTCGACCAATCACGGGCGTCGTCAAGGCCTTCCGCCTACCATACTAAGCTTGCTGTCAACTAACGAGCATCAAAAAAGGGCAACAGCTCTCTTCATTGTAAAAAGTATCTGTTACAACCTTATAGTAATAAACTACGTGCTAAAACTCAAGATCTACATCATTTCCTTCGCCATCACCTCAACACATTACGTTAAAAATATAAAATAAAATAAATAAATATCAGGGGACAATCTCACACAAATTGACCTAGTCCCAAACTAAGCTCTAGGCTTGTACTATGGGTACTAGACAACGATAAACATACTTATATAGAGAAATAAATACTTAGATACATAGATAACATCCAAGACTCAGAAACAAATATTCGCGCTCAACACACAAATATCTGCCCTTACCGGGAAAAGCGTTGTCAAACCAAGATGGATTAACAATGTAAAATAGAGACATTTGTAGTTTAATGAGTTGATCTTGATATTTTAAACTAAAAACTTGAATAAATAGAAAGACTCCTGTTTCCATCAAACTAACAAAACTAAAAGGATTTTGTAGTACCGCTCGTAAAGGGTTACTGCTGCCGAGGGGACCCTAAATAACTCAGCACCGGGTCGCTCTTAAAAGCACTTTTTAAACTCAAAACCTTTATCTAAAGATTGAGGTGTACCATGGCGACCGAACTCTACTCGGGTAAGTGTCTACATGACGGGTCTATTTCGTTAGGCCAAAATATTTTTGGTCAAATGTTTCATTTTCCTTTTCGTTTGACAACCCGCTTGGTTTTCTGTAACCGTAATAATTCAGGATGTTATAAAAGCTAACCTAACCTAACCTATAGGGTTCTCCACGATGGTACTAAAATAAATTCTGTAAAATATATATAACATTGGTTCGGGAAATGATGTATTTGACCAAAAATATTTTGGCCAAACGGCAGGCTCCCGTAGACGACACTATTAAATCAAAATTTGATAGTGTCGTCTATACATGTCAAATACCTCGCAACCCGATTTTTCAGGAGAAACCGAATTTCGCGTGTCAGGATGACGACTTGACAGATCGATTTTTGATGGCGTAGAGGTGTTCAAGCACACAGGCCATCTGATGGTAAGTGGGACGTGTGACCCATTGACATATGCATTCTCAAGATTACAATCTTAAGACCGCAAACGCGTTGCCAACCCCGAGGACTAATAAGGAATGCCTCTGAGCTAGTAATTTCACCAGTTGCCTTACACCGGAACACAACCATGCAAATACTGCTTGGTGGTAGGTTTTTTTTATGGAATAGGAGGCAAACGAGCAGACAGACCGCCTGATGGTAAGCGGATACCGTCACCCATAGACACCTGCAGCACCAGAGGAGCTACAGGTGCGTTGCCGGCCTTTTAAATGAGAGTACGCTCTTTTCTTGAAGGTTTGAGGGTCGTATCGGTCCGGAAATACCGCAGGCGACAGACCATTCCACAGTTTAGTTGTGCGTGGCAGGAAGTTCCGAGTAAAACGACGATACGTTAGCCTAGTTGGGAGTGACCCTGCCTTCGAAGCTAGGTGTCCTGGGTTCAAATCCCGGTAAGGGCAGATATTTGTGTGATGAGCACGAGTATTTGTTCCTGAGTCTTGGATGTTTTCTATGTATTTAAGTATATATTTCTCTATATAAGTAAGTTTATCGTTGTCTAGTACCCATAGTACACAAGCCTAGAGCTTAAATAGTTTGGGACTAGGTCAATTTGTGTGACATTGTCCTGTGATTTTTTTTATTTTTTTTTAAAAACGCACAGTTGTGGACTGTCAACCATCTAAATGATGGTGGTAGAAATTCTGTCACGTAGGACGAAGGCGGGGGGTTAATGGATAAGAAGGTTCGTTCCGGACGGACCCTGCACAGGGTCCTACCACCACTAATAGTTAGGTGTGTTTGTGGGGATCCTATCATTTAATAACCAATGTTTGATTTCACAATGATTCATTTCACAAACATATCATTTGTCAATCCGCGTTTTTTTCCGAAATTGTAAATAATTCTGGATTTATTTCAGGACCATCGTGTTGAATCACGGGTTAGGTTAGTTGTATAAAAATCCTGATATATTTGTAGTTACAGGGAAAAAAGCGGGTTAGCAAATAAATAGGTTGCGAAACGATGCATTTGTCAAAGATTTGTCGGCGAAAAGACAGATGGGTCATTCTACTTTTAAGCGCAGGTCGATTTTTTGACAAGTGCTCTTCAAATAATATTTTTATAACAACGTTAAAGTGCTCGGTTTTGTAATTTAATATTGAAATAGTTACACAACTTGGCTTACATTTAAAATTATCACTACATTTAAAAAGTCACTATAATTAACTTTAAAGTAGGTAACATAGTGGTCACGCATGTCCCCGCCATTTTTATGGAAAAAGTGTATTTACCGCTGTGTTACCCTTTTCCTGATAAAATATCAATAAATTTAAAGTGTTTTGTTTTGAACTATTAAATTTAGTTGTTCCAGTTTCAATATAAGTCAAATTTACGTAAAAAAAATGTCAAAAAATGCCTTTAATTTCACCAATGATTATTATGCGCTAAAAAGTAGAATGACCCAGATAACCGTTTTTCATTCATTAGGTACACAACACTAGTATCATTTTTGATACGCCATGCAAAGCTTAGTAATGGATCTCACGAAATGGAAAGAAAACAATATAGTCTAACGGCCGAACCCTATATTCAAACCGCGGACAGATAGCCTTACTTCGGATTAAAATGTGACACATTTTGTATGGGCAAGTGTCAAATTTCAACCCGAAGTAAGCCTTATCTATCCGCGGTTTGAATATAGGGTTCTGCCGTTAGACTACAAGGAGGGCGTCGGTGGCCTAGTGACTAAGGGGATTTACTCGTGATCGTAAGGTACCGAGTTCAATCCCGCGGTCACCATGTACCAATAACTTTTTCCAACTTAAGTAAATTACCCGAAGCTCTTACGGTGAATGAATAACATCGTGAGGAAGCCTGCATATATAAACAGGGCCTCTATCCAGGTGCGTTAAAACGATATCGTGTTTGACACGTTTAAGAATCGTTTATGTCACAGTCGCCATTATTGTAAATGACATAAGAGTTATCAAAACATTAACAATACGGAAACAGGTCAAAAACGATATCGTTATAACGCAGTTGAATAGAGGCCGAGCTGAGTGTTTAAGAGGGTAATTGCACAAAATTTTGTAAAGGGTTCGAAGCGTATCCGAAAAAATCCACCTGTAATATAAGAGAATACACAGAATTAAATTATCAGATTTTTGACAAAAAGACAAAAAAAGACACATTCTGTATGCAGCAAATGTCAAATTTTAACGAGACTTTTTGAATATAAGAACACAGGATCTGGGCCTATATTCAACTGCGTTATAACGATATCGTTTTTGAACTGTTTCCGTATTGTCAACGTTTTGATAACTCTTATGTCATTTACAATAATGGCGACTGTGACATAAACGATTCTTAAACGTGTAAAACACGATATCGTTTTAACGCACCTGAATAGAGGCCCAGACAGGTTACTGTTTTATATATATAAGAGATAGAAGTTGAAAATAAGATAGAGTTAAGTCTTGAGAAACTGCCTTTTAACTACATTACCATTTTCTTTAGAAAGGCAGCGAATAAAATGAAAAAATACGCCCTTAGGAACATAAAACGGATTCCCTAAACGTATTAATACTTGGATAAGTCCTTAAAACGGGTTAAACATTGATTTTAATATAATGGACGTCCAGGAAACGTGGCCATGAAAATGGCGTGGAATTTTATTAAGTCCTTTTATAAAAGCTGAACGGGAAATTTCGCATATTTTAGTGTTCCATGATTATTTATGCATTGGTGTTCAGTTGCAGTTAATAGTGACCCCGGCTTAGAAGCTAGGGCTCAAATGCCGGAAAGGGCAGATATTTTTGTGTGATGAGCACGAGTATTGGTTCCTGAGTCTTTGATGTTTTCTATGTATTTAGGTAAGTATATATTTCTCTATATAAGTATGTTTATCGTTGTCTAGTACCCAAAGTACAAGCCTAGATCTTAGTTTGGGACTAGGTCAATTGGTGTGACATTGTCCTGTTATTTATGATATTTATTTAAATAATCAAGACAATTTCGTTTAAACTATATTTTAATGATCAAAACGTTCAATTTTATCTACCTATATCTCAAATGGCGTTTTCGAGCAAAGGTAATTGAACTTAATTCCCTAGCTTACAAATTCCTACTTGCGGAAATCTCTCTGGATGTAGTTTGAAGACACTTTGGCCTAGTTGGGAGTGACCCTGCCTCCGAAGCCAGCGGTCCCGGGTTCAAATCCCGGTAAGGGCAGATATTTGTGTGATGAGCGCGAGTATTTGTTCCTGAGTCTTGGATGTTTTTTATGTATTTAAGTATTTATTTCTCTATCTAAGTATGTTTATCATTGTCTAGTACCCTTTTTTTATTTTAGTTTGATGGTACTTGTATATTATCTATTCTGTGGTATGGTGCGCCGTACGTGGATATATGTATAGTTTTTTTATATCCCTGTGGGCCGAGCACGCTGCCACGGGACAGTTTTTGACTCAAGCTCGGGACTATAATTCGTCTATTGCATATTGCAATGTATAAAGAACTAAGGTTTAAAATAAAAATGTGTTTTATGTGATTTAAGTCATTTTATTACCAAGCAACTATATCCCTGAGTGTCTGTCATTTTAATAATTTAATGATGACACTAGTTCAAGTTTGAGGTAATTTGACACTAAGTCCTGTGGCAGCGTGCTCGGCCCTCTGAATCTGTTAACTTTTCAGAATTTCTTTAATATCTAACATGTAGACAAGGTTAGGTTAGGTTAGGTTTGATAAATAAAAATCTTGAATAAGTCATAGCTTCCTAAAAAAATACATTATAACCACATTATGACTAAAATAATTATAAATAATTATGCCAGACAATATAGACCCGTAATTCTATTGCCGCTATAACAATCATACAACAAACGTGAATTTTGCCGTTTTTTGCTTGATATTAATAACGGCAAAAGGTAGACGCAATATACAACTAAATATTCTTACTCACTTTAAGAAATAATAATATTAATAAAAAAAAACCGTGTGGTTGCCGGGTTAGAATAGTCCCACTCCATGTCTTCCCGTGGATGTCGTAAGAGGCGACTAAGGGAATAAAGGCTAGTAGTACTGTTAGGCGATGGGCTTGCAACCTGTCACTAATACACTAGTAAACATCTTAGCCTGATTTTGCAAAATGTGGTTACAGAATTACCAACAAGTTTTTTTAAAGTTGTTGGTATTTCTAGAGCTCTGCCTACCCCACTCTGGGAATAAAGGCGTGACTTTATGTATGTATGTATGTACTTGCTGCTACGGAACCCTTCATGGGCGAGTCCGACTCGCACTTGGCCGCTTTTTTAAATTTTGTGTTATACAACAGTATGATGTAGCCAAACGCTGTTTTAATGGCCTTAACGCGTGGGTAGAGAAGCACTTCAAGCAAATAATTGTTTACGGCCCTTTGGTAAAAAAACTCTTTATTTGTATATGACCCTTTTTACCCAACTGTTTAAAAAGGATAATAAAATAAACATCACAGGATAATGTCACACAAATTGACCTAGTCTTAAACTAAGCTCTAGGCTTGTACTATAGGTACTGGACAACGATAAACATACATACATACATAACGTCACGCCTTCATTCCCAGAGTGGGGTAGGCAGAGCTACAGAAATACCAACAACTCTAAACAGACTTGTTGATAATTCTGTAACCACATTTTGCACAATCAAGCCAAGAAGTTTACTAGTGTATTAGTGACAGGTTGCAAGCCCATCGCCTAACAATACTACAAGCCCTTATTCCCTGAGTCGCCTCTTACGACATCCACGGGAAGACATGGAATGGCACTATTCTAACCCGGCAACCACACGGGCACCACGATAAACATCTATACTAATAATAATATTATAAATGTAAAAGTAACTCTGTTTCTGTTTATTTGTTACGCTTTCACGGATAAACCTTATGCTTCTAATCATAAAGTCGTATATGCTAGGATTTTTTAGCAAATGCGTCCTTTTAGCTAAGAAGGGTATATTGAGGTTGGATTCTGAAAACTCACATACGCTGTTGTCTAGATAATTAACGTGGATATAGATTATGTGACTTTTTTACTAGTGACTGCCCGCGACTTTAGCTGTATCCATACTAATATTACAAACATACATACATAACATCACGCCTTCATTCCCAGAGTGGGGTAGGCAGAGCTACAGAAATACCAACAGCACTTAAAAGACTTGTTAATAATTCTGTAACCACATTTTGCACAAGTAGGCTAAGATGGTAACCAGTGTATTAGTGACAAGTTGCAAGCCCATCGCTTAACAGTACTACAAGCCCTCATTCCCTTAGTCGCCTCATACGACATCCACGGGAAGACATGGAGTGGCACTATTCTAACCCGGAAACCACACGGGCGGCTTTAATCTTACTAATATTATAAATGTATAAGTAACTCTGTCTATCTCTCCGTCTGTTTGTTACGCTTTCACGGATAAACTTTTTGTAACGATCAATAAAGTCGTATATCCTAGGATTTTTCTAGCAAATGCGTCCTTTTTGCTAAGAAGGGTATATTGAAACTCGCCTACGCTGTTGTCTAGAGAATTAACGTGAATATGGATTATGTGATTTGTTTACTAGTGACTGCACGCGAGTTTGACTGTGTCCATTGTTATATTATAAATGTGAAAGTAACTCTGTCTGCTTGTTTCGCTTTCACAATTTAGATTAAATTTGGTACGGAGATAGATTGAGTCCCGGAAATGGATTTTTTGTCCCAAATATTGTGTAGATAAACTAGTTTATGCAACTGTACATAATAAAGCCTTAAAACACTCGTGTGATCCCCTTATATGCGATACACTGTATTGATATTCTAAATTTTAAATTTCATTTATTAACTTACTTAACAACACTCCCCTCTCCTCGCACCCCTGCATTAGAGGGTCCATGAATATCGTTAAGTTAGTGGAATCATTGCATCGGCATTATCTCTACTATTTTTTAAGCTAGAGTAAAAACACAACATGTGTTATTGATTAACAATAGCGAAGCAAATATTTAAAAAATGCACCTAGTAAAAAATTACCCTGTAGAGACCTATCACTACCTAGTACGCTAACGGCGTCTTTATTGTCTATATAAGTTTCCTTTTAATAGACGATAACTTCCTTGGAGTAAATTGAATGATATCCCGATATCCCCCAGGATAGCGTAAGGATGCTGAATGGACCTTGACACGTAATCAATACGAGATAAGACACTTTACTGAGCAAATTAGATAATACATAATAGCTAGGGGTCAAGGGCGTAACTAGGGTTGCCAACAGTACTATATTATATTATATTGAACTATACAGGGTGTCTCATTTAGATCGGTCAGTATGGGAAATTCTGAAACTATAACACATACGAAGATCTGTTCTTAGGAACCATGTCATCGACTTTAATAAGGAGAAAAACCGCATTCATATATTTAAAAACAACTTGTACTCAGCTCGGGAATCAAACCCGGTAGTTTTAAAAAAAAAACTACACTATTTCTATTTAGATATCGATAGTGTAGGTCTTAAGCAGTAAATGGTTCTATGAAACATGATGTCTAAAATTAATAAAATGGATTGTTTTCACATACTTTATTTTTTTTTAGTTGTTTTTCGATTCCGGAACTAAGTACAGGTTTTTTTTAAATTTATGAATGCGGTTTTTCTCCTTATTAAAATCGATGACATGGTTCCTAAGAACAGATCTTCGTATGTCTTACAGTTTCAGAATTTCCCATACTGACCGATGTAAATAGAAGGAGCCTTAAAACGAAAGCGTCAGAAGGTGAATTTTGAAGCTCGACGACGGAAAATTACTAACTTTAAAATCTATTTGTGCAGTGAGCGATTTAATCTGCGAGCGGGCCCACCTTTTGGATTCAATTTTATAACGCCTTTGATTGTTAAATCAAATGAATATTTATAGTTTTAAAATTATTTATTACGGACACAAATGCACCGTACAATGGCTGGGAAAAGAGAGATCGAGGGGAATAATGTTGCCATGGACAATATTAGGTTTTTTTTTATGAACAGCCAGTTTTTTTTTTAGATTAATTCGCTGAATAAATTGATTTTAAAGTCATATCCAAACATGGTTTTAAAAAGTTGAAAACACGGTACCGCCGAGGCCTGGAACTCACCTTCGCAGGCTGTTTTTACAACAGTAATGTTTAACATTTCCGAGCATATAGGAGAAAACATCTATTATCGGACTTGTTTATAGCCTAACCTATGGTGTGGACTTGTAATAAATATTGAAACGATAGGGCTTAGAGCTATTAAGGTCGTTATTTACGAGCTGTCTTTCACAGCTTTTTAGTGGTAGTTTATCTATTTTTTATGACAGAAGGACGAGTGCCTTTGAAAATGGCTTTCTTTGTGTTTGTAATTTCCGCGTTAAGCTTACTGTTTAGTATATTTATACTTTACATACATCGATGCTAATAATTATATAACTCGCTTCGCTCCGGATTAAAGTATTATGCATATAAACCTTCCTCTTCCATCACTCTATTTATTTAAAAAAACCGCATCAAAATTCGTTGCGTAGTTTTAAAGATTTAAGCATACATAGGGATATAGGGACAGAAAAAGCGACTTTGTTTTATATTATGTAGTGATGTTAACAAACAGTAACACAATCTCGGCTTTATGATTCAGTAATATACAGAACATGTATCATGCTGTTTTTTTTTTATTGTTTTATTGTTAGCAGTAAGCACAATGAATGCCACTATGCCAATGTCAAAAGTGAGGAAACAGGGCAGGATTTATAAATATAAGACACACGGAATTTGAAATTTGGATGAGGATCTGGGAAGTTGAGTCAAATAAATATTTATGGTTACATAAATAAGATAATTTTATATCATAACAATTAAGGAAAGAGGCCAACAGATAATAAATACTAGGGATATTTAAGGACAGTAAGCAGGATACAGATGTAGGTAAAGGAAACGTGTTATGTTATTGGGCCACCAACACCGTTAACCACAGATTACTAAATAAAACATATAATTTTAAATTTAAAAAAAAACATCCAAAAGAAGTAAGAGCGAGGCAGTTGTCATTTTATACGTATGTTAAATCCAATTGATATAAGAAACTGTTGAGCTAATAAGAATCGCGCACTAAGGGTTCCGTACATACATACTATCACGCCTTCATTCCCAGAGTGGGGTAGGCAGAGCTACAGAAATACCAACAACTGCAAAAAGAGTTACAGGCTAAGATGTTTACCAGTGTATTAGTGACAGGTTGCAAGCCCATCGCCTAACAGTACTACAAGCCCTTATTCCCTTAGTCGCCTCTTACGACATCCACGGGAAGATATGGAGTGGCACTATTCTAACCCGGCAACCACACGGCACGGGTTTCCGTACTAGCTTGTTTTTTTTGATCCGCTTTCAAATAGGTTCATTAGTTTCGGCGCTAAGATGCCACAAAACACAGATAAACGCATTGAACTTATAATACCACTTCTTTTTTGTTGGGGGTTAAAATTAAGGCTTCGGCTGAATTTCGAATTTCTTTCATTGTTGGAACAACATTCTTGAATCAAAATCAAAATCAAAAATCAAAATCAAAATATTTTATTGTTTAACTGTAGGTTTACATTTGAGATGTTACATTATTGTGTGTCAATTCCGCTACAGCCTACCATAAAATGGTGAACAATATTTGCCTTACACATTAAAAGCAGCAAAATGTCAAAACTATATATATTTAACAGTAATTATGACTAACAACATATTTTTCAAATTAATATCAAAAGTAACTATGACTAACAACATATTTTACAAATTATTTCATTAAATTTTTCCAGCATTTTCTAAAAGTTCTTGAACAGTGTAGAAAAGTTTACTCAATAGCCAGTTATGAATTATAGTTTTAAATCTATCATAATTATACAGTTTAAATGCGTCTGGGATTTTATTATAAATTTGTACAGCCATCCAGAACATACTTTTTGCAAATGTTGTTGTGCGATGAGAAGTAACCACTAATTTATGTTTATTTCTAAGATTAAAATGATGTTTGGCTGTTTCAAACAAATGAGGGTGTTTTTTTACAAATATGGAAATTTCTTTAATATATATACAAGCAAGAGGGAGTATTTTATAATATTCAAAAAGTTTTTGACAAGAATCTCTTTGAGAAATTCCACCAAGTGCCCTTAAGCAACGCTTCTGCATTCTAAATGCTTTTATAAAGTCGGTAGAATGCCCCCAGAATATAACACCATAACTTAACCTAGATTGCACAAACCCATAATAAGTTATCAATCCTGCTTCCAATGAAGAATTCCTTATAATACGTCTTAAAGGAAAAACATAGCGTGATAATTTACTGCAGAGGTCTTCTATATGTGGTTTCCAATTACAGTTACAATCAAGAATGAGTCCAAGAAACTTTACCTGCTTAACTTCTTCTACATTTGTGAATTTATAACATATATAATTAAGTGTAATGGAGTTTTTTGAATAGTATGGAATTGCATGACGTTTGTCTTTGATAAATTAATGTTTAAATCATTGTTATTAAGCCAATCGATAATATTATCAAGTGTATGGTTAACGTTACTTTCAAATTGTTCTGGTGATTTACACTTAACTATTGTGGTGCTGTCATCGGCATACAAAACCATTTTCTCTTCAATATAATGAGGGAGATCATTAATGCAAAAAATAAATAAAAGTGGCCCTAATATGCTATCTTTGAACAAGATATGTTCCTCTCAGAAATTCAATCGAGTTTTATCCCTCACAATAAATGTTTGTAATTTTGACATCACTCAAATACTCAAACGAAGCTTTTCTCATTAGTGTAAAAGCATTTAATTTGCATTTCTCTCGTAGATGGAGAAAAAAACTGCAGAATTTGTCGCTACGCTGAGAAGTATGCAACATCATTCACACGTTGGCCTAGTTGGGAGCGACCCTGGCTCCGAAGCTAGAGGTCCTGAGTTCAAGTCCCGGTAAGGGCAGATATTTTTGTGATGAGCGCGAATATTTGTTCCTGAGTCTTGGATGTTTTCTATATGTATTTAAGTATTTACTTATCTATTTGGGTATGTTTATCGTTGTCTAGTACCCATATTACAAACCTAGAGCTTAGTTTGGGGCTAGGTTAATTTGTGTGAGATTGTCTCCTGTTATATGTGTACGTATGTATCATCCGTCCAAAGGGAAGAAAAACCCTTTCCAGAAATACCGTCAGCAACAGAAGTAGCTACGCAACCGAAGAGCTCAAAATGATCTACACTTTAGTGGTCGTAGGACCCTGTACGGGTCCAGCCGGATCGCTACCACCATCTTATCCATTAACCAACTGCCAAGCAGTGTTTCTAATGTTGTGACCCGGTGTGGCAATAAGACAACCGGTGAACTTACTAGCATAACGCATTTGAGGATTGCAGTCTTGAGATTAGTCTTGAAAATTCAAATGTCTATGGGTCTCGGATTCCACTTACCATGAGGTGGCCTGAGACTCATGTGCCTTCCATTTGCCAACCTTGAGGACTAAGATGGATTGCCTCTATGCTAGTAATTCATCGGCTCTCTTATCCCCACACCGGAACACAATGTGAAAGCTGCTTAACGGTTGGTTAATGGATAAGATGGTGGTAGCGATCCGGACGGACCCCGCACAGGGTCCTGCCATCACTAAAACGATACGTCTCTAATTGAAAATCGAATTTATGCCACTTATATAATATTTGATTTAACGCGCACCTCCGTAGAAGTCGTTTATCGCTATTCCTTCGGGAACTGTCCAATTTTGCAGACTTAATACCGTAGAAATGAGAATGCAAATGTCTGTAGGTTGGGTTTTCATGGCTTTTGAAAACGAGTCACAATTGAAACATACATAACATCACGCCTTCATTCACTGAGTGGGGGCAGAGCTACAGAATACCAACAACTCTAAAAAACGCAATCACATGTTGCACAAGTAGGTTAAGATGTTTACCAGTGTATTTTTGATAGGTTGCAAGCAGTTGCAACAGTACTACAAGCCCTTATTCCCTTAGTCGCCTCTTACGACATCCACTGGAAGACATGGAGTGGTACTATTCTAACCCGGTAACCACAATTGAAACAAATAATTATTATTTTGTATAGCATTGTAAATGACAGCCGGCCTTATCAGTAATTACAAAGTTAATGGCATTTACAAGTAAATAATAAATGTGAAAGTATTTTGTTTGTTACGATTAAATGCATGAACAGATAATCGTGTTTTTTAGGGTTCCAAACCCAAAAACTATACTGTGGCTCATTTAGAACGGTCATTATGGGATAGTCTGAAACTATAAGGCATACGAAGATACCACCATAGATAGGAACCATGTCATCGATTTTAATAACGAGAAAAACTGCATTCACATTAAAAAAAAACCTGTTCTCAGCTCGGAAATCGAACGCGAATATTTTGAGAAATAAAACTCAAACTATTTTAATATCAATTGTGTAGGTCTTAAGATGCAAATGTTACTATGATACATGATGTCTTAAATTAGAGTCACTCAGAGGGCTATGGGGAGGGCTATGATCGGGGTTTCTCTGCGGGATAGAATCAGAAATGATGATATCCGCAGTAGAACTAAGGTTACCGACATAGCCCGAAGAATAGCGAAACTTAAGTGGCAGTGGGCGGGGCACATTGCTCGCAGGACTGATGGCCAATGGGGCCAGAAAGTTCTCGAATGGCGTCCACGGACCGGGAGACGAGCTGTTGGTAGGCCTCCAACAAGATGGAGCGACGACCTCGTAAGGATCGCGGGATCGCGATGGATGCGGAAGGCACAAGACCGGTCTAAGTGGAGAGCCTTGGGGGAGGCCTATGTCCAGCAGTGGACGTCTTTCGGCTGATATGATGATGACGATGAAAATTATTAAAATTCTTTGTTATCATGCAATTCGCGTATTAATTTGTATAACAGTAAATTACTCTTAGATTTTGAGATAATACTTTATTAGAAAACACAATAAAAGTAAAGAGGATGCCAATGGACGCTTTGCGTCCCTTAATACAGAGATGAAAACTTCATTTACCCAGCGGTAACTGACAAAACTTGACTAAGTCAAACCTAATACTACCCAGGCTCCAGTCACTCCATATCAGAGTTCCCCAAGAGACGAAACTCGTAACTGGAATTAGGTAATGTAATATTCAAATCTCGAGTCCAATTTCACGCGAGATAAACTGTTGAATGTGGAAAACATGTTAAACAACTATGCTGGAACTGTATTTTACTCGGTAAACAGTATTGCTTTTAACAACGTTAAGATTTTTATGGGTGTGTAATGATCGGTATAAAAATAATTCATATAATTTAATTTGATATAATCCCTGTGTGGTTGCCGGGTTAGAATAGTGCCACTCCATGTCTTCCCGTGGATGTTGTAAGAGGCGACTAAGGGAATAAGAACTTGTAGTACTGTTAGGCGATGGGCTTGCAACCTGTCACTAATACACTAGTAAACTTCTTGGCCTGATTGTGCAAAATGTGGTTATAGAATTATCAACAAGAGTTGTTGGTATTTCTGTAGCTCTGCCTACCCCACTCTGGGAATAAAGGCGTGATGTTATGTGTGTGTGTGTGTGTGTATAATTTTAAAGGATATAATCACTCATTATATATTATAAATTTATTTACTATAATTATCATTTGGTATATCATTTATTTATTATAAACATCATTTGGTATAATCATCATTTATTTGTTTGGAATAACTTTTTTTGTCGAATGATTTTTTGGTACAACGCTGACCGTGAGGTAAAGTCGACGGAGCTCCGCTTCGCGGAGCTCCTATTCCGCGTAGTTATGGCGCTTCGCGCCTTGACACAATTCTAACCTAACCTAACCTATATATTAGTTGAGACCCAGGAGTTACCGCTCTGTAGGGTAACAATAGGTAACTAACAAACCAACGCTTGTGGATGGACATGAGTTAGTATAGACAGTATATACTTTCTAGTTGGTCAAGATCTTATGATGGGATATTAGAGAAATCGTGGGAACTCCTCAATTATAGGAATAAAATATACTTGGATAACATAACAGTATTATTATGATTACTAAAAGGTATGAAATACAATAAACGTTTTATAAAACTAATAACCGTCATCAAAACGCAAGAAATAACTACTTTTAAAATTATAGGCCAGTCCAACTGAAGTCGGCGTCCCACTTTATTTTCAACCAAAAGCCGAACTCAGTTGGACTGACCTATTATTTTAAAAGAAGTTATTTCTTGCTTTTTGAAGACAGTTTTTTATTTTATACTTTTCTATTAAGACCGTTTTAATGTGCTTAGAATCACTTCTATTGTCACCACGTCTCGTTAAGGATAGTTGAGCGACTACGACGAAGACGTAGAAGACGACGAAGACGATATTTAAATGGTCTAATTAATGTGAAGTGATTCGGGGCACCCGATAAAAATATCGGTTCAGAATTGACGAAGTATTCGCGTAACAAACACATAAAAAAATCTAATTGTGAACCTCCTCTTTTAGAGTCGGTTAGAAATACAGTGGTACCCAGGGAAACGGGGGATTTAACCCCTTTACAAAATACCATGTTTATTGTTTGAAAACGAAATAAAAAAACAAAATCGGTCCACAATTGACTGCGTATTCGGTAACAAACACACAAACAAATCTAATTGTGAACCTCCTCTTTTGGAGTCGGTCAGAGGCCGGTACCCAGGGAAACGGGGGATTTAACCCCTTTACGAAATACCATGTTTATTGTTTGTCAATGCACTCATTCCCCCAGTCTACATTGCCGTTAAGCACGCGACGTCTTTCTTACGGTAGTTCACATTCCTTGGGTTATTTTTAAATATGCTACACGTTCACCTCGAACAGAGAGTTCAGTACGAAACACCTTAATCATGCCTATGTTCGAAGGCGTTTTCCAAAAAGTACCTGTATTAAAGAGGCCGAATACGAAGATTAGCTAATTTCGCTAATTTACGTGATTTTACAGTTGAATTACTTTTATTCTATAAATTTTAATACGCAACACGAAAGATAATTTCAATTTTTAACAAATGTATGAGCTGATAATTTTTTTTTTTAAAGTTATCGACCTGTAACCGGCGACTGTTTTGTGAATTTTGCTATAAGAAGTTTAGAATATCGCATATTCACGAATCGTTTTGACGTCCTAAAGGTACGAAAAAAATACAATTTATTGCTGTAAAAGTCGTCTAAAATATGTATGGATCACTTTTTACCACATTGTTTTAATTTTGGTGAAAAAAATTAACTTGCTAATTATAGAACATGAGCAAAAAATTGTTTTTGATTTCGGGTACTTAGAACTCTCATTCATAAAATTAAAACTCCAGTAATAAATAATAAACGTCAGTTCAAATTCCTTAAAAAAACATCCAAACAATGAAAAAAGCAATATATAATCTTTTAAAACAACCTAAATCTCGCATTATAATACTCGACAAAAATAAAAAAGTAGCTCATTCATTCGTAACTCATTTATTCGATCATAACTGAAATTAAATTTTGTGATGTGCATTAAAACTAATATATTTTAACTGTAAAACCACGAAAAGAATCAAAATCGGCAAAATTTCGTATACAGCCTCTTAAGGACTAAAATTAACAGCGGTAACTTTTCCATTACGTCACGAAATTTAACTATTACTGCTTTAAGAGAAACAGTGGCATCTCAGACAAAAACTCCTGTAGCAAGTTCGACCATATTACCAACAGATGAGGTTATAATCTGCTATGATTATTTCATTTGAAATACCGCCTTTTGGCTTATGACGGCAGCTTATAAATATGTCTAATTTTCGTGACGTAATGAAAAAGTTATTGTTGTTAACTTTTATATAATTTTACATTCTTAATAGTTTGAAACCTTCGGTGCCCAAGTCAGACTAGCACTTGAATATTTTTTTATACAATATTTATTTATTTATTTTGTTAATTGCACAGAAATAAATTAGTGTACAAAAGGCGGAGTTAATGCTACAAGCATTCTCTTGAGGTGAAACAAAAATCAGAAAGTTGATAGATGCAATAAAATTCTTAAATGTGGTGTTTATATGTGTTAAAATATAACGAGAGATCCCGGAAAAATTTAAAGGTAAATAAATAAAGACACTGTTACGGACGAATCGCTCGCTTTCGTTTTTTGCGCTAATAGAATCTTGTTAGATTCGAATTAGCGTATTGCGTAACTATTTCATAAGATTTTGTCTAGTTTGTAATGTTTTATGAAATGTGAACCTTTTATTTTATTGCCGCTCGTCCCCATAACCTATAACGACCATGTTTGTTTTATTGTGATCCCCGAGGTACCCGGCCTCATATCTAACCTTGGTCCTGAAGGTCGGGTACTCTCCGAAAGCATGGGAGGGTTCCAATCAGGAATAAACTGGGATTGGGCCCTCCCGAAGCTACTGAATGTCCTACCACCGGGAAAGTAAGAATGTTACAGTGGTAGGACATATACATATAGACGGGCGGCAACCTAAGCTTTAATATGCACTCTTTCATAGAGAAATCGATAGGCAGGTTCTAGGAAGAGAAAATAAAATTGTATAATTCATAGAGGATCTCGAACACAAAAAAGAGCGAATTGGTGCCGTGTGCAAACGGCTCACTTTACGGTAAAGCCTGGGGGTATATATACCGGAACACACCCTCAGTCATTGTAGTTGCAATAGAGCAGTAGTAGCAGTAGGAGCAGTTGAAGAGTGAACCAGAGGAACCCAAAGGAGCAAAAGTGAATCAGAGCGAACATTCGGACGAACATTCCGAACGAACATTCCGAACGAACATTCAGAGCGAACATTCGGACGAACATTCCGAACGAACATTCGGACGAATATTCCGAACGAACATTTGGACGAACATTCCGACGAACATTCGGATGAACATTGGAGCAAAATTGGAGAGAACTTCTTGGCAACTGAACCACGAACCGCAAGGAAGAACTCATCCTCGAACCCCGCTCATTGTCGAACCTCGCTCATTCTCGAACCTCGAACCTTGTTAAGTTTAGAATCAGTTTTGAACCTTTAACTAGAATCTTTTGCTTAGAATCGTGTAACTAGAACCATTAACCATAAAATATACAGTCCACTGAACCTGAACCCTTTTTTAATTAATCGAACGAGCTACGTAGAGACACCGTTGAGTGACCATCCTCAACATCGCTTGGTCCTTCGAGCCGGATCTGAACCACACCATCGAAATGGTTGTTACGCGATCCCAGACCGATCGAACGGACGCACAGGAACGACTCCTAGAACTGGAGACTACAAGATCTGCACTACCATCTACCGAACAAGCCGAAACTACGTCAACAGTCACTGCTGCAGTGCAGCAATCGAACCTAGCTGGACCCTCTGCTCCGGCAGACCTTG